>VZZY01003111.1:136013-248008 GCA_013400335.1 Eurystomus gularis
CGGTGTGGGTTCCTGCCCTCGGCGGGGCGCGGCCGGGGGGAGAGTGGGGTTCTCCCTTTCTCAGGGGCCTCGGTTCGCGGGTCTGCTGGTGGGAACCCGGCTCGTCCCGTCCCCTCACGCGGTCTCAGCGGCTTCTCCGCTCCTCCCGCCGTGGCCGGGGGCATGGCCGGTGGGTTTCCTTCTGTGTGCCCCGGGGAACGGCTTCGGAACCGGCCTTTGACTCAGTTTAACGAGCAGTGGAGGGACATTATGTCCCGCTTTGAGGGAAGGCAGAGCAAAGCGTTTGTCCCTTTCCCTGCCAGCACCTTGCTGCAGCAGAAACTTTTTACTTCTACTCGCTGGTTTTTTTTTTTCCTCTTTCCCCGAGTGCATAGCGGCCCTTTTACAGAATAGCCTGAGAAACTTAATTATTTTAAGATATGTGATTGTAGGTTGTGGCACGTGCTGCTGGGGCCTGAATATCGTGTTGTTGTGGGGCGGGTGTCGCGGTTCCTGGGCCGTGGGCTGGGGAATACCTGGGGTTTGTGTGTGGATTAGTTTGGGGTCATTAATTTGTGTCAGGGCTGCTCAAAGTGCGCTGAGAAGCTCAGAACGGCTGGGCCTGGCTTTGGGGCTGCTCTGAAATGTTTTGAGCCTCTCATTTGGGAAGACAAAAACATGCAGGCTGGCACATCATGCTTGAAAGGTCTAAATGAGCTGGTGGGGTTTTGTTACCCCTTATCACATGTTCTTAGGATGGGGTGTTTAAATAGAGAAGAAAGTTTGCAGAAACGTACCTCGGCTTGCAGGTGTTCTTCAAGCCCGGTATTTCCTGTCCTGTTACAACTCAAACAGCAGCTTCTCGGTCTGGAAGGGGTTGGGGATGTTGCACTGGAGTCAAGTGAGACAGTGAAATGGGCACTTTTACTTCTTTCATACCTGCTAATTGAAGTAGATTGCACTTATGAATTGCCTATATGAAAAAAAATGCCTAATCTGTTAATTTAGTACTAGTAATAGTGAATGCTCCATGTTTGCTCACGAAGTTGTAAGAACAGGGATATGTTTAATAAAGATAACTCTGAAAGTCGGTGGGAAGTGGCTCTTTTTGTGTTTTTGGTAAAAATATTTTTGTCTTAAAGAGTTGATTTTCAGAAGTGTGTGATCCTTTGTACCCCTCCCTTAAAACTGGATTCTGAATTAAACATGAGGAGTTATCGTGCGTTTAAAAGCCATTGAAGGGTCAGAGGAGTTGTATATCAGGGGAACTACGTAAATTCCTCCTC
Organism: Eurystomus gularis; assembly: GCA_013400335.1. Lineage (NCBI taxonomy): Eukaryota > Metazoa > Chordata > Aves > Coraciiformes > Coraciidae > Eurystomus > Eurystomus gularis. The sequence goes on from VZZY01003111.1 coordinate 137,279, forward strand.
TCATGGTAAATACATACACATGCCCATGTACATACATCCATATGGTTCTGATGGATGTTCCTCTAAACTGTCCTTAAAAAGACTTGTTGAAGGAGATCCCACATATCCTCTAAGTAATTTAATTCAGTTACAACTACTGTATTATGTATGTTTTCTTTGACTGATCCTTTGGAAGGAAGGTGAGGTTTTTAGGATGCTTCTTCAAGATTTGTGAATACCCTGCAAACTGATATTCCACTAAGGGGCAAAGAGGTGATGCCTTCAAATTCTTGATAACACTTGGTTTTGTTGCTGTTGTCATGGGTGATTCCTTCTTGAGCAGAGTGGAAAGTAATTTTGTGAGAATCTTATATGTTCATCTTACAGAATTTTGAAGAGACTTCTTACTCTCATAAATTAGAAACTACAAAATCTTTTTTTGTTTTCTTTTTTTTCCAGGGCCACAGAACTAGCGGTTGCTTTTCCAGCTGGATTCATCATGATAACTCCAGCTTTTGAACTGACACAGGATCCAGATTTTCTTACAGTAATAATCAAAGTACCTTATGCCAGAGCTTCAGAGTTTGATGTGTATTTTGAAGGGGAAGATTTTAAATTTTATGCTAAGCCATACTTTCTCAGGCAAGTAGTGGAAGAATTTAAAAAACAATTGCTCTTCATAAAACAAAAGTCAGTAATGAACTTCAGTTTGGTCCCTTCAGAAGACTCCTCATCTGCAGCTTTTACACTGTCAACTGCAGACAGCCCATTTCATGCAAAGAATTGTTTTTATGAATCTAGCCTTTTTTTTCTTTTCTAGGCCTTAAATCATGTCAAGGGGAGTTGAAATAAATACTTTTCTAAATTTACTTTACAATAGATTTTTAATGGTAAAATGACAATTTTCAGGATGGATGTAAGTTGTGTAGAATGAGTGTGTCTTTTCCCTGTTGAGAGCCAGGTATGGTACATGTGGTACGGAATGGATTTTGATGCCCTCATCATAATGTAAGGGGAGAAAATTTGTGTCAGTGGAAGCACTAGGAAGTGGAGTTTCAGGCTGTATCTTTTCTCGAGATAGCAAGTTCCCCACTACACTATAGAAAAGGAACTCTGTGAAAGTGTTAGGAGAATCTTTGGCATGTAACAGCTGATGAGCTTTTAACCTTTCTTATTTTCCATTTCCTATATTCTTGGACCTACTTCCCCTATATACGTTAGTGGACCACAAGGGATTTTGCTAGACTGGTAGAATGCAGTGGCTTAGTTACTCGGAGTAAGCAATACAAGAACTCTGGATGAGTTCTCATATCCTGTCACTGCGGGTTAGCTTAAAGTTTTTAAGTGGCAGAATCTTCCAAGTGTTGCACATGGTGCCAAGGGTGTCATCTCTCTGGTGGCTGTGACCTCATCCAAGCCAGAGGTCACAAATTTTCTCTGAGACGCTGATCTCTTGTGCCAATAGTTGGGGAAAAAGATATTCAAGTACATGGGGATTTAACTGCATGACTTCCATTACTATGGAAAGGAGTCACGTAGTTACATCCTTTGTGCTGCCTTTGGAATGTGTCTTTACATTCTTATAGCCGGAGTTGTTAAGCTGTGGAATTAGGCATTTAATGAGGTGTGTCATTTTTTGCCCACAGATTGACACTTCCTGGAAGAGTTGTAGAAGATGGCAGAGAAAGAGCATCTTACAATACAGACAAAGGTATTAGTTAATCTTGTTAGTATATATGTCATTAAAAATGCTACTAACTCTCCAATAATTTATACTTTGCTGCGCTGGAGCTGCGTAGAACTTTAGTGAAGTATGACACTGTACATAAATGTAAAGTCTGTCCTGTCTTCTGTAGTGTAAAATATCATGCTCGGGGTTTATTATACATTCTTAGGCCATCCTTAAGCACAAAGAGTGTGTTCAGACCTGTCCTAATAATGGAAAAATTCTGTCCAAGTCCTCTTCAAGCCTTGTTGGGTCCAGACGTGTTACTGGACCAGGGTCTAGTCAATCTGCAAAGAATTCAGGAGATGCTCAGTAGAAATGAGATAATCCTGAGGCAGGCTCTTGGCTGTGTCTGAAGAGAGAAGAAAGTAGCCTTTCTCAGCACCTTAAGGTGGAAGGTATTTCTGGAGTTAATGTATTAATTAAAAAGGCAATAAAGCCTATAATTGGCTACTTGTAAAGCCTTTATGTGCTTGATTTAAGACAATAATCAGATTGCTGAATATAGTTCATGTTGATTACTTGATTGGTGGAAGGATTAAAAGTAAAATAAAGGTTGTATTCTGCTGGTTGGTGTTTATACAATGTGAGTTGAGAGACCACGACTGGTTAAATATTCTCTTTCATGCTTTATCATGAAAAACTTTGATTTTTGTGAAACTTTTGAAGTAAAGTTAAAAACATGCACAGAGTTTGATGCATAATAAAATACTACCTGCATGTGTCCCAGTTTCTGTGAGCCTTTCTCGTTAGAGGAAAAATGCCTGTTTTTGCTTATCTTGGATATTCTAATACAGTAACAATATTCTGACTTTTCCTTTAAGGAACTTTCACAATTCATTTACCTAAGGAGATTCCCGGCCAATATTTTGAGGGATTGGACATGCTGACATCTCTTTTAGCACCGAAGAAATCAAGATCAGCAAAACCTTTGGTAGAAGAGATAGGTATGACAACAAAATCTTGTTTATAGTAGTGATACACATACCTAATGCAATAGTTACAGGTCGGCATAGCAATGTGTGTAGAAAAACACAGTTTTTCAATTCAACCTCCAACAAGAGTGTGAATGAATCTGAAAGTGTGGCTAAATATAGAAGTAAATGTGTAGTAGGTGATACATGTCATCTTTACAGGCTTAGTTATGTTAACGTTTCTCCAAAATGCGCTTGACATTTGCTAATCCTCTGTAGATCTTTGTACCCCTCTAGTGGCTGTATCTCACACACACGTTTGGGGCTTCTGCTTTCTCTCCACGCTACCACAACTGGACTTCTAGCTCAAATGGTAGAAGCTAGTTAAAACCATAGCTTCTAATGGGTTACAGTCTTGATATCAGCGCTTAACAGGCAAGAATGTTTGACTATCTGTGTTTAATTTTTTAATACCCATCTTAAATTATTGCTAACATCACTTTGCTCCTGTCGGGATTCTCATAGCATCAAATTCTGATCTGGTTGAAATCAGTGGAGCAATTATTTCAGCCTTTGAGGGGGTATGCTTAAAAACTTTAGTGTTCCTCATCTTCATTTTGGATAGTAGGAGAATTTAGAGCAGGACCCATGGATTATTGTCCGCATCTGTGCGACTGTGTTGTGTGAGGTTTCTGAAAAGATGTAGTAAAAAGAGAAAGGCTTATTCTCTTATTAGTGTTTCTTTTTCTATTAAACCATATATATTTTCTATGTAACTTTTTTTTTCTGACCATGCCATATATACAGCTGCCTCTGCTGAGTTGTCTGAGGAGGAGGATGAAGAATTTGACTGGGAAATAGAGCAGACCCCTTACAAAGAAAGTGCAGAAGGCACTTTACCACCACAGTGCCGTTATGGATTTGGGAATTTGCGGTCAGGGGTGTTCCAGCGGCTGCAGGTAGATGCATTTTGGTCTTTTCCAATGATAAAAGTTCTGGGTAACTTTCTCGTTGAGTAGGCTTCCTGCCAAGTTCCATAGGAACTGGTCTCCATTATTCCATTCTGTGGCTGAGAATATTCTGCTTTTGCGTGTGGTAGTACAGACAAACCCTTGTTCCTGCAGAAGCAGGGGATGGTTGAGACTGAGTTAATTGTGTAGCAGAGTCAACAGGCTGATCTGTTTCTGCAGTAAACTCGGTGCTAGAGGAAAGGGCTGAATGGGGTCTGTGGTAAAATGGCCTCTGGAAGTGGGCCTGGGAAGCTGCCTGTGAAGGCACCAGGAAAAAGGCCTGTGTGGAGCAGGCCACGGGCCGGGGGAATAGTTCTGGCAAGCTGCAAACAGTCTGCAGGCTGTTAACAGGCTGCTGTTAACACTTTGGCTTTATATTTGATGTTGTCCTCTGTTCTGACTTCAGTCATATTTAGCATTGATGTATAGTATATTTAAAATGCCATGACTTCTAATTTATTTTTAAATTAAAAAGAAATTTCTCAGTTAAAATGTGAAATAAAGCTGCCTAAGCTATAGGTTGTGTTATGGTTGTTATATTGAACTTCTTTCGTTGTGAAATTCATGGTGATTTTCTTTGTACTTTTTATTTTGGACTTGATTTTCTCACAAGACAGTAACTTCCAAAGTGTGCAGTCTTCAAGGTGTCTGCCCACCCGGTATCTGTGGGATTTACTAGGGTTATGCTGATGCACTGAAATTTGCTTTTGTAGATCAGTTGGTAGGACAGGAGCTTTAAAATGTAGTAACTTCACTCCTGTGCATTCAGCAGTTTAATTCATAAATAGATTGAAGCTTATCTACATGTAGCATGCTAGATAGTATAATAATATTCACAATACACAGAGCTTTTATTAAAATAGTAGATAACTTAATTTCTTGTAGTGCTCTTACTCTAAGCAATTTAAGTTGTAGTTGTTTAAAGCAACTTATTAACTTGTTATTGCATGATTTGTAGTATTTTCAGGGATGGAGCAGAAGGATTGCTATTTATGGAGAAAGCATTTGCATTCTGTTGGGATATATACACTGGTTTATCACCATGAAATTCCTGAAGCAGTACGTTTCCCATCAGTGTTAATGTACTGGTGCTTGATGTTTAGAAGGGCACTGCAATTGCCTGTTAATTAGTGCATGGCCACTTCAGAGTGTGAGAGTAACCTCAGAAGTCACAAGAAGGGTATCTATGGGTTTTATCTGGTCTTTGTTGTGGTTGTGTGCTTCTGATAATCATTGCAAATGTTACTGCAATGCAAAGTAACCTGCCTGCCGTATGATAAAATGGCCTGAATAGACTTAAAAGTATAATGAATTCTAAGAAGCTTCAAATAATTGACTTTCCTTGGAATTTTGATGTTTTATTTGCACAATGGAGCCTGAACTTGGAAGATTTGAAAGGAAGGTTGAAGACCAACTAGGAGTTCCAGTGTAATGCTGACAAACATCCTTGCTAAACTCTTAATAAATATCTTGTGTATCATACCTGTGGCTTGGTCATACAATTTTTTTCCATTTACAGGATGAGCTCAGTGATGTTATTGACATTAGAGATCCAGACCAAACTCCTGTAGATGAACGTAGGAGGAAACGCCTGGCAGCTGAGGCTGCCAAGTTTGACCCTGACCATTACCTGTGAGTATTGCTTTACTTCACCTGCTCAAGTCAAACCAGCATTTGGGTTGTAGATGTCAGAACTTTTTCAACCCTTGTGAAACAAGGAATTGTCCTGGTCTGTGAGGAAGTAAATTTGAGTTTGGAAGTCAGGAAGATTTTGTTTAGGCCACTTTTTTTTGCCTCATTACATAAAACCTTTTTTACAGCAGAATGAGGAGAAGTTCCAAACCAAGGCTTTGTGTTTCTTTGTGCTTAATTCCTAATAAAGGTGGAAATGATTTTTTTCATGCCTTTCAAGTTGAAGTATTTCAAGTTGAATTAGGTCCAGAAACTTCCAGATAAGTAAACTAAAGCCATGAGATCTGGTAACAATGTGATTCCTGCAAGAATTATTTAGAGGGAGAAGACAGTAGTCCCCAGTAGGGAGGCTTGACCCATTTTGAGATGTTTCAGAAGGTATCTTTGCAGACTGGGAATTTTCCCCTAGTCAGGTGTTTTGGAGGCAGCTCCATGTCTTTTGGTAGCATATAGAAAAAGTTCTCTTGAAACATCACTTGAAAGTACGTTTCACTGGGACTGAAGTAGTTGCTAAACCATAATGTGGAGCAAACTACAGTAACTGTTAAGTTTCCATCTTAGACCTTGTGTTCTAGGCTCCTAGATGAGCTACAACTGTTTAGTTTAAAGGCTCTGTTTTGGATGGTTCAGAACAAGTGATACCAACTTTCCTTCAACAAAAATGATTTTCCTGTGTACCTTGAGAAAGGACAGCTCTGGGAGAGACGGTGGCAAACAGAAGTGTTCTGTTGCCTTTGAGGAGAATGTGCACTGGCTGATATCTTTAAGTTACTGTATAAAGACACTGAAGGAAGGCATCAAAAAATCTGTAGGTAAAGCAGCTTACAGTCTGTGTTCAGTAGACTGGCCAGGTCTGTACATATGATGATTAAGAATTTTTTACTGTTCTCAATATTTATGCTGTTTGGCTTGAAGAAAAAGCTAAAATAAGAGGAAGCTTAGAACTTGAATCCTTTCATACAAATCTCTCAGAATTGCTATGCTGAGATTTTTACCCCAGTGACTTTGTGCTGGGATGGAGGTAATCGCTCTTCCCAGAATTCATGTACAACTATTCTTTGTCTACCCTCCTACAGTCTGCCTTTGTTTACCTAAAAGTCAGTCCCTATCCCTACTTCATTTTTGCCCTTCAGCTGCACACCCTTCCTCCCCAAAGTATACACAGTTTTAAATGGAGAGCTTCCCAGTAAAATCAAATTTGTTGCTGGTGACATTAGCTTTCTCTGAGAAGTCTTCTCTTTGGGCTGTTTTCTTTAGATTCAGTCAGAACAACTCAGGTTTGCTCACCCTCACGTCATGCTGCAAGCTCATCACTTCTCTAGGCTTCTGGGTGGCTCAGGACAGCTGGAAGAAGGAAGGGGTGCTGTAAGATAAAAATCCTGTTTATACTTTAAATAAATATTTTCTGGTTAAGTCAACCAATATTGGCCAGGTTTGTTGTATTTCTAATGTATGGAAAATAGTCTGGAGCCAAGTCAGGTGTATTGTATGTATGCATTAAAATATACCCACAGAACACTATAAACTGAAAAAATAGCATACAGCTGTTTCTTTTTTTTCTAGAGCTGATTTTTTTGAAGATGAAGCTATTCAGCATGTCTTAAAGTACAAACCGTGGTGGGTTGATGCTCATAAAAAGATGATAGCCTTGCAGGGAGAAAGTCATCAGGACCATGACACTCCTGCGTTTGGTGAGGACACGTATATACACATACCTCTTGCTTGAATGGTAATTGCTGTGATGCTGTGTTATGTTCTAGGTTGTTAAAGGAAAATGTATGGTTTTACCCTACAGTTTTCAGTCTTAACTGTTCTTAGAGGAGTATTCTGTTACTTCTGTCTTCAAAGAAATTTTTTTTTTTTCCCTGATGCGCAATTTTATACTGAAATCTTTGAGGCAGTTCTGTGTGGAGCAGTTGATAGTATATTATGAAGTGGTCATTTGATCTTAAACGTTTACCTGTTACTTACTCAGTGTAGTATGTGAATACTTTTTCCTCTGCGTAACAAGTTTTTGAGTTAACTGTGCATAAAGGCCATTCTAGAATTTCAGGCATCTATGAAGAAAGTTCCCTTTTAAGGGTGTGCTGTGATCTTTAAGATTTCAAAGGAGTTGCCAGTGTCAGTAAGTCATGGCATCCAAAATCAAACCTATCTTTGTGTAGTGGTGGTAAGAGCTAGAAAATGGGTCCTTTGCTGGGGCTTCTCTCCTCTTTTTTTCAGACTTTTCAAGTAACTAAGCTCCCTTTCCCAGTTGTATTTGAAAATAGTCAAAACTGCACCAATTCCAAATACGGTGCAGACACTTCACAGCAAGTTTTCCATGAGTGAGCTGTGAAAGATTGTACTAATACCAGCCCTGATCTCTGATGAGCACGTTTTCTGTAGGATGCTTCATTTTATTTATAGCGTACGATAGAAGTTCATGACATTTATTAGTCTACTGCAGTTTTTATGGATCTCAGAGACTTTTTTCAAAGGAAAACCTTTATGTCATTTTAGAAGCTAAAAAAGATGCCTTCAGGGTTTGCTAGATGACCTTGTAACAGTGTTAACAGATCACTGAGGTGACCTTTCTGTACACGGTGATTGCAGAGAGCATTGCAAGTTACTATTGTGCGTATTCTTTTATTGTCCTTTGTTCATTTCCTATGTAGTATGAAAATCTGATATTACTTAAGTAGATAATGCTAATCCCTTCACCAGAGGCTCTTGACAAATTCGTGCACTAATAATACCTGCACTTTCACATTTTCTACAGGAGAACAGTGTAATTTGGGTAAATGTGTATGTGACTGCGAATGTAATCTGATCTTCATTACTGGTCTCTTTTCAGCCTCTGAAGCCAGAAATTGTTAATTATATTCATCATAAGCTTTTGACTTAAAAAGCATTGGATGAAGGTATGAGAGGCTTGAAAATAGAATGAGGGGTTCTTTTGTTTGTTTTTATCCGTTCACTCTTTAGTAAATGAAACACTGCTAATGTTTTGCCTGTGTTAAGGAATATAATGGAAAAGAAGAGCTGCTGCGTGATTTTATTGATAAAGAATGTTTTTACTCCAAATTGAGATTCTGAAGAAAAACACATGCTGGGTTTTGGGGGTAACAACAACAGACACACTACTCCAAAGCCTGGTAAGCCTGCTAATGAAAGTTACACAGAAAATGGGGATACGTGAAGGATCACTGGATCTCTAAACCACTTCTTAAAACAAATATTTAATAAGAAGGATCAGAATTTTTTTCTGATCTTTGTATGGCTGAGTGAAGAGGCTCATGCAGTTTTGTGGATCTTGAGGGAATATAAGTGACAAAAGAGGCCAGGTGGTGTTTGGGTTATGTTAATGACAGCAACCTGTGTGGTGTTATTGCTGTTTGAAAAGTGGCTGGGGATGGTGAGCAGCGAAATGAGGATCTGGAACCAGGAGGTTCCTAAACCTGAGAGAGCGGTGGTGAAAGAAACCACCATGAGAGGGAGTACAGGTTCCACCTGAGGGTCTCTTATGAATGGAAATGCAAAAGGGCAAGAGGTGGGTCCAGACTATTGGACCTGGAATCTGATCATCAACGGGATGAGTTCCCTGTGGTTTTATATTGCTTTTGTGCTTTATCCAAGCAAAGGCGTGGTCCAGCTAACCTTGAGTTACAGGTTGAGGAATTCCTCCAGGCTGAGTGCCGTTTGACTGCGTTACCTGCGTTAATGTGTATTCCACGGTGCACGCTGAGTAAGTGGAAGTGACACAGCAAAGGCACCTAAAAGAGACAAGATCAGTGTGAAGTGAAGGACTTTCTGTCTACTTGAGAAAAAAATTGCGTTTTATTTCCACCAGAACTGGGGAGAAGTCTGGCTGCGGGAAGCCAAGGTGTGCTTTCCAGCTAGAAGGACAAGGAGGCTGTCACTGGTTTTGGAGTGTGCTTGTAGCGAGAAGCCTTTCAACACTAGTGCTCAGCTAGAAAAAGCTGAAGGGTGCTTGAGCACGGAAGCTCTAGGAACACAAACGTTCTACATATTGCAGTGTGTTTCAGTGTGTTTTCTGAAGTGATGTGGTGATTCTTGGAGCCTGTGTACGCATGTATAGGTGTGAGCTCAAACCGTTGTTAATAAAAAACCATACACATGTCCCCTGTTCACTTTTGAACCTGTTTAAGAGCAGAAAGGAGGAAGAATTGAAACCTTCATGCAGTTTAATTTTATTGCTTGTGGAAAAGAGGCATAAAATGAAGAGTACCCAGATTTCTTACTCTTTGAGTTCCAAATTCATGTCTTGCGTTAAGGAAAGCATCTAAAATATGACAGTTTCCATCATCTTCCATAATGAGGACTTCCAAGCAGACAGCTTGTGAAGTGACTTCAAATATTGCGGTGCTTAAAAAATGTACAACTTGTCATAGGTGTGCTGTTATGGACACCTTGCAGAAGCACTTGTCTGTCCTGTGTGGAGGAGGATTGTGTTCTTGATTAAACACGTGCTGTCCAAATCCATTAGCATGGAAAATGGGAGATCTGGTGGCAGTCATGTGTTGTGAGACGTGCAGCATCTCGTGCTGGGGAAGCCTGCTACCCTTGGTGTATCTTTTAGAGGGTTGTTTATTGATGGTAAATTATTCTTCAATTAAGACAAAGCAGGAATGGAAGTGTTAAAACTGATGCTGAATTACAGCACAGGATGCTGCAGTATCGGGGTATCAGCACTAGAGTTTGACACCTGGTACCTGCAGAATCCCAGCATTTTGTGCTCTGTTCCTGCTACCTTCAGGACAGTTCCCACCTAAACAGCGTTTGTGGAATCAAAGTCACTGGGAACTAGTTGCTACACAGAAAAGTGAATTTAGGGTGGGAATGTAAGATAAAAATTAGCAGGTTTTTTAAAAGTATGTTTTCTTATTCAGAAGCACTGAACCAAGAGAATTATTTTCTTCCTTTTTACTGATTTATATGAATGTCCTTTTGTGTATTATCTTTGTTGGTTTCTTGGAACCAAAAACTTGATTACTTTTTGTCTTTATATAATGTCTTTGGCTACAAGGAGTAATTAGAAATACAGATAGCTTTTTTTTGGTTTTGCATGGCATTACAGTTAACTGAAGATTTTATTTGGTTGATTACTGCTCTTACTTTCATCCCTGGTTATTCTTGCTTGTTTTTACATTATCAAGTTTTTTTTTAATGTCTCATTACCAGACTTTCTTTCTTTTTGGATCAGCTCTTGTAATTAACATTTAAAGTCTTTGGTTCACTTCTGTCCTTACCCTGAATGTATTTTTAATTGAACCTGTTTACTTTTCCTCCATCTTGTGTGCATGGAGTATTTTAAAAATTATTATATTTTCTTTTGTAAGTGTCTCTTCTTCTGTTCTTTTTTTACATTTTACTGTGTATTGTCTCTTCTTGCCCTGATCTTGTTCGCACTTATGATGTCTAGTGCAAGTCAAGTAATACTCCATAAAGCCTGACTAATTACCCAGTCTTTCCCATGAGGGAATAAAAGTTTTGGAAAGCTTGCTTGCTGCTGCTGAAGTTTACATTAGATTCTTTCATCTGGAATCTGCAGCAGCGAAGTTTTGTGTTTTCTAAGTCATGTATTTTGTAAGTTCATTTTTATCCTATTTCAAATTGCACAACTATAAAAACTCCTTTTTAGGCAACTCGGTAATCTTCAAAGGTTCATGCTGACATGTATTTCATAGAACATTGATATGCTCCAGGGATAATTAATTTTGTTTATGGTAACGTCATGCTCACCAGTGGCCATTCTCTCGTTCTGATCTCTATAGAATGAGAAGCAATTTCTTTTCAAAGATCCAACTTTCAGCAGGGCTCTGCTCAAATATATACCATTGCTTGTAGATTCAGAAGTTTAAGATGAATCACGTTAAAAACAATATTTCTGCAATGGTTCTGTCTATCTGTTCTACTCAGTCTTCCAGGCCTTTGCAGCACGTTACCTCCCTGGCGCTGTTCTGCTGCAGAGCGAGTATTCTTCACGTGAGGAAAGACAGCTGGTTGTTCGTGCAAAATTATTAACCTATAAATGAGAGGTCTATTGCAAAGTGTCTCAGATTTGAAGCTGCAAGAACAGTAAGACATGAAAAAGAGAATGATGTATAGTTTTGATATGGGTTATAGCAACTGCAGACTTCTTAGAGAATAATGACAAATATTAGTATAAGGGAAATTGCAACATCAAGGAAAGATGAAGTCAGTGACTTGGTAGAGGATGCCTGGAGGAAGAAGGTCAGAAGTGATATGGAGGAAATGTGCTGTAAGTGTTCGTTTGAGAATTGGAGGAGGGTGGACGCTTGACATAAAGGAAAAGGCTTGTGAAGGAGCTAAAATTTGAATGGAAGAATTGCAGAGAAATGGGAAGGAATGAACAAACCAGACTTGACTGATCACAATTCAGAGTGAAGCAGAACTCATAATTCAGAGTGAATACAAGTACACGTTTAAAAACTTTAATAATGTAGTGTAATATTTTAGTTAAAATAAAAAAAGGGGAATGGTTCTGCTCAGTTACTTTCCTTCCACATAGCTGTGAAATTCAAAACTTGTCTTGACAGGACTGTAAGCCAAGGCTCTGCTTTCACCAGAAGGCCAGACCAGCTGGTCATCAGAGGTCCTTCCTGGCCTATACTTTCTGTAACTCTGAGTCAGACCACCGAGGCAGCTGTCTGCCTAGATAGCACATTTCATCTAAGTATGCCTAACACATTTTAAAACCATGTCATAGTGGTCTTGAGATACAGATCTTACACTGGAGTGATGGAAGCGATGTGATCAGCAGCGTAAAGTAGCAGTAAGACTGTAACAGAACAGCCTCCAGCTGTCAGATCTCATCCTGCCCTTTGGAGATTAAACTGTCCTTCGTTGGCAGCCAGGTGCTGAAGGGCAATTTGAAATATGTTTATTTTAACGTGAGGAACGGCTAGCTTAAAATAAGGAGATGATTAGAAAGGATTATCTCTGTAGTATCATCTAACAGTAATTTTGGATGTGGAATTAATTTGTCTGATTCCTTTAGACATACACAGTGATGCTGTGGCTACAAGAGGCATGATTTTGGCACTGTTTGATTTTAAAATCAAACTTAGGGAAAACTTGCAAGTATAGTATTTGATAAGTAGTGGCAGATGCTTCTTTGCATTAGATGAATATTAATTGTAGAGATATCATTAGATAAAACATTGGTAATGCAAGTGTATGAAACTATCTGGGCTTAATATAGCAGAAAATGCAATTACAATTTCCCTTGTTCTGTTAATCTTATACTGTGTCCTTGTGTTATTGAATTGGGGAAAAAGTAGGTGGTGGTTTTGCTGTGTTAATAATGAGCTTCAGGCCTGGATAATTCATTATTCAAAAATTTTAAGGAATGGATAGATACTCCATTGTAAAATTGAAGTATTTTTTCTGGAGAGAGACATTTTATTTAGGTACTTCCCCATGACTTGATGAGCTTCTTGTCAGTCAACACTCCCAAGTCCTTCTCTTCAGGGCTACTCTCAACCAACTCTGTACCCAGTTTGTAATTGTACCTGGGATTGGCCCAACCCAGATGCAGGACCTTGCTGTTTGACTTGTTGAACCTCATGCAGTTTGCATTGGCCCATTTCTCAAGCCTGTCAAGGTCCCTCTGGATGGCCTCCCTTTTCCCCAGTGAGTCCACCACACAGCTTAGTGTCATCTGCAGACTTGCTGAGGGTGCACTCAGTGCCACCATCCGTGTCGCTGACAAAGATGTTAAACAGCACCGGACCCAGGACAGACCCCTGAGGAACTCCACTTGTCACTGGTCTCCATCTGGACTTCAAGTCGTTGCTCACAACTCTTGAGTACAACCTTCTAGCCAGTGCCTTATCCAGCAAGTGGTCCATCCATCAAGTCCCTGTCTCTCCATCTTAGAGACAAGGATGTCATGTGGGACAGTGTCAAATCCCTTGCACAAGTCTAGGTAGATGACGTCAGTACCTCTTCCTGTATCTACCAGAGCTATAACTCTCGTAGAAGGCCGCCAACAATCTGTATGTATACATCATCTATATTTGTGATTTAAGGGTACTACTGAACTACATTGCACTAACTGAAGAACAGAGTTAGAAATGCTGTAGCCTTGCTAAATTGTTGCTCTGTCCAAGATCATAGCAAGTGGAAGAGATTGACTTTCTCAAGACGATATAAAAGCTGGAATTTTTCTGTGGGAGCTTGTAAGTAAATGGAGACTGGCTTGACTCCCAAGACATGTTTAGCTCCTCGGGAAGTTTCCATAGGAATTTAAATCAAGTATTTCATGGTTATGAAGCTGATAGAAACATTTTAAAAGTTCATGAAGAAGAAACACTCAAATTTTTCTTCTAAATCGTAATTTTATGTCTTGAGGTTTATGCATACATACATGCCTTTGGCATCATAAACATTTGTTTCTAAACTTGTCGTAAAATTAGAGTGCTTGTAGAAAGCTCCTGTGATAAAGAAGATCACATTTTATAGGTGGATTGTATCCCTGAGAATGTGGATTGCATAAAATTATAGCAATGTTTGAGGAGAAACATCTATAAGTACACTTGCAATCACAGAATCACAGAGTGGTGGGGGTTGGAAGGGACCTCTGAAGATCATCTAGTCAACCCCCCTGCTAGAGCAGGATCCTGGAGTAGATCACACAGGAATACATCCAGATGGGCTTTAAAGGTCTCCAAAGATAGAGATTCCCCAACCTCTCTGGGCAGCCTGTTCCAGTGCTGTTACCCTCACAGTAAAGAAGCATTTCCTTAGGTTTAGGTTTAACCTTCTGTTTACCAGTTTGTGGCCATTGCCCCTTGTCCTGTCACTGGACACCACTGGGAAGAGTTGTCATTCTTATGACAGAGAAATGGGCAAGGGGTGTAAAAAGGAACTTGATTTACTAGGAATTGTAACCTCTTCTTCTCAACCCATGCTGTAACACACACCCCCCTGGGATTTGGCTGCCCATCTCAAGGGTCCAGGACTCTGGATTACAGGGTTTTTTGCCTGCTGTGGTGGTTGTGTTGCCTTCCTTAGGTGTCCCAAAGAGGAAGGACAAGTGAGAAGATCCTTCAGGTTGGCTCAGTATAAGCCATTCTGAACTGAATGAAGTGCACTGAAGATAAGCAAGCTATGATGGTCACTGATGGTGGATACCATAGCTGGTTGTGGGGAGATGCAGTTTTCATACCAACATTGCAGGGTGCAGAATTTTGATCTTTCTTTCCTCCTCGAACACTGGGAGGATGTTACCAGACAGCTCCTAAATTGTGCCTGGGTCGTAAGGCAAAATTGAGGCTTGGAAATACAGAATTATACCCTTCTTCTTTTTCCTTCAGTATTTCTTTAATTTTTACCCTTTTCTACAAGAAGAGGATGTTTTTGTTATCCTTTTTTCTTAGTTTTATTCTCTACAACGTGGACTTAAGTTTACTCACACTCTCATTGTGCATTTATCTCTCTGTAAGATGCCCAGGTGTCCACAGAAATCCTTGGCACTTTCAGAGGAGTTCAGAATTGCCAGCGTGTACGTGCAGCACATTGCAGGGCTGGGACTTGACTTTGAAAGGGATATATCGGAGTTTAATAAAAGCTAGAAATGAAAGTAAGAATGATTTAGGCTTTGTCTTGAGTGATGAGTGACTTGTGATTAGTTACACACTTCTTCTTAAAGAGACTGTTGAAGTAGTATTACCACCTATTAAAATTAATGTGCCAGCTTTAAATTCATAATCGATTATCCTTTTACTTTTTTATAGTTGTCTTCTCTGAGGAAGAGAGAGAGCAGATGAGAAAGTTCACAAATAAATCTTATCTTCTGGATAAAAGAAGCCGTCATCAAGTATATCTTGGTTTAATTGATATCCTCCTGGCATATTGCTATGAAATCTGTGTCAATGAAGGAGACAAGAATGTAAGTTAAAAATTTAAAACGTTTAGTATGTTTTAGGAACCTAGTGCTGGACCCTCTCCTGTCATTTAGAAAACTTACCTTTGAAAGAGAACTTACTTCTGAGCATTAAAAATGCATAATTAAGTTAAAATGGAAGACTTTATATCTCCACATTGAGCTGTTGGGATGCATTTGGGGGTTAATATGATTTCTAAATCCTTGTGTTCTTCTGGAGCAGCATTTTAGCTGTAGAAGAGAAGTGGAGTCACAGGAGACTCCAGGAAGTTCCGGTTGTTTCTGACTTGTTCTGCATTGTAAAGTATTTTGATGTACGTAAATCCAGATTTCCCGAAGTAATTGTTCTTTTCAGTTGATGGTTCTTCCTTCTGTCTTTGGGGCAGTTCCATAATAGGTATATTTGTCTGTAATTAGACCACTACTGATTTGGATTCTGAAAAAGCAGGAGAAATCATAAAGTCTGTAGGACTGAAACTGTGTGGTTAGTGTTTTATATTGGCTACCATTATATGCCTTTAACAAAACTGGGGGATTTGTGGCTTTTGGTGTTTTTTTAATGCTTATACACAGAGTATGGAAGATGCTTCCTAAATCATTCTGGAAAGTAGAGTGAGGTATTTAAAAATTTTTAAATTGACACATTAAAAAAAATGAATTCTAATGCAGAGTTTTCTTTTTCTGGTATTCAAACACTGGAGGGAATAGGAAGGCTGTTTCCATTTTCAGGGTTCTTGTATTTGCCCATCTTACATGAGCAGCAGCCAGCTTTATTTTGTGTTCAGTAACCTAGGCTTTTTACCAGGGAAGTGGTTGAATCGCCATCCCTAGATGTGTTTAAAAGTTGTGTGGATGTGGTGCCGAGGGATGTGGTTTAGCAGCAGAATTGGTAGAGTAGGGTAGTGGTTGGACTGGGTGATCTTAAAGGTCTTTTCCAACCTAAATGATTCTATGAATTAAGAAAACAGCCAAAGTTTAGAACGGATTCCATGCTGCTTTGTGGACACTTACCTTTTTGAAGTGGACTTGCTTCACAGATACCACCTCGTGCTTGGCATCTTCTCTGCTGATGTTAGCCAATGAGATGTTTTCTCAATGCTCTTAATCCTAATATTGGAACATATAATCAAACCAGTTCTGTCTTAATCAGACTGAATTTTGGGGCATGGATTTTTAGAATGGCTGACAGAAATGTCTGGACCTACCTATTCAGAGAAATAATCTGGGATGGTTGTTGGATTGCATGCTAGTGTTGCACAGAATTGCAAATATGCCAGGACCACAATTGTGGTGTGTTGGGGTTTTTTTGCCTTTCAGTAGGAAAAACAAGATGTTCAGGCCACACAGATCTATAATCTTGGCTCTAATAAAGATCAAGGCTTCCTGGCTTTTTGCCCTGATCATCCCACTAGACCATACTACCACAGAAACACTCTGAATCTGCCACGTTTTAAGAATAATGACATTTTACATGTACTGATGGCTTTAGGACCCTCTCTGAAAGCCAGAAGTCTTGAGCTGTTTTCACGAGACAAGGCACTTTAGCTTGAGCAGTGTTGATTCAAGTATCTGTTGCTTGGTGAAAAGGGACAGAATTCCACTAAAATACTGTTTTTTAGTGATTGCTGTTGTATTTTAAAGGCTTTGTGCATGGGCTAGATATTCCCAATATGGAAACCAAATCAGTTACTTAACATCTGCATTGCAATAGAATTTTTAATGCTGTCCTGTGGCTATTTCAATGCACATAATATAATTACTGCTTCATATTCACAAAGGTTCTTAAATTGCTGCCAGAATGTTATCTTAAATACTTTGCCAGCAGTCTTGAATGTTGAATTAGATAATACTTGTTTTATGGTCTCCCCTTAAAATCAGGTTGAATCGTCTTGGAATGTCAGAAAACTGAGTGCAACATTGTGCTGGCTGGAGGTGAGTTAAAACATGGGGTTTGCATTATGTCTGTGCTGTATTATTTGGCTTTGGTGTGGTATATTGCTGTTGTGGAAAGCTTACTCTTTCAGTATTGAAGATTAATAAGGGTATGTCCTCTTTTGAATAAATTTTACAAGAAATTGATGGTGATTTCTTTGCACCCAGCTACCAGTAGCTTCAGGAGGCTGGAGTGTGACCTCTCATCTGCCTGGATGCTGGGCTGCCTTCTGGTGCATTCTGGAAAAGCTAAGGATAAACATTATAAAAAAGCTGCTTGTCTACACGCTGGCCCAAGCTCCTGGGCTGGATTCACAGATCCTGCCCTTTATTTGGGAAGTAACTATAATTATTCCTCATATATGTTCACAGTATGTGTGTGTAGCTTCAGGCAAGAAAATACAGCCTTCTAGCTCCTCGGTCACAAGTCCTAGATATCTTCCTGTTTAACTGGCTAAAGCATGTTAAAATAGAAAAGGATATAAAGGGTATGAAAAGCAGGGAATGTAATTTCTTAGTGTTCGTGTCCTTTTAAGTCCTACCTCAGATACAAGTTTTAATAACTTCTGAAGATGACTTGATGCTTGATAAAGCAGCTTATTGTTCGCTCCTGGGGGTTTTGAATGCTGAGCTTTCCTTCAGCCTTCCTTGGTTTATCATTCTGCACTTGGAACTTGCTCTTTTTCTTGGCCGCAAATAAGGTGGCTTCTGGCTTCTCCTCTATTCTGTTGTGTGGCTTCAGAGTACACTGGAGAGTGCAACTGGGAAGCCTAGAAGTAAATACAAGCCCAGTGATAGGAAAAGCTCTTAGAACGCAATCAAAAGGTGGTGGTTTGGTTTTTTTACCTATTATGGAGAAGCTGAATTCTGTACTCTAGTAGCAAAAAGACATCAGTTCTGTCCTTGTAGCAGGTTGTCTAACTAAGGCTTTAATGATTGTGTCATCTTTCAGATGTGCTGAACGCGTTGGTTTCAGGTTTCTTGCAGAGTTCATTGGACATGTGTTGCTTTACCTTCTCCTTTTCAGCATTATCGCCGCATCCCTGTTTGTGTAGCTGCTGGTAGCCCTTTGAAACCAAGGTGGACTAGAGGAAACAAACTGAATTCTAAGCTAAACAGATTGTTTCCTGAAAGGGCCCAGGCCTGTGTGATTAAGTTGTTACAGAGCTGGAAGTGGAAGGGGCTTAACCTGGCCTGTAATGCATTATTTCTTAGGATGGCAGCAAGCCAGAAAGGACTGTCCCGTGGCCATTCCTGAAATTACTGAGCCCAGTCTCAGTTTGCAGGGTCAAAAATGAAGGTTTACAGGACTCGAGAATTTAGTCCTTCAAATGTTTCTAGTAGCAGCAAATATTCTATTCAGTGGTGACTTACCTAGAAAACCAGTTGTGATAGAACATTTCTTTCCAGTTGAATGTTCTGCAGTAGCAAGTCACAGAGGAGTGCAGTTAAAATGCAGGAGTTGCCTTAACTCTCCTATTTTTTTTCAGCTCCATATCCATAACATGGCGAAGGAGTTTTCTGCGTGTGCTTATCCTATGATATAGCAGTTCTTGGCGCAGCCTGTGCCAACAGTATATTTCACACCCAGAAAATTCAGTCTCCTGGCACCAAGCTGTTAATAACTCTATCTGTTACACAAACCATGTAGAGGCGGGTGTTTTCATCAATCTGTAAACAAGATTCCCTCAGCTATGGTTTGTTTGAACTGACTCCCATTTTGCTGTGCATGACATGTGCACACCTTAGACTCTAAATATTAAATAACAAAACATAAATGATTTAAGTGCTTACTGGCGACCCATTAAAATGAAAAACGGGTTGAGGTAGTCATAGAATGCAAAAGTGCTGGCTGCCAGCAAAGCGTTTTTATTAATTTTAATAAATTGATGAGTTCGAGATGAAATAGGTATTTTTTCATTTGAATTCATAAATGGAATATTTTGTCTTAAAGTGAACACTGGAGCGGAAATAACTCTCTTAAAGTCTTTAACTCATTAATGCCTCTGGCCTGAGTAAATGAGAGGTCTTCCTCACTTGTGAAGGAGGACAATGAACTGCTTTCCCTTGGCAGATATATCTATTCCTGTCTTGAATAGCCATGATTTTCATGAAAGGCAGTCATGTATGTACACATGTATTTTGTTAATATCATGTGGTTTTTGTTTTTTCATTATTCTTAAAAGACTTTTTATAGCTTCCCCTTAATATATATAGTAATAAGAGACAGATGTAACTTATTGCTTTAATCTAAAGAATGGCAAATTCCTGAGTTAGATATTTTATTCTAATGTCCTCCACATTCTTAATTCAGAACCACTAAAACGCTTGCATGGCAGGATAACAGAAGTCCTATACTAAATGTGCAGTGTCTTGTTTCTATTTAGCATGTTGATTTCCCTTTCTATGAAAAATCAGAATTTTTAGATGATACATAATATAAAAATGTAATTTTTTTTTCTGTTCTGCTGTGACTTTTTTCCTTAAAGGAAAGCAAACAAAACCCTAATGCTTTATATTGAAAAGCACACGGAATAATAAAGATTTTTCACTGTTAAACACAGAGTTTCACTAATATCCATGACGTCCTGGTATCTTTTGGAAGAAGAGTGATATGTTATCCCCTACACAGGCACTTTGGATTAGTGACACGTGCCTTCAATGACACAGTCATGATACTGCAACTAGGTAAGTTTTTTAGCGATTGGGGGTGATGCTTATATAGCCACATTGACCGTATGTCTGTTAGTGTTGTTGTTTTAATAACTGTTGAATCCTTTGGCCAGTTTCACCCAAACTTGGTAGTTACCAGCATTTCTGGAGTCTTGTGGTTTTGTGAAAATGGGGCTGGGGGGAGAAGAGAACAAAATTAAATGTCTTTACCAGGAAGAAGCCCCTGAAGCTACTAATTTATTAGCCAGCGGATAACACATGCAGCTATGGTGTAAATTCAGCTGTATTATTCACACCAGGAGATCTACACAGGAGAAATGTTATGAAAGTCTCATCCTTAGAAATGTCTTTGATCAGATCTTGTATCTTGATATATCAGGAGAGTCCAACTGTGATTTGTAAAGCTTTAGGGAATAGGTACTTAAAGTATTTTTCCTCTATACTGTATTTCTGCAAAGAGATTTTTCTGTTGGAAAAGAACATTTTAATGAAGCTTTTGTTACGGTAGGTTAGATACTATAATTTTTGTAGACTTTTTTAAAGGTATCTGAGTTTCTATTTCAAAGCAAGGTCGCTTATTGTTACAAGTACAGCAGCAGTCCTATTGTTTTCTGCTGTTCATTGTGTTCTTTAATTACCTGACTGAAACCCTGTTTAAAAAGACTGGAAGGATTTCTGATAACTTCCATGTTTTGTCTCCATCTAGAAGATTTTAAGGCATCATTGCCTTCAATCGTTCTGACTGTTCTGTTTAAGTTCTGCTCATTGTCATTTCGCAGTTGCAAATCTGGGCAGCTGCCCTGTGTGATTTACTGCTTGGAAGAACTGTATTGTTTTAATTCACCCTTTGTCAGCGACGTTAGGATTTTGACAGAAAGGAAGACGACCCTCATGTTGTATTCCTGCTCTACTTTTCAGTTTCTTTTTCTAGAATTAGATCTTCTGGTTTTGGTGTGTTTGTTTTGTATTTGTTTTTGTTTTTTTATAAAACTCAGTCAGTCCATTAGGTTTTTTTCCTGTTTCAAATAGCTGTGTTGTGTATCTGGCTGTCCTTAAGTCCTGAATGGTTCCATTGTGTGTGCCAGGTTAGTATTGCCATACAGAATCACACATCTGGGGGCAAGGGGTAGTTTTTTGTGGTTCATACTCAGTCTTACTGTTCTTTGTAGGATTAAGGCAAAATGGTTGTGATGACAGGTAAATCCAGCGGTAGTCTGGGAAGAGCAGAAATCCTCCGTTTGTATCAGCAGCAAAACTCGTTTTGCATCATGGTTCTTTTAGTGCTTCCTATGTAATCTTCTTGCTTAGGAGCAGAGGCCAAAATTTCTGACTTGAGTATGTTGCCTTTAGTCCTCTGCTTATTAGGAAAATACGACAGTTCTAGAGCTGTTTTTAAAAAAACAAGCAGTGAATACTGTGAAAACTATTCTGTTGAAAAAGGAATGAATGATAGGTTATTTATTTTAAGCCGAAGGATAAACTGACTACACGCTGTGTATTTGCAGCCTTGTTTTGTTTCACGTTCAGAAGTGGAGCTATTGTGCTATTAATGACTGCAAATTATTCTTTCAGTGGTGCCATTGCTTTTCTATATTCTGTTTGTCCCAGACAGCTTTGCTGTAACAGCACACATTTTCAAACCTGTGGTTGTTCTACCTTCAGTTGAGCAGTTGTACACAACCATGCTTGTATCTTGGGTTGTTAAAGTTACTTGCAGCTTTTTTGTTTCTTGTGAGTTACTACTTAAGAAAATTCAGTGTTAGGTTTGGATTTTTTTGCAATGGAAGAATCACTGAGAAGCAGCATTTTAGTGGTTTATTTTCAATGCTTGTGAGCTGCAGGGTTAAAAAACCTCACAACTGGCACTATTAATCTCTACTACCACCGAAATCTATTGATGATTCAAAATGCTGGTTGCATTATAGTCATCAGGTAGTGAAGATTTAAGGGGGATGTATATGCTGTCCCCACTTACCTCTGCTGGCTTCTGCTGCTGTTCCTAAGTGTGAAAAAGGAAAATTCTGATAACAAAACTGAAGTTGTAACCGTGCTGAGAGCCTTTTAGATTTTTCTCTTTTTTTAAGAGGATAGTATATAAGAGGTAAGCTATTTGATTTTTCTTTCAATGTTATGATGGCAAACAGCATTGGAGGGAACATTCAGTGACTCAACAAATACTTGCAAGAGCTTGATGACATAGGTGACATCTACAGTAACTTTGTCAGGTTTCCTACTCCATCCTCTTACGTTGGACATGGGGCTGCTGTTTCCTCCTTACCCGCTGCTTCCAAAGCACAATGGCCTCAGTCGTGCTGATTGTCATGGTCTCCCTGTGTCACCCACGATGGTCTTGCTCCAAGAGCAAAGTCTTCTCTGGAGTCATAGTGATTTTGCACACCCAAGCTTTCTGCTGGGAAGGGAGACAGGCTGACCTTGGTTTTTCTGACCTCACTGATTTGCATAACAATTACTCCCATAAGCAATAAAAGAAATTCAGCTTTTAGTTGATGATTAGAATGGTTTAGAAGCAGTGGAAGAAGTTAAGAAATGCTGCAGGTCTGCCTTCGTTCTGTGCATGTCTGTGCTGTGCTGGTTGCCTGGGAAACGGTGCAGGATGAGGTGACCAGCCGCCTCCATAGAGCTGGCCGTGGATCTTCAAGATGCTGAAAAGGCACGTGCAAGCCTCCAGAAAAGAAAACGTGTGCCCGTTTCAACGGGAGCTGTTAACAGTGGGGAAAAGGACACTGTCTTGAGTATGAGCCGCGATAATCTCCAGGTGCTGCCTGGGGAGCAGACCCTAGTCCATCACCTCCTTCCTGTGGATGTGAATCTGTGGGGAGCGGCATTAGCAAGTTAGCAGGGTGGTGACAAAAGTAATGGTGATTAAAGTTAACTTCTCAAAGTTCTGGGGTTTGTGTAACAAGTTAGTGTTTACTATTAGGATGTGTGTATAGCCTGAAAAGTGCTAAGTTTTTTTAAATAGCCAACTACCAAAGAATTGGGAAAGATACAAAACAGAGGTATTACCTGTCTGTAATCAGAAGCAAGGCAGGGAGTGTCTATCTTAAAAGGCGTTGATGGGTAGATAACTCTTCTCTTGCCAAGGCACATTTGTTCTGTCAGAATGTTTCCTCCTTCAAACCTCGGCAGAAGTTGAGCCATGCTTTTGAGGAATTTTTGCCAAATCCTTAGCAAACTACGTGACGTGCAAAGCATAGTTCTTGCAGATCATGTTAAATACTCTGTTACCATCTTTGCTTACTGGGAATGCTACCTCACTAGTTTGCATTGCAGTATCTGTGTGATGAACATGGGTAAAAATGATTAAGTGACAGATAATGAATTTAAGTAGTGCCACAAAACTATTCCTTTGTGTGTAGATGTAAGGGAACGAACAGGTCTTTAGCTTAAAGGAAGAATCAGTTTGAGTTGATCTCATTGTGACTTGAGGTTAGCAGGGTAGCAGAAGCTGGGACATGGTATAATACAACTTTTTAATAATAATAAGCACAGTAGACTAATTCATTTTAAAATAGTAAAGAATTCTGATGGGACTGAATTGTGAAGCCTCAAGTTACGTGACTTTAAGAACATGAGTGCTTTGGTGGTGGATCACTTCCAAGGTAGAGGATACTGCATTTTTAAGCTATTAAGGATCCTTGCGTGTGGCTGAAACACTTTTTATTTTGAATTAAGACTTCCTGCCAAAGTGTTAATTATAAGACGAATGCATTAAGCTGATTAATGTTGAGATCCTCAGCAGATTTCTTTCACATGCTGGTCTAGTGATCTATAATACTTAAAATACTTCAGCTAAACTGTTTGAAATTCAGTGTAGTTACCAGGATATCAAAAGGGAATGAAGCGCAGTGGTACAGCCAACTACAATGCTATTTGCAACAGCGTATATACTGCATTTGACAGTGGACCAACAAGTTTATCAGCTGTGTTAGGGAAATGATGTGGAGACCTTTTTCTTTCCAGTAGACCTGTAATAAATGAAGTGGTGTGGGCTGGTTCTGGCCCTATTCACTGACACTGTTACCATTGCATAATACTGGTTTGGAACTTACTGTCTATGAGCTAATAAAGTTACATCACAGAAGGGCACAAGTAAAATAGACTTCTAGTAGATTTAGGATGATATAATGATCCATTAAAAAGAGCTAATGCTGTCACCTAACTGGGTAAGTTACTACTAGGATGTTTTTATTTAAAAGTCCGTAAGAGTTCTTTTCTTTCCTCACTTTTTAATGAGGCAGTGAAATTCAGTTTATCTTTTTAGATGAACGCTGGTCCTTCTTGAGAATGTGGAAAACTTAGAAAAGTCTGCAGGAAAAATAATTTAAAATGAAATGGTGGGACTACTAATTTTCTCTGTTTCCAAATACTCAGTATGAGAGCTGGTAGAACTTCATGATGGTGTAAAGTCAGGTTGTTATATCGTGGCAGATACAGAGCTGGAGTCAAATGGTATCCTTTTCTGAAGTAATCTGTGGGAAGACGACTGGATTTCTGAAACTGTAGAAAAAGTTGTGGGCCGTTGTCCACCAGCTGTCGCAGCAATGAACTCCAGAAGAATCCAGTGATCTGCTCTGACTTCTATGATTTTTGCATTGTCTGCTCAGTCTCTCTGCTGCTTGTCCTCTGAAGTTGCAACTCATCCTCTCCCCAACGGCAGTTTAATGATTTTTAATGGCAGGAAAAGAAAACCACCTTGGGCTCAGGAAAACGATGGCTTTGTACTTAAATTTGCTGCTGCATCTTGCGACGTATCCCAATTTCAAGTTGGTTCGTATCCTTCTTTACCTCTAATGCGCATCTTCACACCAAAAAATACAGGGTATTAGAGTCTGTCTTAAGTGATACATGTTTAGGTTCTACTTCTTAAATTTTACTAGCTTGGAAGATCAAATATTTTTTTCTATTACGGAAATTGGAATATTTTTATTTGTACTTTTAAAAAGAACTAGTTTTTTTAATAATCAGGAAATAGTATCTGTACATATATTGATCAGTATAATGCAGAGCTGCAGCTACACAGAAGACATGCAAAAACTGACTTAAATAGAAATAGTTCATATTTTCCTGAGATTATCAAAGTTTCTTGTGCCTGCTCTTAAACACTTATTGCTGTTTTTCTAAGTAGACGATTTTTCTTCTTCACCCTTGTTGTTGAAGTGCTTGCCTTTTTAAGCTATGTGAAGAAAATGAAATTGGTTATCCTTGGCATGTTGTCATCTCCTATTTCATGGCTTTAGCTCTAGTATACAGAGAATTTTTGAAAATGGCAGTCCTAGGGCTACAACAGGAGTCAGACTTTTAAAACTAGCATTCTTCAGGCTTGCTTTAATAGACAACAATAGACAAGAGTGAGCTTGGACCAGTGTAACTGCCAAAGAAGCCCCTTGCCTGTTCATCTTCTGGCTTCCTCATGCTCTGCTCCAGTTTGCTATATGGTTCCATGAGTGCTTGCACTGGCACATCACAGAACAGAGGAAAAGGAGGCAAAGAAAAAGTGCAACAAAGAGTACTGAGCCAGTGTAAGTACTAATACTACTGAAAACAGAACTGCAGCCTGAAAGTTAAGACCAGGTGTCTACTGAAGTTGATATCCAAAGGCAGAAGCTACAGTGTGGAATTTCACAGAAATGGGCCAAGAATCACCTGTGTGTTATGGGATATTCTATATTAAGACTTAAAATGTTTGCTTTTCAGCTATTTTATTTCTCTGTGGGTTAACCTTGGCTGAGTGCCAGGAGCCCACCAAGCTGCTCTATCACCCTCTCCTTTTCCCTGTCCCTCCTCAGCAGAGCAAAAGGGGAAGGAAAATAAGATAGGGAAACAAAACCCGTGTGGGTAAAACAAGAGCAGGTTACTGATAACAAAACAAGCAAAGCAAATCCATGCATGGAAGCAAAGAAAATCAAGATTTATTCTCAACTTCCCATCAGCAGGTGATGTCTGGCCCCTTCCTGGGAAGCAGGGCTCCAGTATGCCCAGTGGTTGCTCTGGAGGACAAAGGAGTGGCCCTCCTTCTTTTTCCTAGACTTATAGTTGAGCCAATGTCATATGGTCTGGAATATCCCTTTGGTCAGTTGGGGTCAGCTGTCCTGGTTGTGTCCCCTCCCAAGATCTTGCCCACCCCATCCCACTGTGGGGGAATGTTGGGAAGAGCCCTGGTGCTGTGCGAGCCCTGCTCAGCAGGAGTCACAACACGGGGGTGTTCTCAACACCCTTCGCACTCCCAGCACAAAACACTGCACCAGGAGGGCTGCACTGGGGACAATCAGTTTAGCCAGACCCAGTACACTGTGGTAAGGAGTTAAATGTAGTTTTGTATAAGAACCTCTTGTTTATAGGGTGCATGTCTAAGATGCATATTCTAAAAGTAGAAGTTTGATAGCTTGATGTGCTCTGCTTGCTTGTGTGTAGGGTTCCCTATTTTAAGTCTGGCTAGATTTTCAACCTTTCTGATTATAGTATCTTAATAGGCCTCTAATCTTTAATTTATGAAGAGACTAATTTTGATTGAGAATTAATGTTACAGTCACTAATCTACATTGTTACTTGGCAGATGAGTAACAGCAGTGGATGTTGTGAATGGTTTGGGCTGGCAGCTTGACAGCTAGAACCTTCAAAAATTAGCAAAATTTTAATTCCACTTTTCTTTTTAGAAGAGCACACTTATTAGTCAAAATAGTTGTTTGACAAGTTTGGCTTGACAAGCATAGACGGTGATACAATCTACAAGTTCATCAGTTATTTTGGGGATGTTTTCTTTCCTTTTTCCTTTTCTTTTTAATTTTTTTCTCTTCCAAACCAATAGGTGTTTTTTCAGCCCTATTTTTACTCTCCACGTTCTTTTTCCTAATTTCCGTCTTTCACATTCTTTAATTGTCATTCTCTGTCCCTGTCTTTTCAGTGTGGAATGAATTAAAAACAAACAAACAAATGTTGTGCTTGAACAGCAGGGGGAGTTCTGCTTTTTTTTTTAAATCTGTAAAACGTAATTTCATCCCTGTTCAGGTTTCATAGCCTAGGAGGAGCCAGCCTCTTGGGAGAGGGTTATTAGATTCCATTTGCAGTAGTGGCAGTTTTCATTTGAATGTGGGTTTTTTTTTCCCCTCATTAAACAATGAAAATAATTATTTTTTTTAGTGTTCAGAACTTAACCCTTTAGGAACTTTTATCAGAAAACTAAGGGAGGAGATTCCAGCCAATTGAGGTTACATTAATCAATTCTCTCAATAAGCGATGATTGCATTTGGAGAAAATTAAAATCATTTCTGCTTGTGGGATGAGAAAATGAATATTCAAGTTGTTAATCGTTCATGGCATTTGTCAGATGCATGTCAGGTGGCAGCTTCTTGAGCCTGAAGTGAGGTTTTTCTTTCTGGGGGCTCAATTTGCCAAATTATTCTGTAACTAACAGAAGCAGGAAAAGTTCTGCTGGATTCAAGGCAGTGGTTAGATGTTAGGCAATGGTAGTGCTCACGTTGTCTCACACAGTCGTTGTGGCTCCCATGTGCTTGACCCAGCAGTGGGCTGCATGTTCCCAACCATATTGTTTCCCAACCCAAGTATTTGTGTAGATATCTGGGGAAACAGGCTTTCTCTTTCTTCGGGTAAATAAATGATGTGACATACTTTTTGTTATTTGTCAGTTACTTTTCAGCTTGCCTTTTTTTTTGTTGTTTGTTTAATTTGGTGCACTCTGACTGTGCTGAAGTTCAGGCTGGCACAGCTCGGAACTGGAAGAGCTGGGGGAAGGGGCTGCTTCAGCTGTAGAGAATTACACGCATGAGTATGCCTTGCGGCTTTGCGGAGAGATTCCTGCTGAATTCAGAGGCTCCACATCCACATAAATGTGGATACTGAAGGGCATAGTCCTGTTACTGCTGTTCTGAACCTGTGAATCAACTTAGTTACAAGATGGTTATAGATAGCACGGTTATTAAAGCTTCAAAGGTGAGAAGATGGTAAAGATTATCTATTATGATTTCTGGTGAATGACAAACATAAAAATCTATTTCCAGGAAAAGCTGCAGTTTTGAAGTGTCTGCTGGACATTCACAAGATTTTTATGGAGAATGACCCTGCCTACATTCTTAATGATCTCTTCATTACAGACTATTGCATCTGGATTCAAAAAACCAAGTAAGTTCTTAAGTAGGTATTGATGTGGGAAGCGTTCACAGATGACGTATGCTAAGAGCAAGTATCAGTAAAATCAAAAGAAATGCTGTCTCTGATAAATGGAAGTCACGCAGAATCACAGAATGGCAGGGCTTGGAAGGGACCTCTGGAGATCATCTTGTCCAACCCCCCTGCTAAAGCAGGGTCACTCAGAGCAGGGTGCCCAGAATCGTGTCCAGGCAGGTTTGGAATCTCTCCAGAGAAGGAGACTGCACAACCTGTCTGGGCAGCCTGATTCATGGCTCTGGCACCCTCACAGCAAAGAGTTTCTTTTTTCTTCCTGTTCAGGTGGCACCTCCTGGATTTGTGCCCATTGCCCCTTCTCCTATCACTGGCACCACTGAAAAGAGTCTGGCCCCAACCTCTTGACACACACCCTTTAGCTATTGATCAGCACTGATCAGATCCCCTCTGTCTTCTCCAGCTCAGCAGCCCCAGGGCTCTCAGCCTTTCCTCATCACAGAGGTACTCCAGTCCCCTCAGCATCTTTCATTTAGTAACCTTGGCTCTCCACCTATTCTTACTACAAAAGCGAAGACATTCAGTGCATTTTTTTAATGTAGTGACATCATTGGAGAAGGAAGAATTGCATTCTAAATAAAAATGTGAGTTTTCATTAGTATTAGTGGTTTGGTGTGAGAAGAACAGCTTCTGGGGAATTTTCATTGTATTGCAATCTTAGGAAGAAAAATGCTTATATAGCACTTTAGCATCAGGAAAAAGGTTGGAAACAACTCCTAGTTCAAGACTGAATTTATAACTTCAGTAGAATTTGACAACTTCCAATTCTGGTCAGGCACACACACAAACCATTTCAATCTGTGTGTAACAGTTGATTTATGGACAGTAGCGGTTGTACTAATTGATTATTAACAGCCGAATAAGTGTCACAGATATCTGTGTGCTGTGTACTCCTGCCCTGTAGTTGTTTGGCAGCTCCTTCTCCCTGGCAGCGTGCTCTGGCTCCACTTCACTTGAGAGATGGTGACTCTGCCACTTCCAGACACAGTCCCTCCACTTCAGCACTTCTGTGTCTCACCTATGCTCTTTCAATGGCTTATTTCTTTTTTTTTACTTATTTCCAGAGTCTTAGGAACTTTGCAACCACACCGCTTAGAAGTATCAGCATGCTTTAGTGGTTTAAAAACAAAAGTATTGGTAGGAAAACTGTGAGAAATTAAGTGAACAAAAGGTTCTGTGTTCAAATCTTACTAAGCTTTATATTGTTCTTGTCAGATTTACATTCTTTTTCATGCAGCTTTTGTTTCTTCTTTCTCTTTTTATTTCCTCCCGGCCCTCTCTGAGGGCCCACAAAAGTACGTGTCTGAGTTGCAAGTAATAATTCTCTGAAAAGGAAGGCGTTACTAATATCAACACAAAAAATGCCATTGTCATATTTGTTAATACAGCAATATATAGACTCATAAACCAGTGGTTAAAAATAGTCTTTGCGTTCCAGTTCACAGTTTAACGAGAGACTGTGGGAGGGAAAAAACCCAACTTGTGCAGTGCACAAGAAACAGTGAGGGAAGAGAGAGGGAACCTGGTCATAATCATGATCAGAAAGGGGAATGCGAGGAGGATGGAGCCAGCTTGCCTAGACTGTGCGTTGAGGTGTGACCTTACCAGTACTTCTTGGGGAATTCCAGGCCTTCAGTGCAGAGCTGCTTATTACATCTTGTAGATATCGTTGATTCTTAGTCTTCTCTGCTGCTTCCAGCGACTACGTTCCTATAGGTGAGAGTGCACAAAATTTCTAAAGCAACTACACATTTCCAAATGTTTTGATTCATCAATCCCGATTAGTTGTAGGAACAACTGGTTCATTTTACAACTATCATTTTTGAGGAGGCCTTTTTTGGCCACACTATAAACACAAGTATGGGGAAATCCATGTTCGGGTTGGAGCTGAAAAAGTGCAGTAAATGAAGAAAGAGAAAGTTATTTCATGCATCTTTCGCAAAGAAATGAGTCATAAGACAGCAATATCATTGCTGCCCATATGAATGAATATAATATCTAGCAAGTCAGTCATGAACAGCAAGGCTTTCTTTAAATACAGCAGAGGAAGATGTACGGTAGATATAAGGGACTGATACATTAACACATTTACTCCCAGACGCATCCATCACGTACCAGTTAAGCAGAACTGACAGCTTCTGGAATGAGAGCAATTAAGCTATCTTATTGTCATAACGACATGGCACAATAGTTGTCTGTCATTAGGAGAACAAGAGAGAGGAACTGCAGAAACTATTCCTATTTTTAGGGTCTGAATCAGGAGACCATTTAAGCATACGCTTAAGTCATTCCTGTTCAGTTTTGCAGTGGAGCATGTGCTTGAAGTTAGGCGTGTGCAAAGTGAACAGGAATTCTTTGTTTTTTCCCTTATGTTGAAGGGAACAACAGTGTTCTCTTGTCATTCAGAAAATAACAGATACTGAAATGGGTGGCGATGTGTCTGTTAAGGACAAGGGTTCCCACCTTCCCAAGGTGGAGAGGATCTTCCATGCCAGGGAAAGGATGTTATGACATCCCTCTGGTAATTCCCTTTGTGGTGAAAGAGTTTTAGGAGGGGGTAGTATTTATAGATATTTTTGTGTGGTCTTTCAGTGAAGTTCTTTGCGTAGAATCATTTAGGTTGGAAAAGACCTTTAAGATCATCCAGTCCAACCATAACCCTACTCTACCAAGTCCACCACTAAACCATGTCCCTCAGCACCACATCTACATGGCTTTTAAACATCCAAGGATGGTGATTCAACCACTTCCCTGGGCAGCCTGTTCCTGTGCCTGCCTCGTCAGTCTGGATACTTTGTTTTGTGGCTATTCTTTGCTCCATGCCAGCTCCATTAACTTTCTTTGTCTCCATTTTCTCTTGTCTTTTCATAGCTATAGTCTCAGGGCGCTCTCAAAATCTGTGGAGGGTTTTTCTTTTCTTCCCCTCTTTCTCTGGTATGTAAGCAAGACCTAGTGGAGGATGGGACCTCTGTTTAAACAGCTGAAAGAGACTGTAGGTCCACTGGAAGGAAGCTTTATAGCTCACCTGTACTCACAAGGCCTGGGAGCTGAAAAATTCTGGCGGAGGCAAAACTGTAATGGATGTACCAAGTGGTAGCAAGCATACGGTCCTATCCCAGATAAAGCCTCCAGGAGAGGAACACCACCAGGAGGTACTAGCTTTTAAATACTAAATGTGGAAACAAAAACCTTATCGCCAACAGTGTGTCAATAGCTGGTTATAGATTCGGCTTGAGATCATGGTTTGGCTGTGGCTAAATTAGATGAATTAGTGAATGCATCACTGGGCTGGCAAAAGATGATTTATTTTAAACACGATGTATCTGGAATTGGAAATGATTAAGCTGCTGAATGAAACATGCAAGTGGCTAATAGCCAATTGGGTATGATGAGTACAAGCTAGTTCTTTAATTCTAAGGATTTTTGAATTGTCTTTTTTTAGAAAAAATATTTCATTCAGGTCCATGTTACTAGAGAAGTAGATTCCTAGAAGTCTTGGATGTTAGGAAGTGTAGCTAAAATTTCATCATCCTGTTTGCAATCCTAAAGCTAATTTTACTTTTTTACCTTTTTAAAGCTAATTTTACCTGCTTTCTAAGTTTCTAGTCCTTCTCTTTGAGCTGCTTGTGCAGTTACAGTTAATAACTTGATCTATGGTATAAAGTGGTACGTAAAATCCTTTTAACTGTTCATTAGATGGTTCTGAAGAAAGGGAGCACATTGCTCAGCACAACTGATCAGAAAAGAGGGGAAAAGTAAATGTTAACCTGGGTAACAAAAGCTAGACAAAGACCTATGGAGGCAGCCTGTAGTAGATCTCAGCAGGTGATGTCAACGTTTGTGTTGAAAAGCCAGATGCAGCCAGATAGAAAATTGCGTCTTTAACCCCTGAGGTCATAATGACATGTCATCACTTCATTTGATCCCCCTGCTAAGTGAGCTTATCATCCACCCTGCTGCCACTTGTGTTATTACTTTCATTTCCATAATGAAGCTAAATTTAATTTGTCTGGTTTGCATACTTTTTTCTTTAGGTCGGAGCTTTTACAAACCACTATGGTACATATGGCAGCCCTTCCAAGGTGGAGGTACAACTGAGCTTGCATTATAAGTCTGAGCTTTTCTCTATCTTTCACACCTTACTTTGAGCAGGAGATGAGAGAGAGGAGAAGGAGTTTTGAGGAAACTGCTGCAATATGGACTGCTAAGAGCAGGGGAACTTTTTTCCTTCTGCCAGAGCAGAGTTGTCTGTGACCCCACAGGAGTTGTGTCCTTGATGGAAGTCAGCGTGGTTTACCCACTGACTCTTGCTGTGCTGAGGTTCCTTTGTCCTGCTGTCTTTCTCCAGTATTTTGTATTCCCCTTTGTGCTGGTCTCTATTCACATGGCTTTTTGTTGTCCACTGTTGTACCCATGTGCCTTCTGGTAGCTCAGCTTCTGGCCATAACGTGTGGCTTGGTGGAAGGGTGAATGATGTCCTATGAATCCTCATCCAGGCAGGCAGTTAAGGGCATGCTGTTCCACATCCCTACATAAAAGAACAGTTGAGCCCATGCTGATTTAAAATATTTTTACCTAACATTTAAATACATGTTTAGCTTTAAACGTGCTACTTCAGTATCAGTAAATGTGTACTTTCTGCATTCCTGAATTGGAGGTGAAGCTGGCAGTGTTCCTGGCAGTTTTCCAGGGGTTACTAGTTACACTAACTTAGGCACAGTTGTCTACTTCTCAAAACTTGTTCTCCGGCGTTCTTCAGACCTGTAAGTGTTTGATCCCATGTAATTTGCACTGTATTTTTAACTATCGCTATTTTTCTACTTCTTAACTTCCGTATCACCTTTTATTCAGGATCTGTTCTATTGCAAAAAATTACACAAAACAAATAATGATTTTTATATTGTAGTAGCTTGCAGTAGAGGAGGTCTGTATGTTAGGAGAGATGAGCTGTCTCCTGTGGAATTGTATCTGGAACTTGATTTGTTATACTGGTATGTAGGCTGCTTCAATATATGTGTGCTCTGTGCTGTACTGAAGTATGTATAAGGTGTATAGTTCCCCATGAAGGTACAAGGATGTGTGCTCCACAACCTAAGACAAACTATCTTGCGTAATGTTGGTGACTGTAGGTGTAATGTGTCAGTTCAAACATGGACTATTGGTTATAAAGTTACCAGGATTTCTGGTAGCATTCATACACTCTGTAGAAGCTGCTACCTTGGTTGAAACTAAATTCAAGTCAGATATTCTGAAGCTTGTTATACTTGCTTCTCTTGATTTTTGCACGTGAGACATATCCTAAAAGATAGGCTAGCTTCATAGGTCTGTTTTCCTTTTCATCTCTTTGTTAGAATCCAAACCTTGTCCTTGTTACAACATAATTACCTAGTCTGAAGCCAGCAGGGAGTTGCTGCTTTATTTGTGGGGTGTGAAGTTCTCTAAATAAATGTAGGATTAATTACATTCGCAGCATGTCATTGAGGTGATGAGATTGACTGTGATTGTTCAGCCCCTCTTCTTTTCCCCAGGTTTTCTGAATTACTGTTTTAATCAATATAGTGTAATTGTGGGCCTGAAGTGTTAAGGTCTGATGTTGCAAAGGCATTAAGGAGCCGAAGTCTTTCAGAGAAAAAAAAACCAACCAAACAACAAAAAAAACCCCACCAAAAAAACCCCAAAGTTTCGTGACACTTAGAGTTTTTATTGCCTGTGTCACATTGGATTGTGAAGCACACAAGGGAGTAAGGAACCAGCATTGTAGTTTCAGTCCATTGCATTAGTTGGGTAGAGGGAAGATTTCTTTGTTCATTCTGATCTCTTTATTGGCTTTAACTGACTTTAAAATTATTTGACATGTTTACCATCTCTTTATATTTCCAGAAAAGACCAGGTTTGAGTGTATAAGACAGCCTACTGACATTTATTTTAACATGCATTTGATAATCAGAGTAGTGCTGGTAGTTTGACTGTTCTTGTGCTGGTAGTTTGACTGCTCTTGTGCCCATCCACACACCCTGCACCACAGCAGCTCTTCAAAAGCCTCTTGTCAGTTAATCCAAGTATTTCTGTAGCTGTATGGGTCTGCTATTAATTTATGTTAAGTTCTCTCCTCTATAGAGCATCTTATTTATTTTCCTTGTATCTTGTTACACATACCAGCTCACCCGTATCCTGTGCTGTGCTTGTGTGTAGGGTGAAAAGCATTTCAGAACAGGTCATGTATTACAGCCTTTCTGAAAGAATTACCTTCAGCCTTCGCTAGATTTGGGAAAATATTTTCTAACATGCCATCTTGAAGCTTCTGTACTCAAATAATACAATCTTTAGAAGAATGTAAATAGAATTTTAACATATATTCCAATGGTATGGTAAAATTACTTGTGAAGCTGGTCATTTATCTGCAAAGTTAAGAAATTTTACCCAGTTATTACTTGCTAAGATCTGGAAAACTTTGAGAAGTGTTTCAAAGTAGTAAAAACTTTCAACATGCTGGTCTAGCGGGAGGCGTCCCTGCCCGTGGCAGGGGCATTTGGACTAGGTGATCTTTAAGGTCCCTTCCAACCCAAACCATTCTATGATTGTGCCAGTTTTGCAGCTCTTTCTTCTTGGCAGTTTTGTTTTCTTTAGGGTTTTGTATATCTCAAAATACTTGAATACAGGAAAACCAGGCTTTAAAAAATCTTTTAGTCTTGCTTTTTTCCTGCCTGTAGGGTTGATACTCATGCAGTCCTAGTGACTCTTGGTGGCATTGTCTTGCTCCTAGGAATGACTCCGCTGTAACTTCTAAACTCAGGACCAAACTTCTAAATGAGGGGTGAACTTAGTAACTTCCCTAAAGTTTTCGTAGCTGTGTACTAACATGTTTATTAAATTTTCAATTTGTAATAGAGGAGGAGGGTATGTATTAATAGCTAAGAAAAATTAATCATTGTTTTAAAACATTATCAAATGTTAGTGGAATATGCTGATTTTGTTCTGTTAACCTCTTGGATTCAGCAGCCGTGATTCAGAAGAACAAGTGCATAAGCAGTAGCATATTCAGGATTAAAATCCTGCTTCCTGGCTCTGGGGGATTAAGCTGATTTGTACAGCATGTTTGAAGCACTTCATACAGTTAAGACCTTAGGAAGAATACACCTCAGTCCAGTATTTTACATGTATTACGATTTCAACTGCCCTCATGCTTTGGTTGCAGTTTAGGTTTTACTTTGCCTTCGTTGTTGCCCATGTTAACCTTAGCTTAGCCAAGGCTACAGTAACTTCAGGTTTGATGAAAAATCCAGTATTCCAAGTAGAGAAAAACCAATTGGCTTTCATGTTGCCTCTTGAAAGCAACCTTGCCATTAGCATATGCTTCTAGCCTGTGTTCTGATGTGACCAGTTACATTTTTTTGATCAGACAGTGTAACAGCCCCATTGACACCGTCGCAGAATCCCTTGTTTTGATCCATCTCATAGTTACAGGATTATATTTTTCACTATACTTTTTTAATGGTGTTGCCATTGTGGATACGTTGAGGCCACTTAATTCCCTGTCCCCTCAGCCTCTGAAAACAAGACTGGATTTTGGAGATGTTTAATTTGGAGGCTATGCTTTTCTTTGCTGTCTCAACTTAGTAAGAGCCATGGAGATACAAGGGATAAATTAAATAGATCTTGTGATCCCACCTTTTCCATGAACATACTCAGAGAGCTGTGATTGTTCTGGTTCCGTAGGCTTCATCCCTGCTGTCCTGCCATGACTTGCTGTAGCAGCTCATGACTACAATCCCCAATTATTGTAATTCCTTCTTAGCAGGCTTTACAAGCTGGCATTACTACTGCTGGCAGCACTACACTTGCTTACTGCTTTTTTAATCACGCTGCAGTAGGTTTGCTTTTCATTCACTTCTTTGGTGGCCTGTAGTGGTGTGTTAACTTTCAGATGTCCCAGGTGGTTTTCAGGCTTTTACCAATAATGGGACTGACTCCTTCAAATGGTCTATTTGCAGGCTTTTTTGAGATTCATCTGTGCATAATTCAGTTTACATACCATCAACCGCAGGAGTTACTAATATGTCAGTGTTCTAGGAACTAAGAAAGTGGGAAAGAAAACCCAACTGGGGAAAGACAGATGAGTTTTTGTAGCTCTGTAAAGTTAAGAGCTTTTGTCCAAGTACTGTCCAGTATCTTTAAAAATCTATAAGAAAATACAGCATATGTCTTTTTAGAGAAAAATTTTGGCGACATTGTTATTTATTTAAAGGTAGGAAATGAATTGCACAGACTGACAGTAATAATAAGCTATGTGTGCTTATTTGAACAACATGCATTTTAATACAATTGAGTATAAGATGGCACGTTCACAGTGAAAGATCATAGATCATAGTTATGAATTGGAGGATATAAGACAGTTGAGGGCAGCAGCTATAGGAAAAATAAGTTGAATCATGCTTGAGAACAGTTTGAGCACCTCTTTGTCTCTGAGGAGGTCAGAGGGCGAGTAGCATCTTCAGCTGAAGAAGCAGAGTACTATCCTTTAGGAGAAGGAAGTGGCATGACCAAGAATGCATCATTTGTGAGACTGCTAAAACACAAACTAGTTCTAGTGTCTATTTAAAAAGATGTTGAAAAATGGAGAGAATTAGTGGGGAAAAAGGTTCTGTGAATGTACATGTCTGAATGACCTACGTTATGATGAGAGACCAAATAAACCCAGTAGTTCATTGGTAAGAAAGTTAAAGACTGATGTGGACTTGTCTGTAAGTATGATGGGATAGAGACTTCGAGGTTTATCCATTGTGTAGTATAACAAAAAACAATTACAAACAGAATCAATCTAGTTGAACAGGAAACAGGAAAAATTCAGACAGCAGTAACTTTTCACACTTTCCTAGTGAAGAGTAACTATGAGTGGGCTCTCTCTCTAGGTTGTTGGGTAATTCCATACTCTTACTTGTTTCCATCAAGATAACAGCTCAAAAAAATACCTTGTGGTTCAAACACTAGCTATGGGGTCTGGTGCAGAAAGTACTTGAGATTCCGTGCAATTTATTATGCTGCAAAACCAGCCTCTTCTAATCTTACAAGAGGAAATGCTATCATTTCCCTTAAAGCTTAGATAGGGCTTTACCAGTTTATCAAAGACTATATTGACTCTTGGTGCCTGAGTTTGGTAGAGAACCCAGATTTATTTATTTTCATCCCAAGTCTTCCGCTCTTAATCTTTAGATCACAGTTCTTTGATTTAAAAATAGTAACTAGTAATTTGCAAGCACATTAGATACGTCTCCTCTTTCACTGTTTTGATGCATGTTTTTAATACGGTTTCTTTTTGTTTACTGTCATCTTGAGCTGCCATGCCTCTCATTAAATGTTGCATCTTATTTAAGGCCTGAGCTGTCACTTCATTTGTCTGTAAAGCAGTAGGTGCATGTAGAGGCCTTTGTAAATAACAATACCCAGGTAAAGTAATGTACTGACTTAAGAGGCTTAAAGCAAAACACTGTTTGCCCCAAAGGCTGAAAAAGGTGATAGGTGGATATAATACCAGAAATTCCCCTTTATATGTGTTTTAGCAAGTCCTGTAAAACATGGATTTTTAACAAGGGATTTAATCTCTCCTCCCAGCTGCTAGCTGCAGTTGCCTTTGATGTCTTCCTCTCCTTTCCTCTGTTGTGTTTTTTTTCTATTTATTCCCTCACTCTTCTATAGCTCATATTCCTTCAGGCTCTGTCTGAATGTACCTTGCTGTGGGTAGAGAAGGCAAAGAAGAAAGCTTTTTTTTTTTCCCCCTCAGGCCACTGCTTTGATTCTCCAAAGTTGTTGGGAGGCAGTTCCTATCTGCCTACAGAAGGGTCAGTGATCTGTGTCATGTCTTTTCAGTCAGCACATCTCAGCTGACTCTTCTGTTTTGACTAGGGGAAGGATGAGCTTGTGTAGCTGTTGCCTTTTTAAGCAGTTGGAGCGTGCAGCTGGGATCAAAGCGGGAAGCTGATCTGCAGGCTGGAAATGTCTCCCTGCTTTGTCTCCAACCCTGTCTGGAGCGAGCTTGGTCTCTTCCACCTGCCCCTTGTGGTGATTGCCCTGTAAACCTCAAGACAGAGGTAGAATGAGAGAAAAAATGTTGAATTTGATAATTTAGTCTGGCCTAATGCCTGCTTCCCACTATTCTCAGGGGACTACTCCTTGCAAGAACTGGGTGGAGTGAGCCAGCTACACGATGCTGCCCACGTGGCCTGCAAGCTTCCCTGTCGCAGTCAGGAAGCCAGATCTGCAGCCAGTTCAGTGGGGTGTGGTGGTAGTATTATTATTATTTATAAGGGGCATGATCATGCTCTAGAGCATCTGATACTTGGTGCCCCACAAACACAACAAGGTGTGGGGGCAGAAGACCAGAGCAGGCTTTGCAAAAATCTGCCTTCCTGCCAGGAATTTGCAAGACGCTCAGATTTGGTGTCTTTTTACATTTAGATTGTGCAAGTTGAGAATGGACTGAGCGGGAAGGCTACAGGTGGTGTTTTCCCTCCAAGTGTTAAGAGTGTCTGTCAGAAGTGATGGGGCAGTGTCAGGTCTGATCCACCTCACTAGGACTTCAGTTGTTTGGTGGATGAGTTCCATTGTAAAGTGGTGGGATCGTGTTGGAGTAATGTGTTTGCAATTGTGCCTTTAAGCTTGCTTGTTGTCATTGTTCTTATTTTTGTAATATGACTTCTCTAGTGTTATCCTGATGCTAAAATTCACATCGTCTGTACTGCTTTCTCTGAGTACCTTTCATTCCCATACTGTAACACCTGTGTTATTGTATAATTTACAGTGTTAGGAGTGCTCTGTCCTGGATCATCAGCAGTAATGGTGAAGACCTAGTTCTAGGTAATGGTAGTTAAGAAATTTGAGGGAAACTGGACTAATGCAGACCAACTGTCAGCGTCACATTTCTGTAGCGCACCTAATGCTCACTATCACACCATAATATCTTCCTTTCTCTGCATCTCTGTGGCAAATTATCTATTAATCTTTCATTATTCATATTTATCAGATGTAACTTTGGAAACTGTGCCATTGTTAGATGTTTGGACTAGCTGTGACATACTGGAGCTATTTTGGCAACACTGAGCTGCCTCTAAGCTCAGTTAAAGTATCCTGAAAACATATAAATACTGTTCAGTTTCCTTTTATAGTCCAATGTTAATTCCAAGTCTGTTTTCTCTTACAAATATTTTCATAGTATCCTCTATATAAGTAAGCTGTCCATGATATGTTTGGTTTCAACCTAATCAAAAAGACCAAGTAATGAAAGTAAGATGCTATATTGGAAAGCTTCATCTTTTTGTAAAATATTTATAAATGCGAAGTTCAGCTCGTGCAGTATTTAGATTCATTATGGAAGAGGCACTGCAGAATTTCAGAATAAATATGGAGGGAAAGTCACTTGAAATATCCTGACTTATTAACATAAAAGAATTCCCTTAAATCGAAACGATGGTGCTGTTTTATATTTGATTTATGGTTAACAAACTAATACTTTGAGCTCTGTAGACAGCAGTTGGTGTTTACAAGACTGCAAGTTGGATTGCGGTGTAAGTGTATCACTCTCTTAGTTTCAGAATTCATGTAATGCCCTTTGAAAGCCGGAATTTCAAGATGAAAGCATTTTATGTTCCACTTAAACCCGTAGGATTCTTCCCATCAGCCTTTGTTTTATGGTGCAGGACTGCTTTCTGTCACCTGAAGATAAGTGGTGGGGTTCTCTTGTCTCTTTATGCTGGATTTCTGCTCTTCTAATCCTGTCAATTTAAAGTGGTGGCATCTCTAACAGGGAGATGTATTTTCCAGACTTCTTTCTGAACCTAGTGCTACCATTTTTTAATGTGTAGTTTTCTATATTTAAGATAAAGATGTGGTGTGCAATGAATGCTTTTCCAGTCTCCTCTGTGTCTGATGTCTACAAGAGAAGGAGGAAAAAAAAGACTATAAACTTCCTACAAACCCAAGCCCTGTGCCATAATCTCTTTACCACATCCTCTGACACCTCAGCAGGCAAGAGACAGTGTATGTGGGTCTTGGCACTGAGCAGCTGGTTGGGATGTCTATGCCGTGGCCTCCCACCAAGCCAACACACGGTAGCTGTGTTCCACCAGTCTTTTCTCATGAGGGTCGTTATTTATTTCATGCAAACAAGCAAAGGTATATGAAGGAATTTTAAATATCTTCTTTTAAACTCTGGTTGCTCTTAAATTTAAAGAAATATGGAGGAATTTAAAGATCTTTAAAAACTCAAGTTGCTCTTAAATTTGATTGAAGTTGCCTGGTGCTCCCAAGAGTTGTTAGAAAGGAAATAATTGATGGTAAATATGGACATGGACAGCATAATTGTGTAAACCTGAGTTATTTAGGCTAAATATCAGAATCCATCCTCTTGAGAAATGAGGAGGATGAATTCTTATCTGCAGTAGCATCAAATATCTTGAATAGAATGAACACATTTTTATTTAGCATCTGGCTTTTTGTAAGGAAGTGTAGAGATTAAGCTGTCTCTGTTGGAGAGATGGTTTGTTTCTTTGCTATGAAGGCAGTGGTTAATCTATTACTAAATCATGTGAACAAATGTTGCGTTATTTCTGTTGTGTTTACACTCATCTTTCTGTCTTTTGCTACAGATAATGCAGAAGATTACTTAAAGTTTAGGTTAATTTTCACCTGAGTCCTGAAGAAAACGGTCCTGTTCCTCCTTCACTAACACATTAAATTCAGCTTTGTTCTTATATTATCTCCCCTTCTCATTGATCAACGCTAATGAGATTTCAATGGACTTATTTATTGGTTCTGCCTCTTGCTATAAAAATGTATAATAAACTAAGGACACAAAGCTGGTG
Source organism: Eurystomus gularis (assembly GCA_013400335.1). Lineage (NCBI taxonomy): Eukaryota > Metazoa > Chordata > Aves > Coraciiformes > Coraciidae > Eurystomus > Eurystomus gularis. The sequence continues at coordinate 178,192 of VZZY01003111.1, forward strand.
AGTGGGGCTGTTGGTGGTTATCTCGCTGGCTGTTAATTGTGCTACTTTGTGGTTCCTTCAGATCTCATGAGCCAGGTAGAGTTACAACAAGCTAACCAGCTAATAAAGGCTGGAAAGTGGTTTAGTAAATGTTGCATATTCATCTTCCTGCTTAACTGATACAATAAGGAATTCTGTGGGTAGAGGTGCCATTTTTGAAACAAGATCTAAAACAAGTTTTCGACTCTGTTCCTTAGGAGCTGTGGTGTTTTCTGTGCATACTGCAAGTATAAAAGAATATTATCTGTTTTTCTGAGTGAGGGCCTTTCATTGCTGTGAAAGGGTTACCCTCTGCTTCAGGTGCTGTCTGTAATTTCTTTTCCACTTCATGCCTTAAACTTCATGGTAGTGTTGTTGCTTTGTTCAGTTTTAGCCATGTTTCACTGTAGAGAACAGTTGTGTTCCCAGGGCTGCATGAAAGAAAATCTGTGCATGGTTTCCCAAAGCTTGTGGAGGACTGGGGTAAAGGCATGTTGTGTAAGGTACTTTGCAATAAAACCAGTGTAAAGTTAGGTTTGTTGTCATAGTCTGTAATACAACAGTATGTATGGATAGATGAAGTGGTTGTCATTGTGAATATTTACCAAGGCTCCAGGTTTTCTGCTCTAAGCTTCTTTCAGAACTTAGAGTATTTTTGTTCATTGATACTGAACTTGCTTTTTCAAAACTCTTTCACTGTGGTTGGAGGTCATTGACTAGTGTAGAACTTGAAGCACTCATTAGGAATAACCTTGAAAGTGAAATAAAAGATGGTGAAATACGGGATCTCATATAAAACGTGCTAAAAGGTGTAATTGAGTCTTTAGTTTCTTATCTTCAGGCAGATTGAGACTCTTTTCTTTTGTAATGCAGAACTTTTTTTAAAGATAGTTTTGGCAAATGGATGGTGTGTTTAGTGTGATGAGTTTAATATTGCAGCTAGATGTCTATTTTTAAGGATTGTTTTCCTGAACTGGAGGATTTTTTAAATCTAATCTCATTATTTGACCATTTCTGCTTTTTTGTGCCTGTTGACTTCAGATGTTTCTGCATTAATGAAGTCTGCTTTTGCATTCGGTACCATCATCGTTACCGCTTCTGTGTTTTGCCAGTCAGGGTTGATCAAATCTAGACTTCTTTCATGTCTTGAATATTTTATGAAAATCAAATTGTCTTTCAATTCCGTATGACAAGAATGAAATCATTATTTTTTCTATCTGTTTGAAATTGCATGTCAAGCCTGGCGGGATGTTTGACTTTGTTAGTTGCCTTTCTGAAGAGAGCATGCTACTATTGGTCTAAAGCCCTGAAGTTTAAGTTATGTTGTGGTAATTCAAGAGTACCTAGGTGTCTTTTCTCCACTTTATCCTCCACTCCTGGTTGTCAGAATATGCTGTTCAGTGACTTAGTGTTTTCTAACACAGTGAGCTCAATTATCGGCTTCAAGAGAGTTTCCCCAAAGATCACCAGTTTTGGTTGCTCAAGCAGCTATGCAGGACTAGATAGAAGCTGACATTGGAATTTTAGACTGAGGAACAATTTATTTTATTCTCGGGTATATGTAAGAATAGTTGCTTTGTCAGCTGTGTCATTCTTGTGTAAGCTTACTTATCTTCTGATACTGTGATATCTTTTGATATTGGAACTTGTTGAGAGCTTGCTGCTTCAAGACAGCTTAAGCAGTAGACTTACTGCCATAGGGATATTAATTTTCATCAAGATCATGACAGAGTTCCTGTGAGAAGTTCATGTTGGTGTTATCGAGGGACTTAACGTTGAACAATGTCTCTTCATATCCCTGGTGTCTGAACAGATAAGGCTTTGTCTGGAAGACAGTGATGGATGGAATCCAGCAAGAGCCACTCTGGGCAAGGGAACAATAAGATCATCTGAAGGGTCTGGAGAGCCTGACCCTTTTGCAGGTGCCCTTCTGTTCACCAGTGACAGTCTGTGGAGAAACCCCAGTTACATCCTATAGCAGCCAGTCCTCAACCAGTCTTGTAACAAGGCAGAAAATGTCACTGACACTTCATTGTCTTGCAGATACCAAATACACACCTCCTCTGTATCTGAACTGCTGAAGCTTATACTTTGGGATAATATCTGGTGGTGTCTGAGATAATATTAACTCAAAAATTGTCTTAACACTTACGATGCCTCTGGCTAAAATGATTGTGGGAAAGTGTAAGCAGTGCTGCCAGGTATGTAGTTTGGAACACATTTAAAGTGGTTGCACTCTTGGCTGGTTGTGTTGCTTGTTATCTTATCTGTTTTATCTAAGAGAGAGGGTGCCTGTGAAACTTCCTCTCGAGTCTGAGTTTTGCCAGGCCTTGAGAATGGTAGTTTAAATATAGGCTGATGCTTTTTGCTTAAGCTTGGTACCTTCTCGTAGAGTAAATGTATAAAATTAAGGGAGTTGGGAGTACCTGATGATCCAGCAGACAGAAAGCCGTCTGCTTAATACAACAGCTTTACTATTAGATGGATCCAGTGTGTCCAGAGCTCCTGCTAAGTGGAGATCAGTGAAATAACTGCCTTTTGAAATACTTGACAGCCCTGCTGACTGGCACAGCATGCAGCTAGTTTGTCTTTGACTGCAGCTCAAGGAGCTGTAGGCCTACCAGGGGATGGCTGCTTGGCAATGAGACAGGCCTGTTTTCATATTTGGAGGAACCTACGACATGTCTGTACTCGAAGTATCTGCAGTTTCTTTGAGACTTGTTTATCTTGTCTGTAAGGCTTAAAGATAATTAACAAAGTGTTTTACATTTAAAACAGGGCTTGTCAGCCCTGTAGAATGCTGCGAGCACGGAGGATGGATTTCCATTGTAACACCATGAATACACCCTAATCATGTTTAAACAGCATCATACAACAAGACTTCAGCTGGTTCCAAGATGAGTTGGGCTCCAGCTTGATTCCAAGACCAGTTAGGTTGCATTCAGACACCAGGCTGGTAAACAAAGCCGTTGTCAATGTTTTTGACGTGCAGGTTCCCACACTTTGTTGCTTGTGCGTTGTACCTGGGCAAGAACAGCTCGGTTTGCCAGGACAGTGCTTGTGCACTGTACACTGACTGGACTGTGGGAGCCAGGGGAGATAAGAAGAGAATTCTGTTCCATTTTGCCATGTCTTACACCTAGTTTACACTGCATGTACTCCAGAGAAGTGGATGTTTGTATACATCTGTGAAATGCAAAGCCAAACTTAGGAGGCAGTGGAAATAAACCTTCTGTTGCTTACAAAACCAAAAGCAAGCAAGAGCTTGTGCCTGGACAAGAACAGTCACCGCTCGTTCCATGGTGAAACCTCGCTAACTCCTGCTTGGAAGGGCTTGGCTGCCAATTTGGCCACTTGCTCCCATGGTTGCAAGTACTGGGCACAGTGGTGTCGATGTGTAACTCCTGTGCCATGATCGAGTATGTGGTGCCAACTGCCATATAGAATGAGGAACAGAATGCTGATCTTTGTCTTTTCAAGTTCTCCAAGTTTTGTTTAGCATCCCTAAACTGCTGACGCAGTTGAAAATGGTTGTAAGGCAAGTATGAGGCAGATGGGAAAAACCTGGGTCATCAACACTTTTTCTTTAAACCTTTTCCTTTTATTAGTGCTATTTGAGACTGATGGATATTTTATACAAAAACTTAATTAATATTGTTTTAACATTGGGGGAAAAAAGAGGGATTTGTGGCTGGATGTATCCTGCAAGTCCTGCGTTTTTTTTTCACTTTGTGTGGCTAGGTTGACTTTTATTTTTCCTTCCAGCTTACATTTAATCTTCCTTGGAAACAAGGAAATCCCTAACGTATGTCTTTTGTGAGACATTTCCTAGTAGCTCTCTGTTCTGAAGATAACAGCTATCCTAGTGCCCTCTTTACTCCTTGGAACAGAAGGTAGAACTGGAGCTCTCAGGAGCATTGGTCTTTAACTGGAGAAGCTCTGTCCTCATCCCACCCCAGCTGCTGCTTGTCTCAGCACGGCAGTCGGTCCCTGTCACCATCACTTCTCCTCATGCTGCCACAGGTGGGCTTTGCACTTAACCTGTTGCCCTAATCCTCTTTTTTCTTCTTCTTTTATCCATCTGCTTTTATTTGTTCTTTTCACCCCAGTTTTACTCTTTTATAATCTGAGATCTGTGGAAGAAGATTTTCTTCTTCTAGCACACAGAGAAACTCTCCTGTGTCTAGACAAGGATTACAGTAGGTTTTTTTCTTGAAATTTTTAATTCATCTGCATGGACAAGCCCCGAGATGTCTCTGTTATCTGTTCCTCAAAGCTATACATTAAACAAAACATGCATCTGATCAGTTTAACCTGTAATTAAACATTTTCCTTAAGCAACTGACATCTTGATAACTAATAATTATCATGTGTAGCACCTTTAAAGCCTATTATGCATGTTTATGTAAGAACACTATTACCATAATAATAAGATATCATTACTGCAAATGTGCATACTGAATGAGCATGTCTTAAAGTAATCATGCGATTCCATTAATCATACTTGAAAAATTAAAGTATTTGCTGTCTAATCTCTAAAACACTACTCAAAAGATTTTGGAAACAGCGGGGCCTGTTTACTGCAAGTCTCTAACATGTGAGATCTCCTTTCTAGTGTCTCATTTTTCTTGCCTGAATTTCAGCTAGGGAAATCATCAGTTCGGAGACCCACAGTCTCCCATCGAAAGCATTGCCCTGCTCTGGTTTTTATGCTGTTTGCCTTGTATTTTATCCAGGGAGTGCTGCCACCTTTTTTTAAGGCTCATGTGAAATGCAATCCTGAAACTCACTTCTCCTTGAAATGAGGTAATTGCCTTAAACAAGACGGACTGATAGCTAATTGTAATGCTGTCAGTCCCTTGTACAGAGGGAGGAGGAAAACCAAAAAAAGTACTCTTTTTCTTTTAATAGAAGATTGGAAAGTTGAGGGGTGGAGTTTTCTGCTTTGATGTATAAATTTGCCGCATGTGACAGTTTTGTTTCTCATGCTGAAATGTTGAGCTCTGTAGACTCAATTTTTTTTCTCGGAAGAGGCCGGATGACCAGAGAGAAAGTTGGGAAGAAACATTTAGTCTCCTAAGAAATCTGAGAACTGAAAAGAGACTTTTTCATGCTTTTGAAATCCATTTATTAGAAGATTCCTATTGAGGGTGGCCTAACACTATCTTTGAGGCATTGACAGCACAAAGAGCAAGAAGGTTGTGCAGATCCCCATGAAGTCTGCACCCTTTCCCTTCCCCAGAACGTTCTGGTTGGGAGTTCATGGGCTGTGTCCTTGTGCATGGTGTTGGCTGTCACTGCTCCTTGGGACCACTACGTGAGAGCGCTGCAGTGAGGCAGTTGTAGAGGTTAAGAGGACAGGTGGAGTTGTTGGCCTTTTGCAGGCTTTTACTCCTCCAGAGTATCTGTTCATGCTGTTGCTGGTAGAAGGGAAGAGCGGCTGTTTAATCCATGGGGTTTTTCTCCTGCAGTCCTTTGTAAAGCTAAAAAGCATCTCCTCTCTCAACAGTTCTATCGAAACTTCTGGGGAAACTCCTTCATAAAAATGCATTTACGTATAGAGTGACCAAATGCTGCTTCAGAGAGGCCATTGTCTATCTGTTAGTAGCGCCACATCTAATCTAATAACACAATGCCTGTTGAGTCAAATGAGTCTATCACTGTGTATCTTCTTCCTCAACATGTGGCATTTAGTAATCGGGAGCTTGGTAAAGTATTTACTAATACCAAAAAGTACATGATGTCATACACCTCCTTAATACTTGGTTCAGTTCTGTGACATGTTTCTATTAACTGCATTATAAGAGAATAGTAAAAGAAGAGGAGAGGACTTTAAGGATGTGATTTCAGGAACTGAGAGTATCCAGCAGGAAAAATACGCATGAGAAATCAGAGCAGAAATGGGGGAAAAACCAAAAAATACATCTAGGATTATGAAACAAAGTGAGAGACATAGTGAAAGAGATGTGAGGACAAACACAACTTTAAGAATTAATTTTCTGTTGATAATGGCAGTAGTAAAGCAGGTGAGGCTGAGGTAGCTGAAGATATATCACCAGAAGAAATTGTTCTGCCTACAGTTAGTTGCTCATGGCTGTCAGTGAAATTAAAAGGAACTGTGAATAAAATGGGTACAGAACGGGGTTTTCTGTCACAAGGCACATCTGGCTTCTGGAGCTCGTTGTATTCTTGCGGACAGTCAGGCACTGGGATAGGAAAAAGGATTGTACCTTCCTCCTATTAACAGCTCTCACTGGGAAGGGGCACATGTGCACACATATGTGCACACACTTCTAGCTGGAAGGAAGGAGACTGTTGCAAAAGCAAAGCAAAATTTTTTCGGCAAGGGATATAAACTCTTCTGACTTGGAGTATTAACCAGCTTCTCTCCCGTGTGTTCAGGAAGCAGATTTCCATGAAAATCACTTATTCTGTTACCACCTACCTGCAAGACTTCGAGAACCTTTCTGTATATCCTTTTGCTGCCTCTTCTTTCTTTTTACCTGTAGGGCAGGGGGAATGCTTTCTTTGTTCCCAGTTAGGTTGGCAATTTCTCAAATCCTCCATAACTTTAAGAAAGTCAAATCCTTGACAAAAATAAAATGGAAGTATCTCACCAAAAAAAAATGAAGTAAGTAGCTTTTAAAACTTTGATGCTTGTGTTTATATTGGAGGTGCTAGAGTACTGTTGTGATTTGATTCTTAGGTTTAGATTGAACAATCCTAGAAATAGAAGTTTTTCTGTTGCCTCAGTTACTCCTTGGAAACACTTATTTTTTAAATTTCCTAGTCTGTAGGTTGAACTAAGAAAGTTGAGTATGTTTTATTCCAAGTTCAGCTTTGGAATGTTGCTCTGTCTCTGTAAAATGTGTAAGAAGCTCCATTGAATTTCCCTTCCCCCACTTTTAAATACAATTCCTTTAGGAGGGGGAAAAAAAATTGAAGCGTCTATGTTATACTGAGTAATTATGCCCCCTGGGAAATAGAATATAAAGATCTTTAAAATCATTCAACTGAGAGAACAAGCACTTTAACTTTTGCCTCGCAGGAGTCATGTATTACATTATCAGCTACTTGCTCCAGTGTCAGCGTGTCATGCCTTGCAGGTTAGCAGGTTTGGCAGAGGAAATGAAACCCAGTCAGTTACTGCAGGATTTATGGTAGACCTGCTGTTGCAGGAAGTGGTGAAAAGTTGATTGATAGTCTGAGGCAAAACTCTGCAACAAGAAACAGGATGTGTTTGTTATTTTATACCTGTTTTCCTCNACTTTTTGTTCTCTTCATTTATAAATCTGTGATGCACTTTTCTGGTTACGCGTGTGCTGACTTCAACACCTGAGGAAATGGATGTAGCTGTGCTGAACGTCTGAAGCTGACGTAGTGTGCCTGCTTTATTAGAGGCGTTGATCTAATGGTCCTGATATTTGTGTTGGATGATACTTCAGTTGAGTTACAAGTGAAAGGTAAAACACATCTACAGAGGGTACTGACATCTCCTGCTGCCCTGGGTGTACCAAGCTGGCTCTGAAAAGAGAATACAGCGCTGAGACGGACCTGATCAGCTATGTTCTCTTGCTTCATCTGCTTTTTACAGACATATCTGGAAGGATAATAAAAGAAAATGTTTTTGTTGCATGTAAACCTAATCCAGCAAGCCACGTAGTGCAGAGTTCACTGCTAAAGACAGGAATCCTGAAAAGGTTTGTTTGGAAGTCTGCTTTCCCTCCCTGTGCACTGCTGAAACATCAAAGAAGCAATATCTTTTCTGAAAGCATCACCGAAGACTCCCCATGGGATATTGTCTTGCCTTGGGGGAAAAGTTACCCAAAATAATAGTAATTATGAATAGTTTTTTACCCCTGTAGCATCTACTTTTATGATCATAATTGAAGAAAGTTGTTTGCAGACCAAGCGAATAGTAGAAATGTTTAAAGGGAATAGTAGAGATAAGATTTGTGTTCTCGTTATCAAATGGGAAAGTGCTGTTTATAAAGTTAAATCGTTTATCTTGTTCTTTGTTAAAGGTCAAAAAAGTTGGCTGTGCTGTCTGAATCCTTGCAGAAGACCACACTCACTAAGTCCCACTTAGGATTTGAACTGGAAGAGCTGGAGGCAGCGGCAGTGCTGGTACAAGAGGAGGAGAGCACACTGAAAGCTGCTGGCACAGTTTCCAAGCAACAGCTGCCTTCCTCTGAGTCGGAGACAAGTGACTCTGAAGAATCAAGCAGTACTTCATCATCTGAGACAGAAGGCTCTGATTCAGATGAGGGAGAGTCCTCAACCAGTGAAGATGGGAAAATAAATTCTTCCCGAGGCACACTTCAAGAGGAGAGGACAGCTCCACTTATTGACTGTAATGGATTAAGGCAGGGCGCAAACACTTCGACGTTTGAGGTTAGTGATGAAAAATCAAGGGTTTCTTGGCAATCTACATCTGCTCCTGGAAAACTGATAGAAGAATTAGAAAAGCAAATGCAGACTGCAATTAGACTTTCAGAGCAGCCTGAAGGATTGGCTACTGCAAGCTGCCTTTTACAGGAACAAGAAGAAAACCAGCTATCTGAACCTGACAAATTTTCAAAAGATACTACTGGGAAGGGGAATTTCTTGGAGGTGTCTTCAAAGACAAACCCGTTGCTTTTTCTGTGCAGCACGAATGAAGATGAAGACTAAAGGACCACGTTAGAACTTGGTGTGACCCACTAGCTCGTTGCTGTAATGAGCTGTTCCCAAGGCTATCCAGAACTGCAGGAAGGAGTTGGTATTTTTCTTTGTTGCATTGACAGTTTGGAGGGACAGACTGCTTTGAAAAGAATGGGTCTGACTGGATGATAGATACCCTTAGATTTTTATTTTTCTGGTCTGATTCAACAGACTCAGATTTGATCTCTACGTGTGAGAATGTGTCATTTCAGTAAACCTGCGGAAACAGTTTTCATTAAGCTTCTTTGTGAGTAGAACGATGTCCTGATCAAATACAACTGAAATGGGTTGTAGCATCATTTTAGTTAAATTGAGCTGTTGGGATTTACTTGAAAAATATCCTCGTTATGTTTGTATAAAATTGTTTGTGACATTATGCTGCATTTTTTAAAGTGTTTTATAGCTAACTACTTCAAGAATAATGGTTATAACTTTAAAAGTCTGAATAATGCTGACAGATTTTTAATATAAAATTTTCTTTTTTATACAAAAAAGGAAACTATCAGTGCAAGATAGGATTATAGCATATATTTCTACGAGGTAGAAGGGATATAGCTTTCATTTCTGCAGTTCTTAGAAAGTTATTTCAACAGTTTTGTCATGTATTTATTATTTTGTGCTGGTTTTGAAATGTTTCCACATGTGGATGCTACTGCTGCTTTTTAACAGAAGTCCTGATTATTCCTTATTTCATTCTACATATACTCTTAATATTAATCAAAATAAAGAAACAACGTGGTACAGTGGTCTTGAGTGTAGGGCTGAAAGCAAACCAGTGCTGTCTAGACCTGGCGTTGTTATTACATAGCTTTGGCCAACATTTTTGCTTCTTTTTGTCTTTATAATGTTAAAGTAATCCAATCAGTCAATGTATTTTATGCTGATTTCTGTAGGTGGGTTCTTGGAATCAGGTGGCTTCTGCAGCTGTTCAGTCTCTACAGAAGGATTTGGGATGGAGGTAGGGTGGGACATGGATCACCAGGTTTGGTTCAGGAACACCCAATTCATGACTCTGGAAAAGCAACTTGAACTTTTTACTATTAAACTGTAAAAAATCCTCAGCTTTAAGACTTACTCTTCACCAATGCTACACCCTGCTGGAAATCAGCAGGGAGCTCTGTTCCTGTGCTGACTCCCGCTCCCTGAGAGCTGCAGCCCTGATCTGCCAGTATTTTTTTAATGTTCTTAAATACCTACCGGTCGCTTAATCATTCTCTGTGTTCTGCTCCCCAGGGGAGGAACCTTTCCCATCTTGCATGTCAGTGAGCACTTACTCTTCTAAATGCTAGTGTTAAAATCTGCACTGTGGCTGCAATTATGCAATGTGTGTCTGAGACAGGGGAAAATGCACTGAAGGAAGAAAAAGTAACCCTTGTCTGTATCTGCCCAAATTACAGGTCGGGACTCTGGAACTTCAGCTGAACGTGGGTTTGAAGATGTAACATTAGTAAGAGTTAGGAGATACAGAAAATTGATAGGGATTTATAATATCCTGTGTCCTCAGCTCCTTTTTTCTTCTCCGTTGTCCCGTTTTGTGGCAAACTTGAGGAAATGTTCCTCTTTTGTTCCAGCTGACCTGCTGACTTGTATGGCCTGGCTGCCTCTTCTGGAGCGAGGACAACATCTTCAGTTCTTGTATTTGTTCTGTGTGCCTAAAAACATGGTTTCTTTATGCCATCCACGAGCCTTTTTTCTGTCAGCTGCATCCAGCTTGGGTGTCAATATCTTCAGTGTCTGTAAAATGTGATGCCGCAGGAAATGCCAGGTGAGAAGATGACATGCACACAGATGGTAACTCCAAGATAACTTCCATGTCACTGATGTCCTCCTCACCTTTGAGACCCCACGTAGCTGAGTTGTTCTTGCCTCTGCAAACATCCTGGTGCCTGCTCCCTTCTCACAGCTCTGCAGCGTCCCATCTGTCCTTCTGCTTCTGCCCTGCTGTTCCTCTCCACGTGTGCGCTTGGGAAAACATGCTGTGCTGTACCATCAGGCCCCTTCCCACTCCCCTTTCTTCTCCTTTTCGTACGATGTTGATGTTTTGCAAAACTCATGTTTCCTGGTTGTGGAGCTGATTGTTATACATGGACTGATAGCGATTTTAGTGACCTTTGTAGTGGTGGGGTGGGAAGTTGTTCCATGTTGGCTGATAAGAATTTAACATGTGGCTGCATTATCCAGTGCTTGGGATGAGCAACATCTGTACGAAAGCTTTGCTTCTCCAAAAAACACACATAGATGCTTTTATAAGGTAAGTGGAGCTCTGTAACCTTGTTTTGCCTAAGCTGAGGCTTGTTGAGGCCAACCACAAACAATCAGGAAAAGCAAAAAAGACCCCAAACCCCACTGTCACCACTGACCCCTCAATCCCGTGAGCTGCTGTGGGTTCTGAAAGGAGTGAACTCCTATAAGGAGTCAAATTTATATAGAGGAGCTATTTGGATGAATCCATAGGAATTGCTCTTGTACAAGTTTTCCAGGCTGGACATCATTTGATATATGGGGAACTCAATAAATGTGTAGTAGTTCTGTTGGTTTTAAAATTCTTGGGTCTAGTGCCCCTCTCCGCCCCACCCATCCAAGCTTATTTGTGGCACAGCCAGTACTTTGTTTAAAGGCATTTGTTGCCATCCTGATCAGTTTGGAGGGAGCAGAGCTGCAGTTATCTGGTCAAAATTCCTACTGAAAATAAGTCTGAACGTGAGCTAAGGCTGAGAGGGGAAGAGCTGTGGTGTTGGGCTGGAGGAGGGGAAGCACGTTGTCTGTGTTTCGGAGTGCTCTGCAAGAGAGACTAAACAGAGTTGGAAGTATAACTTAATGTCTCCTTACTAATCAGTTAACTTTGTTAGCGGTTTATGCAGAACAGGGAATTGTGTCCTGACCTCATTGTGGCAGTGGTGCAGAGTTCCTCTGCAGCCGTGGAAAGATGGTGCCAGTTGATGTCCTGACACTTCACTGCTGTAGACTGTCGGGACAGAACCTGACTGCTCCTACCCAGGCCCAAGCGATGGCAAGGTCCATTGCCAGCCCTGTGTCTTGCAGAGATGTTTGTGAGCTGTCCCTACACAAAGCCACTCTCCCTGGGAAGGTGAGGGGCAGCAGCCTGGGCTGATGCCTGAGGCCCCAGGGGAGGCTCTTCTCCATCCTCACAGCTGCTGAGAGCGCAGCTCCTGCTGAGGAGAGCTGCAGAGTGATCTGCAGAGCGATCTGCAGGCTCTGTTCGGGCATCTGGGCCAGCCCTGCTGCCCAGAGCTGCCTGGGTGTAACAGAGCCCTGGTAGATGAGAACAAAGCTGAATCTGATGCTCTTGAGCCTTGGCTCTGCTGCTTGGCAGAGCAGAGGGGGCAACATGGAGTGTGTGTGTGGGTAGAGAGGGAGTCCTCTGCATCCAGGAGTTGGCTCTGAAAGGATGGAGATGCACTTCTGCTAATGTAGTGCTTGAAGAATAAGGGGTTAAAAGCAACCAGTGAAAGAGTGGAAAGGATAGATAAAGAAAACTTGGTTTTCACTTTTTTTTTTTTTTTTTTTCTCCATGGGGACAGTGTCATCCACAGGATGTTGCCACCTTCTCGTTTCTTTCCCCAAAGAAAAAATAATAAGTGCTGAATTGATTAAATTGATTTTTCCCCCCCACCCACCCCTGGCTTTTCTTTTGAATTCCAGCCAGCTTTCTGAAAAGTTTGTAAAGGCTTTACTCTATATCAAAAGAAGAAAGCATCAATTAGACTTGATTTACTACAGTAAATGATAAATATGGCAAAGAAATTGATTCACAGTGCTGGAGTGAAGGGGCCGGGCAACCCTCCGCTGTTGAGACAGCTGAATATTGTCAGAGCCCGAGCCGGCTGTCTCAAGGCTGGAGAAAACAAACAGGGAAACACATGTCAGGCAGATAAATAGCTCTGCTGTTCAGAGCTCTCCACAGAGGCCGTTTGTCTCCAAGATAAGGAAGAATGCACTCTAGAGCTGTGAGGAGATAAGCTGGGAGAACAGAGTGAATACGGAATTGCTACTTGGGCGTTGACACAGGGAGCGAACACGGCACCCCCACCGCGGGGGTCTGCGGGGTGCAGCACCCGGGGACACATCTTGTGTCAGCTTGAAGACTTCTCTTCAATATTTCAGCAGTGGGTGATATTTGCACCTCTGTAGCATTGAAATGCATGTTATTGGTGGCAGTTGTCTCAGCAAGGTACTCATTCTAAAGTATATTCGGAGCATGTGGATCTGTTTCTCTCCTTTTTCGTGGTAAGTGGGCTGCAGCCCGTGGTTATGTGGGCATGTGTGAGGCATGAGTTCGTGTTGACGCAATCAATTTGGGGATGTAGTTTTGTGGGACCCATAAACGATACTATTTCTGTATTCTTAGGTTTTGGAGAAGTGGCAGTACTGCTTTCACAATCCCGCGTTTGGAAACCTGGCTTAGAGTGTACATGAAGTGCATTTGATGTTGGTTTGAAGTTCATTAAATGTTTTCTCATACTCAAAAGCTGTAATATAATTGAGCACAGTTGGTGGCATTTTGGAGGATGCTTGTGGACAAGAACAAAACCTACAGCCCTTAGGTGAGGACTAAGATGTTGGCAGAGCTCCATCAAGGACAGCTCTGACCCAGCAGCTGTTTCTTTCTGTGGGAGAAGCTTTCTTCAGTGGGGTAATGCTGGTTAGTGATTAGCATGGAAAAGAACATAAAGTTTTCAGGTTTATAAACTAGCAAGGTCAGCCCATTGGTAACCTTACTGACTAGGAACCCCAGGAGCTTGGTGGCCTTCTCTTTGCTGTTGATGTTCTGGGTGACTTTGCATCATCTCTGAACATCACTCCCCTCATTACCTTGCCTGTTCACAGGGCACTTGCCCACAGCATGCCTGCTCTTTACGTCAATATATTTTACTCCTCAAACCTCTGTTCTGCCTCTTGGATACATTGAGACCACAGCATCTCCTCCCCTTTGTGTGATGGGAGCTGCAGGGGGTGAGGAGAGAAGCTGCTGGGCAGGGAGCATGGAGCCAGTGTTGACCTTAAAGCTGTGCCTGGGGAGCGATGGGAGGAGAAAGTTGAGTTGGTTTTGTCAAGGAGACAGGAGCTGTGTGTGCATGGCCTCTGCCATGCAAGCTTTGGCTCTCCTCCAAGGGCAGGGAGGGCTGCTGCTTGCAACAAGGATTTTGCAACCTTCAGTTGTGCTTTTGGGCCTGGAGTCGGTGGCAGGGTGAATGGCAGTAAGCATCGTTCTCGCTAATCGTGGATGGGTGAGATTTGGGAGCGTAACTCATAAATCGTGATGAGATGTTTAAGGCATAAATCAACTGCACGTGGAGATGAGAACAAACTCCCCTCAGCTCTACTCCCAACAGTCCTGGTACTGACCTGATGGCAGCACCCAACCTGCCAGGACTGCAATCGCTTTTCATCTCGTGTCCTCAGTTTTCGGCAATTATGCCAAAATATCCCATTTCCTGCGGTAAATAAATCAGGATTCGTGTTTTGCCTTGATGTAACTCCTCCTCCTCTAATATGCTGCATTGTCCATTGATTTGCCTAATTACGTGTATTACGACTGCACGAGGCGCTGGGTAGCAGCAGGGGTCTGCGCTGCCGAGAGGAGGAGGGTGATTGCTCCATCTGTTCCTCCGAGCTGCCGGGAGAAGCATCGGGGAGTGAAGTGGGAAACGGAGAGAAGGAATTACCATTTAGTGCAGGTGCCTCTGGAAGGGGAATCCCACTGCCAGGTGCTGGCAGGCAGCTCTCCCGAGCTCCTCTCGTGCTTAATTACCCTACAGTGAGACTTCCCATCTCAAATTAGAGCAGGCAATTGCAACTGAAGTCTTGAAACGAAACGGGGAGTGTAGCGGTGCTTGATCTATCTCACTACAGAGACCTGCATTTCTCATCCAGCAAGATTCATGCCCCATTCGGCAGAATTTAAAAGCAGTTACCTGGAATTAGGTGATTAATTTTAAAACCTGGATGTAGCAGTGTAAAAGCAGACAAGGTCACAGCAGTTGGAGCCTGTGAATCTGGGTTGCATTGACAGTCTAAAGAGCAAGCGTGAGGGATTTGTACTGTGGATTTAAGAAGTTGCTCAAGACTTTTGGAGCCGGAGCAGAGAGTACCAGGCAGAGCACGGGGACACGCTGACATTGCTCTTTAGGATCTGCAGTCCTGGACAAGCAGCTTTGATGCCTCCACAGCTACTTTTCCCTCTCGCACTCCCAGGACAGCTGATGGATCAGTCGTGGCAATAGGGCAACGTGTTGCTGGCTCTCCTGCTGATTTCCGCTTGGCTGCCAACAAGTGGAAGCAGGTAACGCATTGGATTGGTTTGTCTGTTAGTCCGACTGGAAAATACCCGAGGAATAAAAAATGGCCAGATTGTGTTATGTGCCATCGTAATAAGTAATGCACAGGGACTATAACATCCTGGGAATAACGCACTTGGAAGGGGGAAGACTTATCCAAGTTAGTCACGGTGTGCATCCTTTCATGTTTTAAATTGCCTTAGTGCTTTTTGGTGTGCTTCTGCACCGTGGAGCAGTGCTGCGAGGAGTTAGTGTGCATCTGTGCAGGTTTGAGTTTGTCCATCCTAACTTCGCTGTAACTGGCGGATAACTCAGGAGTTGTGAGTCCTCTCATTAAATTCGGAGCTAAATTAGCCATCACATAACCAAGAGTGGAATAGAAGGTTGAGATTTTTGGTCCATCCTTCCAATCACCTTCCTACGCTGCTTTAAACCCCTGCTGAGGGACCAGTCTGTGTCCACTCCCTGTAGTTGGGGTAAAGGAGTGAGCTGAACTTGCCTCTCCCTGAGACCTGGAGTAAGTTGTCACACTTACTGTGCTTTTCTTCCGAACTCTGTGATGTGTGCCCCGCTCAGACCTGCTGCTTGAGGAATGGCAGAGGTGAAGGCATGGGAGCAGGAACATTGGTGTGCCTGGGAGCTTGCCGTGACGCTCTGTGGGAGGGATCACTGCTTCATCCACAGTGTATCACAGTCAAGAGTTCTGAGGATCATCTGTGAGAGCTATGAAGGTGAACCGAGGTGCCTGGCAGTGCTCCAGACATTCCTCTGTGGTCTGGAGTATTAAGCAAGGATTTCCATCTGGAAGAGGGTAGATTTAGATTGGACATTAGGAGAAAATTCTTTACTGTGAGGGTGGTGAGGCTGAGACAGGTTCCCCAGGGGGGTTGTGGATTCTCCATTCCTGAAGGTGTTCAAGGCCAGGTTGGACAGGGCCTTGAGCAACCAGGTCTAGTGGGAGGTGTCCCTGCCATGGCAGGGGGGGGGTTAGAACTAGATGATCTTTAAGGTCCTTTCCAACCCTGACCATTCTGTGATGTTGGTGTGGGGCACTAGCAGAAAGTTCCCTTTTGTCTTAAGATGTCCGACAGCAAACTTGATCGATCATGGTAGTGGAGCATATGTAGGGTCTCTGGAAGTGGGACAGTGCTGTCTAAAAATGGGGGAAAATCTTTATTCCAAGAAGATACTGATGCTAACATGATGCTGCTCTCAAATCCTTAGGGATTTGAGTTACGAATAATTACAGCGGAGCCTCTCCTGCACCTACTCTGTATTGCTGAAACAGTAAGCTTGTGGAGCTCTTAATGACCCTAATGAGAAGTCCTAATTCACGCTTTTTTTGCTAACCGCAAAGCAGATGGATGTCAATGAATACCCAGCACAAGCGGCCAAGGAAGCGTGTGTGTGCGCACACAAGTGTGTCTCTCTTAATCAATTTGCTTTTCCAAGTGGCTAAAAAGCAGAAGTCGGAGGAGTTCCCCCTGCGAGGTGATTTCCCTGGGTGCTGCTCCATTCGCAGCCTCGCCGCTAACTGCTCCTTGCACTAATGCTATCCTCTCACCAGAGAAAACGCCGTACTTCAGATCTGAAGTGGTTGGCAGAAGCTGTAATTGAGGTGTGAAGTGACTTTCCACACAAGAACCTGCCTCCCAGTGCTGGGCTCCTCGCTTGTCTCGCCACAGAACGCTGTTAGCAGAGGCTCTTCGGCAATCCTTCAACTTGCACCTTAAATCCCTTAAAATAAAAGAAATGTGGAAATGTTATTGTACCCATTGCAGTAATAACTGGAAGAACTTAATATTTATAATGTGAATATTTTTGGCCCAAACTTTATCAAAACCAAACTGAAAATAATTTTTTTAAGTACTTGTAGTTACTCGAACCAGAATTCTGTGGCTTAGAAATACGGTTTAAGATCATTTTTGCTTAATGCATCCTCAGACTTATTAATTTAGTATAGATTCATATGGGAGAAAGTGAAACTAAGGAAAATAATGATGTATTAGTTTGGTAGGGAAGTGTGATTCAAATGAATTGGAGGAAGCGAATAAAGCCCCAGACCAGTCCTTTAAAAGAACTGGTTGGAGTTTGGCAAGTCATGGGAAGGTATGCTCATTGATAACGTGATGCAGACCCAGACATACGTGTTTGTGTGCATGGGAATGCAGGAGGCATCACGCTGGGAGCACCAAGCCCCGAACACGTTGCCCGCTGCCGCGGTTCAGGGATCGACATCTGCCTCCCCTGGGGGCCTCTGACCTAACCAGCCCCTGCAGAAAGGTCTAGAGTTGCGGTATCGGGTTTTCCTGGCTGCTAATGTTATTTTAGTACAGCTGTGAGTTCCCTGAAAGTGGCCAGATATTTCCACTAGATCCAACCCCAAGCACAAAAGAAGAAAACGGGCTGAGGAGCAGGATGCGGGGCGGATAATTTTGGCTTGTTACTCTGCTGTTGTTCTCTTGACTGACCATGAGCATCTCCCTTACCCTCCCAGGACCCAGCCTCCCTTAAACTGGAAATAGTGACTCTTCCTTGCAAGGAGCAGTGCTCCCCAGTGAAAAGCATGGAAGAGGTGTGTTCATATTCTATTTTTGTCCAAAACTTGTGTTTTACTTACAAATTACTTAAATTACAGGTTAATCGATGGTATAGAGTAACTGGACGATCTAGTGTAATGTTGGAGAAAAGCAGTGACAGCTACAAGCTGTAGCTGTCAAACCCCACTACGGTACAAATATGAGATGGATGTTCTGCAGATCAGGGAAAAAGGGCTGGATGACTGACAGCGATGGAGAAAATGTAAGTACCTGTAGACACTCAATGCTGGAAGTGTGGTTTGAGCACTAAACTGACCGTCGCATTACACAAGCAATTACAAGCTGTGTGGTAAGCAGATGTGAGCTCCGGGGGAATTTTGAGCTGGTGTAATGCATGTGTGAGGTAAGGCAGAAGAAGATATACAAAACTCCCCTGGAGAGCACGAGCCGCGCACACTGGAGTCCTGGCTGGATGTGGTCCATGAGTGTGATGGTTTGACTCTGCTCTGCTGTCAGGAGCTGGAGGCTGCTTGCACCCAGCCATGCTGCCAGCCCGGGCTGCCGGTCTGGAGACAGTTCCTGCTCAGGAGAACACCCTGGGCATGGGGCTGTGCGAGCAGGCATGGCAGCAGGCACTGAGCGGGATTCCTGCCTGGGATGGAGCACCGGGGCTGGGTTTAATCTATGCTAAGGATGCAACAGAAAGGTGCTAAAGCAGTCTTGGAGAGTCATGGACTGGTTTGGGTGGGAAGGCACCTTTTAAGGGCCATCTAGCACAACCCCCCTGCAGTGAGCAGGGACATCTGCAACTAGAGCAGGTTGCTCAGAGCCCCAGCAAACCTCACCTGCAATGGTTCCAGATATGGGCCATTGACCACCTCTCTGGGCAACCTGGGCTAGTGTTTCACCACCCTCTTCATAAAAAATTTTTCTTAGTCTAAATCTCTCCTCTTTTCATTTAAAACAGTGACCCCTTGTCCTGTCACAACAGGCACTACTAAAAAGATTGTCCCCATCTTTCTTACAGGCCCCTTTAAGTACTGGAAGGCTGCAATAAGGGCTCCCTGGAGTCTTCTCTTTTCCAGGCTCAACAGCTCCAACTCTCTCAGCCTGGCCTCACAGCAGAGGTGCTACAGCCCTGTGATCATTGTTGTGGTCTCCTCTAGACCTGCTCCAACAGTTTCATGTCCTCTGTGCTGAGGACTCCAGAGCTGGACATAGTGTTACAAGTAGGGTCTCACCAGAGCCGAGGGGCAGAATCACTTCTCTTGACCATGCTTCTTTTGATGCAAGCAGGATCTGGCTGGAGTGTCTGTGGAGGCCAGCTGTACAGCCAGAGGAGATGCTCTGATCACGTGGACTGTGCTCATGTTTTCCGCAGCATGCCCTGAGTCCCAGGTCTTCCAGGCTTTGAGACTTTCTGGCAGTGCCAGGTACTGGAGAAGGGCCACTTGTGAGGACACAAGCATCATGCTCAGGTGAGGTACAAGGGAGACCTTTGCTTTTCAAATTCTGTTGTGGCCGCTGATGTTTTGCCCCCGAACTCAACCTTTTGTCCTTATGGCAGCCTGGCACGGCAGATTCAACCGAGCGAGTGGCTGGGAGCTCAGCCAGAGGTGAGACCACAGCTTCCCTGGCCAGCTCCCCCACTGTTAAGTTTGTATCTTTCTCTGGGGAATGTAGGGAAAAAACGGACACATTCGGCTTAAACTTAAGAACAAACTGCTGAACTGCACGTTCCATCAGCTCCGAGAGATGCTGAGGTGCCCAGCAGTGGCCTCTGCCCGCTGTGGGTGGGGTGGGAAATCGAAACCTGGAGACTTCACAGGCAATAGAACGTTGAGGCTTGAAGAACTATGCAAAACAGACCGAAGAACTCAATGAAAAACTTTTCCAATTCGCCAGCCTGTATTTCACTCCACCCTAGTCCAAAACCAGCCCCTGGCAGTTATTTGCTGGCTGAGATTAGTCCGTGGGCGTCTTTAATCTCAGATGCTAAATTGGAGAAGCAGTTTCAGTCAGTGCAAACCCCCCCCCCNTGCGAGTTCTGATTCTCTTTTTCCGTTACTTTTTCCCTATTGCTACGACAATTAATTAAGAATGGTTCTGCTGAACCCTGTTGATTCATTTGGCACTTGGAAGCTTAATGAGGTGTAAACCTGCAGACTGCGGCACCGGTATAGCTGACATGGTAATTTATATCAATTGGCGTGATTAGTCCAGGTCCTCAATCACTGCATTGTTTCTCCCTGCAATCTGTCATGGCCCTAACAGGGGGACCTTAATGCTGGATTTCTGTTGCATTGGCGGTAATGTTCTCCAAGTGCTGCTAACAAGGGAAGTACAACTCGTGTGATGCTTTGAGAATAGCAACACACAAATCGCTTGTGTAATAACATGTACTTTTCGCTCCGGAGATGACTGAGATCCAGCCTTCGGAACCGCCTGCTGTCTAATTCCTGTCTGCAGCTACAGCAGCTGCAGCTCTGGTGTGCAAGTACCTGCTGGCGGTGGAAATGCGCGCTTCGGTTGGCGTGGCGTTTTGGGAGGGCTTTCTTTCGAGATATAGAAAGCACCTGGCTGACGGTCCTCTTTGCTTCAGACTGTTAGGGGACAGGGTCTGAAAATCGCTTCGTGGGTTGCTGTGTGCACCCTGCCTTAACAATGCTGCTCATTGGTAACTGTTAGTTCCGCTAAGTCAGGATGCTGGAGCCACCTTAGATTGCTTCTCCCTTCGATCGCCCGTAGTCGAGGGGTGGAATAGAGCAGGGCAAGGGTTGTGTGACCTCTGTGCAACCACATGTACCTCAGTTATATCATGAGCGATGCTACTGCATCCTATTGCCTTCCATGTTCCAACAAAATTGCAGCTCTTCAGTGTTTTGGAAACAATTTTGCTGGTGCAGCGTGACAAGAAATGGAAGGAAATGCTCCCTTTTGGCAGCCTGGGCTCAGCAAAGCCAACAACAATGAAAACATAAATCAACAGCCACATCTCCGCTGTTCAAAAAGAATCCTTTTAGGGCTAAGCATTCAGATAGGCAGTGCAGTTACGCAGGCTCTGATTTGAAAGTACGTTCCCTGTTGCTGTATCCTCTCCAGGTACCCATGTACCTCTTCTGAGCCCTTCCTTGTGCGAGGGGAGCACTTTGTTGACCACCAGCGAGGCCATCACTGCGTCCTGGCTTGAGGGGAAGGGCAGGGACGAGCGGCAAACCCGTCAGTGAAAGCTGCTGCTGAAGAGAGTGTTGGAGCACAGCGGGACGGGCCGAGTTACTGTGCGACAACGGCACTAAATCAGTCCTGGGAATGGGGAGTGGTTTACATCAGCCTAATTGAGTTTGTGCAGTTTGCATGGAGATGGTGCTACTTTTGTTTAATTTTTTTGGCCTGATCAATGGAAAAACAAACCAGCCTCCCTCCCTCCCCAGCTGAAAGCAGAAATGCGAGGAATTGAGCTGCGCCAAATTAAAGTATTCCCTTTAAAATGGGTCTCTAGCCAGGTTCAATGGATACCTGAATAAATCTAAAAAGCAGTACAATTAAGGTAAAGATCTTCTTAATGTTTGCAAAGCCAGCAGGAAACTTTAAAATTGATTCTTAGGGAAAAGAAAATCTGTCATAAATTCTGCATGTTCAATGCTAATGCTTTTAAACAGAGCAATGAGGGACAGGCAGCTCCAGTTCTGTACCAGGACTCTTCTGCACCACTGCAGTTGTGCAAACTGATTTTAACACCCTTTCTATTTTCAGTGCAAAGAGTCCTTCGAGTAAATGAGGTTTTGACCTGTAACCACTGAGAGTAGTATTCACTTTGGGGCCTATGTGTAGAGAAATATAATTTATTTTAATGATATTTAAACTAATGAGCTTGGCTAATAAGTATTTTTGAAGCCCTTTATAGGGGTTCAGTGGTGGGACAACATGCCACTGGGCACCAATGCTCATTTACTCTGTGAAATGTCAGAGAATGGCCAATCTATTAGTAAAGCGCATTTTGTTTGATTTTGAAGAATATATTTCCATAAATTACCAGCCTGAGAAATAAAATAAATCAGCCGGCTATTCAGTAAAATCTTAAATGTTAATTGAGAGTCACAGGAGTGACTCAAGCCAGGAGGAGAGAAGGGCATGGAGTGGGGGCGAGCTGTTGGGATGGCTCCACAGCTCAGAGGCTGTGGTATGATTTACCGGCAGGTCTCCTACAAATATGTTCATCCCAGGTCCGTATTAGCTTCTGCTGATGGTGACTCTGGCAAGAAACCTCCCCGTGGCTGGGCAAATGTCCTGTCACCCAGATCACCAAGCAGGTGGAGCTTAGCTGGCTGCTGAGTCTTCTCTCTGGAGCAGCTTGGACATGAAAAGTGAGCCCCGGGGGAGGAGGAGGGTTGAGAAACTCTCAGGACCAGAAAGGTGATGGTGAAATGAGTCACTGCGGCTCCACCCTGAGTGTCTAAGTGCAGGTGCTTGAATTACATCGTGTGCAGGCTGGTATCTATAGGTTTGGCTGTCTTCCCTACAGACCTGGTCACATTTGTGTGTCACAATTTTTCCTTGAGTGTTCCTTTCTATATGTTTGTTTTGCTCAATTCCAGCTGACCAAGGTTGTCCTTTGAGGGAAGGTGGTTTCTACCACTGGTGCATCAGTGGCCAGCTTGAGCTGGTCATATGTTCATCATGCCTAGAACTTTCTAGGACTGGGGAGGGAAAACCATACCCATAAAGTCATTGCATCAGAGAATATGGGAAGGGAACAGAGCTTTCAAGGTCACCTTTCTTGTCCTCAGGCAGGTTGATCTGTGTCAAAATCATTCCCAGCAGCTGCTTATTTAACCCATTCTTGAGCTCTGCCAACACTGGAGATCCCACAGTGTCTCACTGCCATCACCGTTACAGTTTTGGTTACAGCCCATGTCTTGGATATATTGTTATACAAATGCTTCACAACAAGGACAGCGGGTTTCTCTCTCTCGTTATTAGCAGTAGTGATGTGAAGCTCCTTTATGCCCCAGAATAGCCGCAGACAGTGGAGGGGGCAAGGGCAGCAATTAAATCGGTGGGAGTCCTGTCTGTGGGCAAGCCCTGAGGCTGCTCTGTGCTAGAGTGAGACCTCAGACCTGAACCTCTCCATCTTTCCTCTTCCTTCTGTCACATGAAATGGTTTGGATTTGTGCTGTTCATCCTCCTCCCAGGTGTCTGTCTCGGCACCGTCGGGCACTGTGCAGCTGGCTGGGCTGCTCAGCAGGTAGAGCTGCGGCACCTCCAAATGCCAGCAGCCCGGGTCTGCGCCGAGCAGATGAAAGATTATAGTGATCAATTTGGTGAGAAGGGAGATTTTTCTCCATCTGTCTACCCTCAAGGCTCTATTTCCTCATAAACCATTCCCCGAGACATCAAGAAAATTGAAGCTGTTCAGAAATGGAAAAGATAGTTAGCCCAAAATGAATGAATATCCAATACACTGGCTGGCTCTCCCGGAGCAGAAGGGAAGCAGCCAGCCGAACCGATGGCTTTTTGCAGCATACTGATTTTTATTTTTTTTTAATAGGAAAGTGCCTTTGTAGCCTGTTGTTTTCACCCAGCATCGCTCATCTCCGAGCCGCACTGCTCAGTGAAGCGCATTGCAAACTCTCCTCCCCCATCCCGAACCACACAAGATGGGGGGCTGAGATCCAGCCCCAAAACCCAGCTGCTGTTGTTGTATACCCTGGTTGCGTTGTTAGTGCTCATTAGGAAAGCCTGGGGCTAATGGACTGGTCCTGGCCAGCCTCGGTGGCTGCGATTCCCTCATTTGGAATATGGGCTCTCAGGCCCTGAGGCTTTCTGCTCATTTAGTAATCTAATGTGTAATGTATTTTTACTTTTTTTTTTAAGGGAATAGCAAAAGATAAAGAAGAGAAGATGTTTTAAAGGGTATATGTTTATGGAACTTTCATGTCCCATGCTTCAAATCCTCTCGGCTTCATTAACACTCGGTGCAAATTGGAGCAGGAAGGTCACTGCTGGAGGACTGGTGCAGGTTTCCAGGTGGGACCTGGGGATACAGCACGGGCACCTGCCTCAGCTTCCCTCTTGCAGCTGGATGAACAGGAGGGATGTAATCCCATGTCCTTATCCAAGTGTGTCCCACTTCCTGCCCTCGTTCTTGCAAGGAATATTAAGTCTTTTCCTCTTCTATCACTTCTCAGGATGTTTTTCTGTACTGCTGGGATGGAGAACACTTCTTACAACCCCACGTGGGCTTCTTGCCAGCGGAATACACACCTCTAATACGCTCATGCATTTGCAGACTCTTCTTAGTGCATGTTCTCTCAAGCAGTTTTCAAGCCACCTGCCAGTTTGTTTTTTCTTTTTCTTTTCCATCACATTTTTGAACTCCTAAAGACCACTGGGTGCCCATCTAATGAGCTGCAATTACAGCAGAGGTCCTGATGCAGAAGTGTGATTCCCATTCTGTGGCACTACCTGCAGAGCAGCTTCTCCACATGTGGAAAGACCTCCAGAAGCTGTAGTTCCTTCTGCTGCTCCAAGCAGGAGATGCCCAACCAGCTGGTGCTTGTCGTCTCTCCTCCTTTCTTGCTGCTGGCTTCTGTAACGCACAAAATCTCAGAGTTAATGTGGCAGAATGGCATGTCCTTCATTGCCGTTTTGGGGAGAGAGGAGGGCAGGCAGTTCATCTTCTATACGGTGTTGTGTGTGGTTTAGCAGTTTTACTTCTTTCCTGGGGAAGTGAGTGGGTCAGAATACGTGCCTCACTTTGTGCCGGAGGTGCCCGCTGTTCACAGGGGGTGGCAGGGTGGGGGTGCTGAGGAGGGTTGAATGGGAAACTCAAGACTGGGCAAGACTATCTATACGGACCAGTGCAGGAGAAAGTGGCCATTTCCCAGACGGACCAGAGCAAAGGAGAGATGTTTGGTTTGGAAAGCACCTGTAAAGAGAATGCTATGGATAGATTTCCGGGTGAATGAAAACTCCGAGGATTTTCTGTAGGTGTGTGGGAGAGGCTTTCCTGAGGGCCAGGCCTGGCCAGGGAGCATGACATGGAAGATGCTGTTGCTCCTTGGAGAAGTTGAGAGCTGCAGGGCAGCCCTCAGCCTCCCTCTTAGCCCTGTTCAGCCTATGAATGCTTCAAAGCCCTGAGGAAACAAAGCCACTACATGATTTTATTTTTGCCTAAAGCCATGTTGCTGCTGCCAGGAAAACTTCTCCCACACATCCTGATCTGAGTCTGCGTGGGCAGCCCCCAGCAGCTGGTGCTGTCTCCCACCAAAGTCCGGTGGCAGTGACTGTGGTGGGGAAGCCAGAGCTGCAGCCCAAAATAGCTGAGGCTCTCATGAGATGGTGATCTCAGTCTGAGGACATGAAAACCACGTGCCCTACAAAAATACCCCAGGCATGAGACATAGGCGATGCCAGAGGATTATGATGCAAGGGAGCACCTTGCCGATGCCCCAGCCCATTGATGCTGCACGTCAGGGCTCAGCTCTTCTTACTGTCCCTGTCCTCCTGCCAGCCTTGACCTGCAGCTCCCTCTGGGCTTTCGGATGTTTCCACACTACCAGTAAGGGTCTGTCCGGAGCAGCATGCTATTGTAAACATGAATGCAGGACCAGTCCTTCTCCTAACAGCTGTCAAAAAGTATTATTTAATCTCAAACAGCTCAAAAAGTAGCCTTTTGTGGTTGTTGTTGCTGTTGTTTCCTCTAGTTTGTTTTAAGAAGGTTGTTGAGTGTGAGAAAGCAGGAAGCAGTGTCAATAACACAGTGGGTTTTTTCTTTTCAGCAACACCCTTTGAACTCCCTTTACTCTTGCCTCCCCTCCAGTTACATTTACACACCCTATAAATAACCTTCTAGTGCTTTGAAATGCTTTTATTAAAGCTAAAAGGGATATTTTTTTTTCCAAATCTAGTGTTATTTTCTGCATTATCTGCAGACATCCTTCAGAATAATTATTATAAATGGCTTTAGGTTTTAACCTGTTCCACTGTGTATGCTAAATGGGAAGGAAAGCCGTGCATGAAAGCGGCAGGAGCTTGTGAAGGCGATGATTGATGCGATGGGACCCCCCTGGCCCCAGGTCTCTTGGCAGCTGTGTCTGAGGTGAGGGGAGCTGAGGCCAAGCTTGACCCCAGTGCCTTAACTGCCCGTGGTCCTCCTCGAGGACAGCTGCCATGGATGCTTGCAAGTTCCTCCATGAGTGCTGGATGCATGGATCTTCCAGTCTGTGCACATGATGGATCTGCTGGAAGGTGCTGGGAGTAGTATTGTGAGAGTGAAGATAATGGGGTGAGATTTATGGCTGGCTTAGTGGAGTGGGGGCAGGGACATCCACAAGCAGGCTCTCCCCAAGTCCAGCCTGCTCTGCCCAAGCCCCAGGCAGATGCAAATGTGTCCTCTCTGCACCCTGGGAGGGGACTCGTGGCCGGTGTCCTCACGCTTGGGATGAGTTCAGCACAATCTGGGATGGACATTTCTGTTGCTTAGTTGTTACTTTAGGCTTTACCTCAGTAACTCCATGGGCATTCCTGATTTACATTGATCTAAGTCGGAAAATGATGGAGTCTTCCAGAATAATTCTCTGCTACATGCAGTGCTATATGAGCTTGTTTCCCCATGCTAGAAGTGTTGCAGATCTTGCAGGAAGACTTTGGGATGTCTCTGCTCCAGGTCGCCTTCCTTCCTACTGCTGTCTGTCCTTCATGGTGCAGTAAATCGATGGCAGAACCACCCTGAGAGCTTTTATTGTCCCACATCTCTCTCTTTTCCCAGCTTTTTTATGTTAGTCATCACTAAGGCTGTGGCTTAAAGAAGTGCTTGATACAAGTTGGGTGCAAACCACCCAGTCCCACTAATGTAGTACTTAATGACAGTAGATGAAGCTTTCTGGAAATGTAATGAACCATGAGGTAAGATCACCCCTACCAGCCTTGCAGCCTACAGAAGTATTTATGTCTGCTTCTTGTTGTCTCCTTGAATTATGAAAATCTTGTTCACTATCATCAATCTTCAACTGTCTGTATCAAAAGGTTGATCATGGTAGGTAATGACCGCAGGTCACCTGGGAGAAGGCCAGGGGTGATGGGGTGTCTCTGCAGAGCTTCTCGATAAACATCCCTTGAAGCCACCTGCTGCAGTTTCTGATGAGGGACAGTGTGACCCAGAGATGAAGGGTGTCTGCTCTCATACTGGGACACCAGGTATGCTGCTACAGTGTTCAACATGCTTGGCTTTATATGGAAGATTAAGGTTTGATGTGGGGACTTTCCCTACCAAGTATCTGAGGCTGTTGAGGCACTTGCAACCTCCATTAACGAATCTTACAGAATCACAGAATGGTTTGGGTTGGAAGGGACCTTAAAGATCATCTAGTTCCAACCCCCCTGCTGTGGGCAGGGACACCTCCCACTAGACCAGGTTGTACAAGGCCCCATCCAACTTGGTCTTGATCTTGTCACCAGTCTAAGCCTGGCCAGGCAGTCACTCGCTTTTTGTGGAGCAAAACAAGCCTTTGACCTGCAGTTTTAAAAAAATACAGTACAAATGGCTAATTTATTTTGAACCAAAGAAAGAAAAGAAATCAGCAAGCGGTCATGTTCTCTTATAGGTCATGCCACATGGTCTTTTCATAACTTGGCTTCCCTAGCAAAAGTATGTTCTTTTGGGGTGGATTTATAAAGATGTTCTAAGTGGAAACAAGGGCTGTCATGGTGCCTACATGAGGTGGGATGGATGTGCCCAGTTCTGGCCAAAGCTCTACCATCTGCCGGGGTCATACGTTGGCATTTCAGAGCAGGTTACCAACTGGGAACCAGCCTCAGGTCTTTTCTTTTCATTGGAGACCAAGGAGGTGGCCAGATGATTGTGAGCAATCTAGAGGAGCAAAGAAGTTATTGCTTCTCTCCTGCACTCAACCCATTGATTGCACAGCAATGTGATTGGGAGCTCTGCTTGAACTAGCTTCTGCAGGGATTGACTGGAGGCGTTTCCTCCTGAGTCTGTGGATACAGACATTCAGACATTACACTTATATAGAAATTTCTTTGCATTACTTCTAACAGTAACCGTTCTTTCCTCAAGTGCTTCCCCCCCCCTCCCTGGTCTACTAATTTCTGAGTAACCAGTGGCTCCAATTCCTTGGCTACGAAACTCTTCATTTTCGATGTTGACCTGAAAGTGGGAGAAAGTCAGGAGATGGCAAAAAACTCACGTTATTTTGAAATAACTTAAATACTTCTATTTGCAAACCTTGCTTTTTCCTTACTTTGTTAATCTTTACAGATATACAGTTAAAAAGAGACAGTTCTTTTAATGTGTAGTGTGAGACCAGAAAGTTAAGAAGTCTTTATCATGATTTTAAATAGAGCAAACTATTATAATAGCAGCAGTAGTTAAATGTTCTTTAATGTATTTACATATATTCCTTCACAACTGATTTAACCGTTTTGAGGTGGGCAGTTTTGATAAGGTCAATGAAAACAAAGAAAGAAAAAAGACTCTTGGGAAAATGTTATTATTGCCTAAGAGTAAACCCCCTAGTCCTGAAATATTTATAAACACATTGTTGGTATTATTGGGACAGCACGTTCTGGAGGAACTGAACGAGGGAGGAATTTTCTTGACCAGTGTGCTGTAAGCCTGGCAGATTATTTTCTATTCTATACGTAGCTTTGTGGGAGAGTGCAAGCGATGAAGGGCATTAGCTAAATAAGAGATGATTTAGTGGTGATGGCACTGTTGGTCTGTGTATCCCACAGCTGCTAAATTTCAATATCAACTCCATAACTCTGGATGCAGAAAGAAGTGAACGTGCACAAGAGACTGTTTCTGAATATATTTTTCCCCCTTCTCTCCAATAAAAGGCACAAATAATAGCGTATTTTTCAAAGTGCAAAGCACTTTACATTGCAAATAGTTACATTAAATTTACATTTCATGGGTGAGTGGCCGCTTGCCACATCCTCGCTGGTGACACTTCAGCAGTTGTACATGATCTATTGTCTGCGTGCCTCGATTGCCCAGGACTAGAGGGGGCTGAGGGCAGAGTGGTGCTGAGCTCCACACGCATCTTCCACAACCTTGCCTTCAAAGTCAGAAGGCAAAGGAGTGAAAGCGCAGGGGACCAAGTACTGGGAGAAGGCCTTATGCTGCTACCTTGTGATTTCTAGGCAAAGCCAAGGGCCTTGAGGCAGGTAGCAGAATACCTCTTTTTTTTTTTTTTTTTAATGGTAACAGGCAGCACACTTCTGCTTTGCAGGGGAAAGCCAGCAGATACTCGGTGCTTTCTCTGTAAAGGTCAATACACTCGCCGTCCCCATTTTCTCCAGGGATAATCGATGCAATGCAAACGCTGTGTTGACAGTTATGCCTGCCACGGAAAACTCATTTTCTGCTGCTCCTCACTGGGACATGCCAAACGACTGCCGTTACCTCAGTAGTGGCTGCGTGCCCTCCTGCCATGGGTGACCTTTTTGTTTTGTGATGGTAGAGACAACTCTAATGCGCTCCTTTGAGGAGATCAGAAGGTGAAACTGTCCTGACAGTTATAAGCTCCCTGATTTTCCTACCTAATCAGAAAGTTGCCCTCCCCTACTTCTCCCTGCAGATTCTGCTGCGCCTGGGGCCACCAGACAAAACCTGGGTGCTCCCTGGGGCTGGGTGGGTTGTAGGAATGAATGCCCAACCCTCTGGCCATGGCCATGTCCTGCAAAGTCCTTCTGCCACTGGCACATCCCAGCGAGGGCAGCAGGCAGGACCCCAATGCTCCTTCACTGCCTCCTGCTGCCATAAAGTGCAGGGATTTTTTTTTTTTCCCTGCTTTCTTTGCTTATCTGCAACAGCCTCGGTGACTTTTCTGGTCAGTCCCTATGACCATCTTTCCACTCAGCACATTGTTGTGTTTCTAGTCTCAAGGTTCATTGTCTGTCATTTATCTGTGTTGGCTTTGGCACCTGCTACCCCGGGTATGTGCCTGAGTCACCCCTTACCTGGCAGGGATTATTCCTCCTGAGTCGCTGTGCTGGCATTTACCATCCTGGCAGCCTTGAGGTCCTGCCTGGGGCGTGAAGCCAAACTGAGTCACAGCTGGGTTTGCTTCCATGAAAAACTAGAGCTGACCTGAGAAGCAGCACTGGGGTTTGGCCTCAAGCTGTGCCAGGGGAGGTTTAGATTGGATATTAGGAAAAATGTCTTTACTGAAAGAGCGGTGAAGCATTGGAACGGGCTGCCCAGGGAAGCAGAGGAGTCACCAGCCCTGGAGGTGTTCAAAACAACATGTAGACATGTCACTTTAGGATGTGGTCTAGTGGTCATAGTAGTGTTGGGTTGATAGTTGGACTTGATGATCTGAGGTCTTTTCTAGCCTTGATGATTCTATGATCTCTGGAGGAGGCAGTGGGGTGGGAGTGTTGGTTCGGGGAGCCCCAGTACAGATAAATCCATTCCCAGCCTCACCCAGCTATGGAACAAGCATTTATTCCCATGGGATTTATCCTGCTGTGGTTTTTGTCCAACGATGCCCACGCTCACAGATTTTAAAAAGCCCCTGTGGGTTTGCCAGCCTGTGCCGCAGCTGTGCCTTTGCTGGTGCACAGCCATAGCTGCAGCCCCACTCGTGCCTGCCTGTTGGGATTTGCTCTTTTACATTTGTCTACAGGCTCCTGGGAGAGATCTCCCATTTTATGGCACTTTTTGCCACACGCTCTGCCCCCGTTCCCTGCGAGCAGCGATGCAGCAGCACCGAGTTGTGCCGCAGCGCGCGGCCGGCTCCTACTCACAGCATCCGAATTCCCAGAACGGTCCCTCTAGGAAGAAAAAAAAACAAAACAAAAACCTCGAGTAGCTCCTTAATAAACTAGTTCAATGTATCAAGTATTTAACTGTTGTGTAATTTCCTGGTAAGCCAGCGGGTCCCTAATAAAAGCAGGAGCGTCGTGCTGGCTCCCTGCCAGCGCTCTGGCGTCCCTGGCGAGTTGCCTTACGCCAGCTCATAAAAACCCTCCATCACCACCCCTCCTTCTCATCCCTGTGGTGGCACAGACAGGTAGGGGTGTCCCTGGGACTTCCCTGAGTCCGACTTCAGAGGTGTCACCCCATGCTCTGCAGGGTGGTGGCAAGGGCTGGACAGCCTCACCCGGCCACCGTGTCCCCAAGACTCTTGTGACAGAACCAGTTTTTCTCCTCCACGTTTGCACGCACCCGGAGCCCTTTCCTCCAGGGTTGGATGGTTTCTGGAGTCTGCAGCAAAGCCACAGGAAATATTGCTGATTTCTGGGGTTTCTCCCAGTTTTAGCTGTTTCTCACCTTTCAGGCAGGGGGGAAGGTGTGGAAAAGTGATTCATCCCACCCTTGAAAAGCAAACCAAAACCCCCTGGGGAACCAGCTGAGCCTTGAGCAATAAGTTAAACCTCCCTGTGCAATAAACCAAGGTCATGACTTTGGGGGCCTGACTCAGATACCTCAACCTTTAGGGTCTGACTTTAGGGGCCTGACAGCTCACCCCGAAGACTCATCCTTTCTTTCTGCTTATTAATTCCCTGCAATAAACCCCCCAGCTGATGCCTTCCCCATGAGTGTCCCTCAAGACGGGGTGCCTGGCTGAGGGCACCGAAACTGGACCAAGATGCTTCTAGGGGAGCCGGTGATTCTGCCGGGATGCCACAGCCGCCCATCCAGCCATCACCTGCTGTGTGCTGCCGGCAATGTGCTGGCCAGCTGATGGAGGCACGGCGGCCATGCTGCGTTTGAACTGGGAGGGAGGTGGGAATGGGATGCAGCTTCAAAGGCTCTGAACTAGTTGCCAAGAAGTTCAAAGTGGCAGCGTGAGGCTGAAGCGATCCAGATTTGGGTTTTATTTCAAGCCTCATGAGTCTTGATACCTTATTTTCTGAGCCATCGGGATGCTGTTACGGGGTTTGGAAGGCTCGCCCAGCCTGGCTAGCTGCTTGGCTTTGAAACAGGTCTTGTGTTTGCTGCGGACGCTCTTTGGCCAGCAAATGCAGGGTGCTGGTGGCCAAGCCAGGGCAGCAGCCCCTGGCCCTGCTGGCAAGCCAGGAGGAGGTGGCCAGATGACTTTATGTGTGAAGTGAAACCATCTGCAGGCAGACAGACTAGCATCCTATGCTGGGCTGTGTGAGCCTGGGCTGGGCGGTGGGGGGTGTCCAGGGAGGAGGACAGAGAGGAGGATGCAGGAGCTGGGCTGCATGAAAACACCCGGTGTTTCCCAGACAAGCTGTGCTGCAAAGAGGTTGCCTCTTATTCAACTGGCTGCAGAGCCTGGGCACACTGTTCTGCGTGGGTCTCCTGCGGCAGGTCCACCATGGATGGTGATACCTGACCTAGCCTGCCTGTGCTACAGGGTCTGCTGGAAGGGCCTTCCTGTGTCTGGCATCAGTTGTGATTGTCCCATTCTAGACTTGATGATCTTAAGGGTCTTTTCTAAGCTAAATGATTGCATGAGTCTACATTTTACTTTTTTTTTTTTTTCCTTCAGATCCTCTACATCTTTAAATAAAGAAATGGTGTGAGCAAAGAATAAGCTACAGAAGCTGTGTGTGGCTATCCCGGGTTTCAACCACATTCAAACAAAAAGCAAAGGAGATTTCCTGCATGCACCAGGCCCAGTGCAAAGTCCGCTGAAGCTGATGAGTTCTTCTGCTAACTTGGTGGACTTTGGACCCTGCCCTTTGGCACACAAGGGTGAGTGCTATAGGAAGCCATCATGTCCTGCGTGTAGGAGAGGGAACTTGCATTTTCCATCCACAGTTGGGTTTTTTTGGTACTGAACACTTTGTTTTATTAACATATATTTATTGGGTAGGTCAGATAAAACCACATGCAAAAATCACCATCCACGTTTCTGAAGGGAAATCCCTTACAGGATCTCCACAGCATTTGACAAGGCTGGCTGGCCTGAGTCTGCCCAAGAAATGCAGTGATGCTGGGGATGATTTTGATCTGTCTCGGTAAACTGTGCCAAGCCAGGGAAGAAGCAAGATCATCATGCTCCTTCCATGGACTGGATGCTCACTGGAATGATTTTGTTGCCCTGGGACTTTCATTAATGAAAATTGGCCTAGTAGAGGGTGACGCTTTTGAATTGGGCAGTTCCTACACTAAATACGTAAGGAGGTAAAATCTGCTGGCAGACCTTCCCCTAGAAATGCTCTCAAGCCCCCAGCTTAAACTCATTTCTCATCAGCCAGGTGCTAAAGTGCACGTTTCACTCCTGTCCACGTGGGACTGAGACCAGTCCTTCCAAGTAAGCCCTTGCATATGTTCACCACATAGGAAAATGCCCGAGCCCTTGCGCAGAGGCTCTGCTGAAGCTACCTTTAGAGCGCAACTTGTGGCTATGATACAAATCAGGATTTTAGTTGCTTTTTTGTTGAAGACCTGTATGTACCTTGTTGCTCAGTGTGGTTTTTTTCTCTTCCCAGGCAAATTGCAAATCAGTTTCTTTGCCTCCCTTGTCCTGCAGCCATTTGCTACAACCGACTTCTATGGTTGAAGGTTTTTAGCGGACACACCATCTCAGAAAGAAATCAGTTGTGTATTTGTTTGAAATCATGTGGAAGGCATCTAGTTATCCATGCTTCCTTATTTTTAGTTAAGTGGCCATCACCTCCCAATTATTGTTTCTCTTTTTTTAACTACTGTACCCAATTTACAGCCTAATTACCCTTACCTTGTTTGTTTAATGAAGCTTATATAACGATTCCTGTGATCTTCGTGAAACATTGCACTGGGATTTTATTTTTCACTTTATAAACTGTGATTTTATATTAATGTTTTATAACCTCAGGTTTCTAATCATAAAGTCATAAGGAGTTTAATTGATTTGAAACTAGCCATGCCCTGAAGTGTGTACATGTCAGATTGATTCAAATTGATCCAATGTGTTTAAATAAAGCTCGTGCCAAAAGCACGTAGCACCTTATGCTGCCAGATATTTGCCCAAAGCCCTCTGGTAACTTAATTATGCTGCCATCTCAGCATAATAAATTATTGACTAGGACATGTTTTCATGAGTGTTGTTGTAGTTTGGGAAGCCAGAGAGATCCCCCAATCCCGCAGGACAGTGCAGGAACATTGTGTCAGAGGCAACTGGTGCCAACCCATTGGGCGCTGTTATCGTTCGGAGCACTGCGGAGAGCCGAGGCTCCGCTCCGCACGTACTGCAGCGCTTTGCAAGCGTCTGGTCGCATCCGTGTGTCTTCTCACAGTCTGGGTTTGTTTTTGGCACTCTAAGAAGTTACTTTTGCCATTTAAAGAAAGGAATGGGAAGTCAGAGAAGAGAGTGTGGGCAGCAGGTCGAGGGAGGTTCTCCTCCCTCTCTGCTCTGCCCTGGTGAGGCCACCTCTGGAGTGTTCTGTCCAGTGCTGGGCTCCCCGGTTCAAGAGAGACAGGGGACTACTGGAAAGAGCCCAGTGGAGGCGATGAAGATGCTGAGGGGATTGGGGCATCTCTGTGATGAGGAAAGGCTGAGAGCCCTGGTGCTGTTGAGCTGGAGAAGAGAAGCCTGAGAGGGGATCTGATCAATGCTGATCAAGAGCTAAAGGGCAGGGGAAGAGGATGGGGCCAGACTCTTGTCAGCGGTGCCCAGCGACAGGACAAGGGGCAACGGGCACAAACCCAGGAGGTTTCATCTGAACATGAGGAAAAACTTCCTTGCTGTGAGGGTGCCAGAGCCTGGCCCAGGCTGCCCAGAGAGGTTGTGGAGTCTCCTTCTCTGGAGAGGTTCCAAAGCTGCCTGGATGCGATCCTGGGCACCCTGCTCTGGGTGACCCTGCTTTAGCAGGGGGGTTGGACTAGGTGATGTCTAGATGTCCTTTCTGACCCCTACCATGCTGTGATTCTGTGATTCTATGAATAAGATGTAGCAGAGCCAAGCTGAAGCCGACACAGCAATGGCATCTGATTTCAAACTGAATGGTCAGCCTGGAAATTCTCTATGTTTGATGTGCCTGGTATGACCTTTGTTCATGGGCCTGCAAAATGAGTTCAGATCTGATGGACCCAAAGGTACCAGATCACAAACATTCGGATCTATTGCACACAGAGGCAAATAGGGTCTGCCAAGGCTGCAGTCCCCGAGTAAGTCCTGCAAGCTATAACCAGCGCTGCCTCCCACGAGATGCTAAATTTGGTATCTCTGGCTGAGGCATGCAGCAGCTATTCCTGCTGTTGAGAACATCCAAGAAATCCCAAAAACCGGTGCTGGATCAACCCACATGGTGAAAACCTGGCTGACTGGTATGAAGCAAAAAGGTAAGGTGGTCAGCAGCCATGGCAAAAGCTTTTTGGAAAGTAAGGTGTGATCCATGCAATCCAAGATGCAATTGGCAAAATTAAATGCCTGTTTACCTGAACCTGCCTGAGAAATTCTCTGGTCGTGTCACCCAGGGCATCTCATCAGGTCCCCATCCCTCCTTCGGAGTCCTTTACATGCCTAAAAAAGCCTGATGGGCTGATTTAAATGAGTATAAATTTGTGAAGTAAAATAAAGGCAGTTTAGTCTAGAAAGACGGCAATGGGGTTTTGTCTTTAATTAGACCTCAGTATTATTATTGGATTTTTAGTGATTCTGTAGTTGGATTAGATTTTAATAAAATAGTTACATATGTTAGCAGAGACAAAACTGCTGAATAGGCTAAAACATGGCAATGTTGATTACGGCAACTAGTACTGCGCTAGCTAGAAGTAATGAAATCGTTATGTTGAGCAGCTTTCTCCTTAGAGACTTATCCTGATCCTTGTTCTCATATGAGCACCAGCTGGGAGACTCTGTGAAGCACTTGGGATCCATGCATCTGTCCCACCAGAGCGAAGCAGTTGGATCCATGCATCTGTCCCCATGGAGCAAAGCATTTGGATCCGAGCAGCTGTCCCCATGGAGCAAAGCAGCTGAGATCCGTGTGTCTGTCCCATCACAGCAGAACAGTTGGGATCCAAGCATCTGTCCCACCGGAGTGAAGCAGTTGGGATCTGTGCTGTGCTGGTGAGAGCCTGACCAGGCTGGTGGGAGTTTGCGATGCACTTGCAACGTGTTGCTTAGACATGTGGTCTTAACTGGTCTCCTTGTGACTGAAGAAAATACTTACCCGTTCTTGGGAGGGAAGAAATAAAAACCATAGGTTTTTGGTTTGAACCATCTTGGGTTATTTTATTATGAATTTATGCAAAAGAAAATTGGCTGAGCTGTGATAGGTGTTAATGCAAAGAGGCATAAATAAATAAAAAACTAGGCGAATGTTGATCCCCAGTAAATATTTCCTGACACGTCCCTCCCGTTGCAGCCTTCACCGCAGGAAGAGCGGAGTGACTGATCTCCTCCATAATCGCTGGGGTGAGAGGTTGTGCCTGCAGCTCTCTTCGTGCCAGAGGTGAAGAGCTTGAGCTCGGCTGCTACTGCTGCGGTGGATGGTGAGAAGAATCCCGTGGAAAAGCATCCTTGAAGTGGGGGCCTCCGTGATCTGCCTGAGTCAGCAGAGCAGGGACAGGCGGCATGGGTGTAGTAAAACGCGCAAATGCTGCTATCGCTGAAGAACCTGATTTCCGAGTTTCGGGGTAAGTTTGCTGTGCTGCTTCAGGTTTGGTTTTGAATGCTCTTTTCTATCTAAATGACGCTAATTAACGAAATGAGCCCTATCCACAGCCAGGACTTGTGAATTTGAAGAAATCAGAAACTGCACCTGGCTGGTGAGCTCAGAAAACCAATGTTCGTTTTCTTTTATTCAAATTTTTGGTCCCTTGAGAGCACAGAAGTAAGGGAGGGCTTTGTGCCCACAGCAAGTACACTGGAGGTGGTGCAGAGCAGGGACCACTGCTTTTGGCTGCATGAGCATCACTTGTGAGCTCTGCAAGAGGCAGAGCCAGGGTCTGTCTTCTCTGCTGAAATTTTACCCCTGAACTCCACAAGACCGAATCAGTGAATGTAGTTCTTGTTTTAAACAACACAAGTTCCACGTGTTTTCCATAAGCAAATCCTGACCGATGATCTATATGGGGTCTGAATCAGCATCCTCTGTCCCATAAGAAACCTTTCCAATTGATTTCCATGAAAGCCAGATCAGATCAGGGCAAGGAGCTGGCACTCCACTGCTATTCATTCCAGAAAGACAATCATATCCTGGGGCTGCATCCAAAGCAGTGTGGCCAGCAGACCGAGGGAGGTGATTCTGCTTGTCTACTTGGCTCTGGTGAAGCCCCCCTGGAGCACTGTGTCCAACTCTGGAGTCCTCACCACAAGAAGGACATGGAACCGTTGGAGCGGGGCCAGAGGAGGCCACAGCAATGGTCTGAAGGCTGGATCTGGCCTCTGCCGTGAGGCCAGGGTGAGAGAGTTGGGCTTGTTCAGCCTGGAGAAGAGAAGGCTCCAGGGGCACCATGTAGCAGTCTTCCAGTACTTAAAGGGGGCCTTTCAGAAAGATGGGGACAGACTTTTTAGTAGGGCCTGTTGTGACAGGACAAGGGGTCACTGTTTTAAATGGGAAGAGAGAAGTAGACTAGATGGAAGGAAGACATTTTTTATGAGGAGGGTGGTGAGAGCCTGGCCCAGGCTGCTCAGAGAGGTGGTCGATGCCCCATCCCTGGAACCATTGCAGGTGAGGATGGCCGGGGCTCTGAGCAACCTGCTCCAGTTGCAGAAGTCCCTGCTCACTGCAGGGGAGTTGGACTAGATGACCTTGAAAGGTCCCTTCCAACCCCCAAAATTCTATGATTCTATGATTTAGATAGTGCTTTAAGATCCTCAGGTGACAGGAACCTTGAATGTGACTGTGCCCACATGCAGCATGGACTGTTTGGCCATCGCTCTGCGCTGTGAGGATGAACAGCACAGTTAGCAAACACTACTGGCCTTATTGGAGCCATTAGTTTCTCTGCAAGTATTTTCCCAGTGTCACGCATCTGGAAAGAAGACACAGATGAATATATTTTAAACTAGATTTTCATGTTCAGTTCTGCGAACACGTGGAGAGCTGGGGGAAATTGCTGTGCTCTGCTGAAGGTGTCTGAGACAATAGTAAGAAAAGATGAAGGACTGCTGTGGAATTTTTTTTTTCATTGCTCAGGATTTTGTCCTGCTTGGGAACGTTGTCGTTAAAAGCATCTGCTACTTTTCTAACAGAGGAGATGCATGTAAATCCTGGCTTAGATCATCATTTCTCCACAGGCCAAAGAGAGTCCTTGTGCATTGATTCCAGGGGAGAATTCCCCATGGAGCACTCGTGCTTGTGCTTCCCGTGCCGAGGTAGCCCTCTATGTTCCTTGTGTAAATCACACGTCTCTGCGCTGACTCGCTAGTAAAACACTGGAGCTCTAGAAATAATGTGCATTGCTCTCATGAGAATATTTTTTATCAATTGGCCCATAAAAGTTCACCAAGGAATTATACGAGTGCCAATATATCTCTAACATCCTCCCACTGATGATAGCATCTATTTGGTGTAGATTAAATTGAATTTTAATTTGTTCTCTTTCACACACACAGTTTTCTTTTCTGGGTGTATATCTGGGGCTTACATAAAACAATGAGTCTTGTGGGATTTTGGTTATATGCATCACTACTTTTCATGACTTGGTGGCATTGGCCGACAGCAAGTATCGCAGGCCTTACACTGTGTATTTATGGCCAGCCAGCTCCGTTTGCAGTCTCTTGAATATAGCATGCCTTGTAATCATTGCTGAATCAATTGGAAGGGACAGATTTCCCTGGGTGGCCGTGGCAGCCGCAAGTCCCCTTAGCACCGTCCACTGCCCACGCTCTGGACTTGCAAGTGCTGCAGGCAGCAGCTGTCTCTCCCTTTATGCACAACCTGAGATTTGCTCCAGCTCCTCATGCCTGAGGACATCTCTGTGCTGCCTTCATGGCTGTGACAGTCCCTAAGCACTAGCGGTGAAGTGGCCCACGCGAAGCCTGGGCTGCGCTGCCAGCAGCCTGCCTGTTCTGCTGATGTGCTGCATAGAATCACAGAATCGTTCTGGTTGGAAGAGACCTTTAAAATCATCAAGTCCAACAGTTAATCCAGCACTGCCAGGTCACCACTAAACCATGTCCCTCAGCACCACATCTATATGGCTTTGAAACCCCTCCAGGGACGGGGACTCCACCACTGCCCTGGCCAGCATGGGCCAGGCATTGACAACCCTTGCAGGGAAGAAATTTTTCCTAATGTCCAACCTAAACCTCCCCTGGCACAACCTGAGGTCATTTCTTCTTGTCTTATTGCTTGTTCCTTGGGAGAAGAGACTGACCCCCCCCCACCTCACTCCAACCTCCTTTCAGGGAGCTGTTGAGAGAAAGAAGGTCTCCCCTGAGCCTCCTTTTCTCCAGGGTCAACAACCCCAGGTCCCTCAGTTGCTCCTCACAAGACTTGTGCTCTAGACCCTTCCCCAGCTTGTTGCCTTTCTCTGGACATGTTCCAGCCCCTTCAATGTCCTTCTTGGAGTGCAGGGCCCAAAACTGAGACCAGTATTTGAGGTGTAGCCTCACCAGTGCCAAGTACAGGGGGACAACCCCTGCCCTAGTCCTGCTGGCCACATCAGTGTTGACACAAGCATCCACACAGACTGAAATCCCAACACTACCGGCAACACTGATGTGCGCTGGGCCATCGCAAACCCTCTCTGCAATAGCAATAGGGCAGACCTGAGCTTTGGCTTGTGTGGTTTTCTGCATCCTACAGAGAGTCTGGGGCTGTTGGAGATCTCAGGGCAGGGGGAAATGCTTGTTGTGGAGCCAGCCATTTTCATGGTCTTGCGTCTAGTAGTGTGATGAGGCAGCAGCATGCTCTGGCCTCCTTTGGGACCTGACGGGTGGCCAGCATTGAAGGCACAAAGGGATGGTGACACCCATGAAGCTGGTGAGGGTTGTCTGCAGAAAAAGGGGTATTGCTCAGCTTGTCCCTGGTCCTCAATCACCCCTCAGACTCCAGCCTTGGGATCCAGCCTGAAAACCAACTGGATCCAAACACTGTTTTTCCCGGTGCCCAGCGAGGCATCTATGTAAGCTGCGGTCTCAACAGGCTATCTAGAACGGGGTGTTTATAGCTGGGCTGTAAACTAAGCACTCCCTTTGTCCCCACACTGCAGGGAGAGCACGGGGATGACAAAAAAAGCCCCGACCACCCTCCTTCGTCCTGGCTCTTGCGGCTAAATTGTGTGCCGACGGGAAGGGGCCGAGCAGAGGTTAGGCGGAATGGCAGTGCGAGGACAGGATGATTTATCCCAAGTCAGTGCCGGGCAGGGGGATATCTTTATCTCCGCCAAGCCCCACAGCTGGCTGATGGAGCACAGCTCTTTCTCCCCTGATAAGCACGTGGGCAGCATATATAATTCTTGCAGAGGTTTCCTGCTAGCCTAAACAGAGATTCTGCAAACTTTATGTGCTCAGAAGATAAAAGGTAATGAGACTCCATACGTTTCCTTGCCGAGCCCCTTTACCATCCTTTCAATTGCTTCCAAAATGCCCTCTTGTAACCTCTCCATTAGAAATAGATTGGAGGTCTTAATTCTCCTCTTATCACAGACAGCGCCCAGGGGAAAGAGTCATGTCCTTCCCCTCCTGTTCTCCGGGAGGGATTTGCTTCCCAGTCAGGTTGTAACCCAGAGCAGGTCCTGTGCTTCAGGCTGTAACACACGCAGATGGGGAGGTGGCAGGGATTTGTGGCAGTTCATCTGTCTGTGCTGATGGAGAAGAATTAAAGGAACGGGAGTGCATTGAAAGCAGACAATTCTATTCTTGAGGTCCGGCTATTAAATTTTATTTATCATTTAAAAATAATACGTCTTCTGCTGCCCTTTGTAACCTGCTGAAATCCAGCCCTGCTGGTTCATGTCCTTAATTTGCAGAAAAGAGCAATATCTGTTCTTCAGGAAACAAAGATGCCATCAGCTTTTGGCTCTGTGGTTCAAAATGGCTCAAATCTATTTTAAGCTTCCTAATTGTTTTAAATGCAGCTGGTGCTTGGCATGCCCACCTTGCATCGCTCCCTGGTTCTCTGGCCAAGCCAGTGAACAGAAACACATTGCTTTAGCCTCATCCGAATTAGAAATCCAGGGACAGATCTGAAGCAGCGATCCTGTTCCTGATTCCACTGAATTCTGTAATTCCTACTCTGTGTCCATAGATAAATGAGCTAAGCTAAAACTAAGGTAAATAAGCTGGTGCCTACCCTTCGTGACTCGTAGTCCTCCTGGAGCAGCCTGGGAGCAGTTCTGTGTGTGCCTGGTCCCTGCCCGCTCTCCTGCCGCACGTGCTCAAAGTATCCCTGCTCCACGCTGGGGCCAGCTGGGGATACCTGTCGCTGGTGTAGGCTGGGATGTGTTTTGTATAAATCCAACATATAAACCTGTCAAGGCTCTGGTGAGGCTGATGCGAGGTGTGCACCCCATTTTTCAGAACTTCTAGGATGTGCAGGAGGGCAGCAGTGCACGGCATTGCTGGGAGGAGGACATGGGGAACCCAAGGGACCCCTCCAGCCTGCTCTCCACCATCTGATGGGCTGGGGCAGTCCCTTGGATGGGCACAAAATGAGGCCTCTGAAGTTTTGGATGAATTTATCAGGCTGTGCTGTTCAAATGGCCCGAGAGTATCTGTCCAAGGCCAGTCTGACCCTTAGTGGTTTTTGCTTAGTCTGAAGACTGGCAGAGTGGAGCTGCTCCTCCCAAAGCATTGCAATGCAGCAAGCCAAGTGCCAGAATATCACCAAATGACTATTGATTTTCTAGCAGGGCGTCTGAGTTGTAGGCAGGAGAACTGCTCTTTAGCCTGGCTGCATGTTGTGAAGAAGAGGAAGTCAGCCAAGTATCATTTAAAGACCCTGGCGTGCCTTGCTGACCCTGCGCACACTGGGTACCAAAGAGATCTTCACTTCCACGGGCAGCAGCAAGCGTCCGTGCTGTTTCTGCATAACATCAGTTGAACACTTTGGGGGCTGTGCCTGCAAAGGAGGCACACAGGACTTGCCTTTTTGCAGGTCTGTGCCCATCGGTGACGGAGCAAATGTGGCTGGAGAGCTCCCAGGATGCCCGAGGCAAGGAGGAGGCAAGGGACTCATGCCATGCCTGAGAGCTGCCCCCCCTTGCCCATGTCCTTGGGGTTTTGGTCACTATTGCTGCTCAGGGGCTTTGTGCAGTGAGTTGCACTTTTCAAGGTGCAGCTGAGAGTTGCATAAGTGCTGCCGATAAACAGCAGCGCCTGTTGCTATAACTACAGAGCTCAGAAATTCAGCCCGCGCTTCCACACGCGTGTCTTGCAGGCAGCGCTCCCAGTGTGGCAGGGCACAGAAGGGTTTGTTTGGTTTAATATTTATGATATCAATTATGGTGAAATTGTGTCTCGAAACCAAATTCTGCTGCGTTTGTTTCTGTGTTTTGGAGACTGCAGGAGAGACTGGGTCTCCCAACGCGTTGGGGGTGCCAGCAGCAGAGCAGGGAGGGTGTCCCTGGCACTGTGCAGCCCCAGGCTGCAGGGCTGGCCTCCAGCAACGGGCAGGTTCATTCCCCAGGGCCATTGCCAAAGGGGTATGTCTGGGCCAGGACACCAAAGTGATGATCCTCCAGCACCTTGAGTACCACTTGCATTGCAGAAAGTGCTGCCTTGGTTTCTCCTCTATCTCTCCCATAAGCTCACACTTACCCAGAGTACAAGTACAGCTCCTCTCCCTGTCTGTTAGGAAGACACAGTAAGAGCTGACCTGACCTCAGCGGACAGCCTTGTCCCCGCTCCTGTCTCTCACCTGCCTCTGAGTTCTGCCCAAGCATGCTGGAAACCCCTGCCCATCCCTGCCACGGCTCGGGCACCTCAGCAATCAGGTAGGACTTGTGTCCATGCTGCTGTCCTGGGCAGGAGGTGGTTTGCCCTGACAGCAACGCTCCCAGCAATGTCTCATCATGATGCCCTTGCACAGGCCCAAGCTGGCATCTTTTGCATGGCCTGCTCCGATCCCTCAATCCCAGGCACAGTCCAATGGATATTTTCCAGCAGAAAGAGCCCTGCAGCAGAAGGAAGAAGTCTGTTCTGCCCTGGCGACTGCTTCATCAGGAGTGATGGCTAAAAGCCGCCGTTTCTTCCCACTCATTCTTTAAGCTGCAGCAGTCTGGGGTGAGAGGAGGGAAGCAGCCTGCAAAGTCGCTGCTAGGGCTGCTGCACCCCACAGTTGATCAGTTCCTCTGCTCTCCTCCACCTCAGCAAGGTCGGTCAGCTGCGAGAGGGATCAGAGGGCATGAGATTCTCTGGAAAACATGGTCAGGCCAGGTCAGGGTGGTTTGGAGCAAGTTTTAGCTGCTTAGCATCAGCTCCCCCTCTCTGCTACAGCAGGGCCAAGGTGGCCGCTCCACAGGGCCAGTGGTTTGCAGCTGCTCTTGGTTTGGGAGACCAAAGGTTTTCTGGGCTAAATACAACCTCCAAACTGACTGGCTGTGTAGCTCGAGGAGATGTG
Organism: Eurystomus gularis; assembly: GCA_013400335.1. Lineage (NCBI taxonomy): Eukaryota > Metazoa > Chordata > Aves > Coraciiformes > Coraciidae > Eurystomus > Eurystomus gularis. Next base: position 221,192 of record VZZY01003111.1, read on the forward strand.
CATCCTCTTGCTGTGAGGATCTAAAGCGGGTAATCACTCTGCTTGGCTAATTTAGCCCCTGCCCAACTCCAGATAATTACAAGCTCTTTTAGCTTTGTTCTTGCATAACCCTTTAAGTGTTTCCTTTGGAAAAGGCTTTGCTCATGCTAAACGCAGAGCCTGTGAGCTTCTCAGAGCCCTTCCAGGAGAGTATCAAATGCAGGCTGCCTATAAACCAGGCTGCAACACGTGTGGAAGGGCTGCTGGCTCCAGTGCAGGAGTGCCCGGGGCAGGGAAGGTGCCATGGCAGCCAGGATTTTCATCCTCTCCTTTACAAGGAGGGAGGGAGGAGGAAGAAAGCACAGCCACGTTGGACAACAGCTCTCGGCTGCACCTTGAACTGAGTAATAAAGCTTTACTGAGGGATTCATTTTTGGTGCCTTGGGGCAGTGCTCGCAGAGGAGCTGTGGGACATAAATTCTTCTGTCAGGTTGGGCTTTGCAGCCAGGCAAGGGGGGAGCGTGGGGCAGGCTGCTGCCCCAGGCTACTGCTCTGGTCCTGCTCCCACATCTGCAGGGTGACCTTGTGCTCGAGGGGGCTGTATGTCATGGGACTGGGCAGTCCGCTGCGACCCGCCACTGGAAAGTGCTGGCTGACACCCTTTTATCCTGTAGCTGTGCTCAGGTGGGGCTGCGCTTAGGTGCAAAGGTGGGTGTCACACATGTACACCCATGCGCTGTCTGATGCACTAGAGGGCATTTAGATGCATTTTATAGCTGCAGCACCCTGGAGATGGCAGCGGGAAAGGGTCTCGCTGAGGGATGCTCTCCATGGGGAGAAGACCCTGGCTGGGGCTTCCTGGCCTTGAACTGCACCAGTAATGGAGATTTGTGCTGCCTCTCCTCCTGGCATCCATGTGTTGGGGCAGCTCGTACCCACGTCTGCCTCGATTTGGCAGGCTGGGGAGGCAAAATCTGGGCATGGAGGTGGCAGTGCCCTCCCCAGGCACCACAGGGCTGTGAGCCATTGCGCAGCCTGGGAGGAGAACGGGCAGTGATGGCGTTAAAGACAATTTGCATGGTGTGGGTGAAGGTGGTTTATGGCAATAAGCAGCTACCAGAGTGATGAAATGGGTCCAGCAATGACTTAATGTAATATGCTGCAAGCTGGGGGAAAGCATGGCAGAGTTATCCAGGGATCAGCAACCTCCTCAAAATTTATTAACAGCAAAGATTTGCTATTTATGTCTTAATTGTCTGCTAGACACAAAGCTGCAGACAAGAAATGACTTATTTTCTCTCCTCGGCTCTAAAACACGGATGACGATCTTTCGCCCACTTTAGGAAAGGCTACAGCACCGTCAGAAACTGCTGGGGTATTTTAAAATGCCAGTGTCCAGGATGGTAAGGGGGAGAAGGACCTGTGTATGTTTTCAGCATCACAACTTAACTTCTACAGCACCAGGGCATAGCTGGCATCACACAGTGCTCTGCAGAAACGGGGAGGTGTGTGCAAGTGTGGCTGTGACACAGAGATGTGTTTATGAATGTAAAATAGTTATTTAGCAAACCGCCAGAACTGGAGGCTAACTGATGTTAAATGGAGCAGCTGTTGGCTTCTATTTTCCTCCAGCAGCTTATCAGAGATCATCTCTTCAATCAAAGGCACTTTAAAAATCCCTGACAATCAATTCATATTCTACTCTGTGCCGGGGAGAGAAGAAATACTAATAAAAGACCTCCCATGATTGCCTCTGTAATTTCCTTTGTACAAGATAAGTTTAGGTCCCAGTTTGTGAAGTACAACACGTAGGACATTAAGTTGTTGTTTTATTCAGAAAAATGCAGCCAGCCCCTAAAGAATTCAATTTTGTGATTCATTAAACCTTTATTCCACATCTCTATATCATGGTCTTTGAATGCGTAATCCCAGACAGACTTGATTGGTAAAAAGATAATCCTATTTTTAGCTTGGAAAAACATCTATACAACAGCAAGGAAAACTTTCATAACAGAGTAAGGAAAAGATATAAGCTCCTGTGACGTTAGGGTAACAACAAAACACTCATTAAACCTGAAGGCTTTATAGAATTGGGCTGGAGCCAGGGAAATGACTGTACATAAATACATGAATGGCACTTTGTTGTGTTGTTATCCCCTATCATTCATGTCCTTGAAGTATCTCCTGCAGGAAAAAAAGTGCATGTTGGGATCCCAAGGAGATGAGTGAGACTCGTGCTGCCGATGCAGGGGGAGCAGACTCCAGCCGGGAAGATGGCTTGAACTTCCAACTGGGCTACAGGAGGAGAGGTGATGGTCTGGGGGTGCGAGGCAGCTCTTCTGCCCAAAGAAATGACATCCCGGGGGATTTCGAGGTTAAGATGTGACTCTGCACTGCTGTGGCTCATTTTACCCTTTGCAGCGCAGCAAAACGGATTTGCTGTCCTTCTGCTGCTCGGATCTGAGCATTTCTGCTGAAGAATGAATGAACTGGGGTCTGTAGTTTTATTGCCTTTTTATCTTGGTTAAGGTCTTGACAAGAAGGCTGGTTTGTAGCTGACTGCCCCGGAGAGCTGGGAGCAGGCTGCTCAGGATGCTTGGGAGAGCGATTCCCCTCCACTGCTGAAATAAGCCTATTAGGAAAATGCAAATTCACCAGAGAGCAGGTATCAGGTGAGACATATTCTCTCTGTCCAGGTGCTTATGCTTCAGATACAGGCATTTGGATGTGCTAGCTTGGATTCTGCTCTTTCTTCTAATTGTAAGTAATAGGGAAGCAGATGTGTAGGGCCATATTCAACAAGGCACTTAGGTATCTAACTACTGCTGTAGGGTTTGCAAGTCCCAAACGCAATTCTTCAACTCCCGCCCTCCAAAATCTCTACAAGGAAGGTGGGTTTTTTTGCCTTTGGGTTTATTATTTTGTTTCTTTTTGGTTTTTTCATGTGATGCTTTTTTAGCTGTTAGGGATCAAATGGATGGGCAGGGAGCCAGGGGCTGGCAAAACTGTGCCTGCAACACCTCGGCTGCCAGCCTCTGCCCTGGCCACCCTTGGACCTGGCTCCTGAAACCTCCCCACCTCCTTGGGGCAGGTTTGGGTTTTCACTTTGTGTTTTGAATTTTTGAACTAGGCTGTGCTGGGCACGTGGGTACAAGTTCCAGGACCCCCCAGGCTGGGACCTTCTGGACCTATCAGCACTCCTTCAGATTAATGGCTAGCGGCTTAAATAAGACCCATGGCAGCCCAGCAGCTGGGACACCACAACCACAGCCATCACCTCCGCCTGGGTCCTTCCCAGGCACAGAGAGGGGCTGGACCAGTAATATGGGAGTTGCTACCACACCCCAGCACTGCAATGCTTTACACTGCGGGGGCACTGGGGCCTGGGAGGTGCCAAGGTGCCCAGATCTCCTACCTTGGCTGAGACTTTCCCCCATAAATCCCCAGGATCCCTGTGCACCCATTTCTGCCTCGCTTTCTGCCAGTCCTGCTGGGAACGGAGCTGTTTGTGTCTCCTGATTGATGGTGGGCATAAAACCCTCCTGCTGAGACGAGCATGGTTTATTGCTCCATAATTCATCCCCTGGGGGAGGCAGCTGCCCTGAGCCCCGACCGTGATGCTCGGCTGCAGTGATATACATCTCGAAGGCCACTGCGTGCCCTGCATTCCCCAGAGGTGCTCCACAGTGGGATGGGGCTGGCGGCAGGAGGAGAACCCCCTGGGGCTGCAGAAGGGGTTCGGCTCCGGCTGCTCAGTTTGAAGCTCTGCTATGCACAGTGCCAGGATGTATATATATATATATACACATCACAGAATCGTAGAATTGTAGAAGCTTTGGGTTGGAAGGGACCTTAAAGATCATCTAGTTCCAACCCCCCTGCCATGGCAGGGACACCTCCCACTAGACCAGGTTGCTCAAGGCCCCATCCAATGCATCTGAAGACCCTTTTCCCAGCATCCTGCTTGAGGTGGCGGGGTCTAAAATCTCCCAGTTAGCTAAAAATTAGCCTCTGGGCCATGCAAGGAGCAGCAGCCTGTGGGCATTCGCAATTTTCTCAGGGCAACAGGTAGCAGAGCCAGCCGCCATGCAGCGAGCATCGCCTTGCCCGCCTCACGCCTGACCTTTATCTGCCTGAGGAAGGAGAGCGATAACTCATCAGCAGCATTGCCACCACCGACTTAATTGATCTCGTCTCACGAGCGAAGATAAAGGTCGCTTCATAGCTGAGTTCAGCCAATATGTTCTCCATATGGACAAGAAATGTTGCTTTTGTGTTAGCCATGTGCCGAAGTAGGGCTTTTTTTTCTTTTTTTTTTTAATCCACGGCATTTTAAACTTCAATGTAGCTAAGCACCAGTCATTAAAAAATAGCTCCAGCTATGAGAGGAAGTTATGGTATTTATAGGCAGTTAAAAGAAATCGCTGCTTCCCATTTAATGCTCCAGTTCAGCAAATCACTTAAGTGCATGGTTAAATTGCGGCATGTGATGAATCCTCCCCATGTTCGCAAAGTGTCGCAGCATATGTGCCCCTTCCCTGGCTATTGGAGGTTCTTCAGTGTGCTTTTAAGAAGGGAAAAGCAATATTTATGGGCTTTGCTCGAGGCTGGGCTGAATCGAGGCCATTTTATTAGCAGAAAATTTAGAGATATTACATCAAAGCAAATGTTATTTCCAAAGAGCCACATTCCTTTTCTGGTGACAAGACAATTGTGGGGAGTGATCAAAGAAGGTTTGAAAGTTACGGTGAGGGTGTTACTTGCTCGGCACATGGGCTAGGACATCCTTGCCTGCTCCAGCTTATCTGCTCACAAGCTAATATTGACATGGGCTCCCAAACACCATGCTTAAGGGCACTGCTTGTTTAAGTAGTGGTATTTAACATAACAAACACAGTAATCATTGTATCAACACTTGTGGCCAGAGAACTTGCATATCTGAGGAGGGTTTCAGACCCTTGGAGCTGGCTGGTGGTAGGGACAAGGGGAGCTTCCTCTCCTAACTCTGCTATTGCAGAGCAAGGAGAGGTGGGGTGCCCAGCAAATCTCCACCCTCCACCACTCTTCTTCAGCAAGCCCTGGCCTGAGCAGCTGCTGAGGTATCAAGGGGGACACAGGGTTGGGAGCTGGGGTCTGACCCCTGCCAGATGCTGGGCACCAGCAGCACCCTACCCGCATGAGGCTGGCCAATCTGGCCCTGGCAGGAGGGGACAGGGAGCTCTTATGATGCTCATGCCCAATGCAAGCAGCTGTGGGCCATCCCCAGATTCTGCTGTCTCTGGGCAAAGCTGAAGCCTGGATTAAAAAGCTGCAGGCTGAATTCAAAAGCAAGTCCTGGAGCAAGGAGGCAGGGAACAGGGAGAGGCATGGAGGTGGCATCGGGAGGTAGGGTTCCTGGAGCTGAACCTGGCCAGAATATTGCCTGGGGAGCCCTCACCACATGGGACAAGCTCCCAGGCCCAGGTAAGGGGCTCATTTACCTGCCATGAGGAGGAGGGGGAATAAAGGCTAAGTGATCTCTAGGGAAGGTGGGAAGGGGGTGGGAGAAGGTGCGGAGGGAAGCCAGTGTGTCCCCACTTCAACGTCCCTGTGTGTACATCTAGGGATGGCAATGCACCTTTCTGAAGGCTGAGTGTTGCAAGCCCACCCTGTCTGACTTGGTCAATCCTTTGCAGCAGGGTTTACAAAAAAGGGAGCATTTCCTCTGCAAGGTAACTTTCTCCAAAACGTAAACACCTGAATAATCTCAGCTGATCTCTTTTCGCTCCCCTCTCAGGACTGAGGTGCAGAGAATTAAATTCCTCTCCCTCCTTCCTGGAAACAGAGCTTATCCAAAGAACTCCTGTTGTTATTCTAAGAAATTCCATTGTTGTCTAAAGAAATGGTGGAACTTGGCACTACCAGCCAGGGCCAGTGTGGAGCCCGGGGAAGGATGGCCACTGGCGCCAGCCTGGGGTTCACCAGGGTTGAGGTGAAATTTGATTGCTTCCTTTGCAGATGGCGGTAAGGCTGTGACCCAAAGGCTTGGGAACATCTCCGGTTCCTGAATTTGCTTCCCTTTGAATGCTCGATGCCAAAAAAAAAAAAAAAAATTAAAAAGAAGTAGCAAGATCGCAAGACATTTTGGTTTCGCGATGCTGGTGTCACGAGACAAGCCTGAGAGCCTGTTGTGGAGGCGGTGAGGGCAGCCCTGCCCCAAAATGGAGAGGTGGTTGGGCAGACCCTCTTTGGGCTGCCTAGGAGGGGACATCTGCATCCAGGGCCACTCCTCCTCCAGACATCTGTTAAGGCTCTGAGCCCTTAAAATCCATTATTAAAAACTCTCTTTGACTTCAGCAGGGGCAGGATTTCATCTCTAGGCTGTGTTTTGAGCAGAGAAGGGATTTCAGCTTGGGGAAGCTGGGCTGGATTAGTCTTTTGTGTATGGGCTTCAAACATCTTTCACATTCATTTTAGCTTTACCTGCGTTGAACCAGGAAATAAATAATGTATATGGGAAGTAGGGTAATGCATTGTGGCACTGAAACCCTGGAGATGGCTGAATAATAAATAAAAGCCTCTCTCCTTTTATCAGTGGCTTATGTCCTCACTGGCTGAGCATCACGCTGGGCAGCCAGAAGAACAGAGTAAGGGTGAAGTGAGAGGAGAGGGAAAGGCAGCAGGAGCACAGCAGCTCTGTGGGAAAGCCCCTGGGACCTCCCAAGAGCAGCAGCAGCTGCTGGCTGGCCGAGATCCAGCCCTTGGGAGCCACAGTTTGCAGCCACCCTCTTCCTCAAACCCTCCTGCCCAGCACCGTTTTGGGGTGCACCCAGAGAGAGCGGTGCCTGACCTGCACGGTGTTTTTGTGTAAGGGTTGCTCACCATTTTACACAGCTGTATCACACACCAGCTCAGTGCACACATTGGTTCTGGCAGGGACAGGATTTTGTCCTGCAAAGCAGCATCCCCCTTGCAGGGGGCTATGGCCTGTTTACAAGTAAGGGCTGAGACAGAATTTAGGGAGCTCTGCTCATTTCCTGGCCAAAAAGTCCCACTGAGCCATGCCAGAGGAATGTCAGCACCTCCAGAATTTAGAGAGGAATTCAGTTCAGAGTGATCAATTTAGAGAAAAGTCTTATATCCTGACCTCCATCATGTCATGACTTGCAGGAAATGCTGGGAGGGGGCTGCAGAGAAGGGGAGGGTGGAGGGGAGACTGAGCCTAAGCTGAACCCCAGGAGGAGAACATCTGTTGAAAGACCTGTTTCCATGAAAGCAGGACCCAGCCTGGAGCACGGGAGCTGTGCGTGCATCCCAGCAGCCACTCTGCCGCTTCAAACAGAGGATGCTTTGGAGCTGAAATGAAGCGTTGGCAGCTACAGTCATGGATTGCTTCTCTCTCTGCACACCCATCTCCAAACCTTAAAACGACATTGTTCATATTTAGGTTGTGCCAAAGAAATGTGTTTTCTACTTAATGTTTGTCTCCTCCGAGGAGTGGTCCTGGGTGGGTGTTGGCAGGTTTCTGGGTCCTTTTGCTCCTGGAAAGTTTGGCCTCAGACATCTGAGAGATGGAGCAAATGGGGATTCATCCCATGGCTCTCCTGGGAGAAGGAGGCACAGGGGGATGCTGAACCATGACAAACACATGGAAGAGTTTGTATCTGTGAGATCTGCTGAAACCCAGATTGTTCCTGTGAGTCTCGGTGGCTGCTGGAGTTAATCGATGCAGTTTGTTTGCTCTGGGGCAGAGGCTATCGATCCCCTTTGTCTCCCTCCCTCCTTGTGTGATGCCAGGTGTCTGAAACGTGTCCAAGTTGTGCCGGTGCCAGGCTGAGTGGCAGCTGAATTATCACCTGGGTCACCCGGTTGCTGTTGGAAATGCACAATAAGTTCCCAGCTAAGAGAAAGAGCAAAAAAAAAAAGTCAAACAAAACCCCTCAGCAGCTGCTCAGCAGCCTGAGCAGGCAGGGCTGGCAAAAAGCGTGGCAGGAACAACGCCCTGCCCCGTGTGCTGCCAACTGCTTGGACAGGGTGTTCCCATTCGTTTGGTGCAGGGACCCCCCTCCGTGAGGGCTGTTTGCAAGAGCTGGCCCCATGTGGGTGTTACACCCACGGGAGGTGGCCATGGCTCCTCTGGGGTGGCTTTTCCTGTTTGGTGGCTGTGGCACAGCTCTCTTCTTCCCAGCAGCTTTGTTCTCGTCCTTAGGTGGCTTAATGCCATTCCCCCTCCAGCCTGGCCCTGCAACAGGTACCAGCTCTAATGAGGATAAATCAAGGGGCCACGTGCGGTGGCTTGCGAGCTGACTGAGCCTTCACATTCAGCCAGCTCCAAGCACGACACCTTCCCCAGCAAGGTTTGTGGGGTGACTGGCAGGAGAAGAGGTCAATGACCCACCTTGTACCCAGGTATTGTCACCGGTGGACTTCCACCCTGTCCAGCCACAGAGAGGAGCAGGATGAGGCCATTCATGCTGGCTCCATTTGTGTGGGTGCACTCAGGGCCTGACTGTGATCTGTGGGGCCAAGCACGTACATCTGTACATATATATAGATAGATATGGATCGTACACTGTGCATGTGCCTGCTGAGGGCACGGAGCTGCAGCAGCCTCCCTCTCTCAGGCTGTCGGATCCCACATGGTAGATTTTCCTCAAACAGAACTGTGCCAAGTGCTTAAAAACATACAGTGGGTGCTAGAAATAGTGAGAGTGATCTAAGAATAATAATAATTAGCTGCCTCATTTCTTTTTGTGCTGTGGTCACTGAGGCTGTGCATGGACCAGGCTGTCTGGGGCAATATGGAGAAGCAAGAGAGGACTCTATACATGACAGTGACAGTCACGCTGCCAGAGCTGAAGGTTTTGTACAAGTTGATTTTCATTAATTTTCCAATCAGCTAATGAGAGATAACAATGCTAGTGTCTTTTCAATGCTAGCAGCATTGGTAAGAGCCAGGTCTGGTGGTCACTCTGATGCCAGCCAAGCCCAAGTGACCAGAAGGTCTCTGCCCACATAACTACAGCTGGAGTGTCCCTCTTGTTTGAGCACAGGGATGATTTGGCAGCATCCCAAAGCACCCAGCCATTGGATGCCGTGCACCTCCCCCAAACTGGCTAAGGCACCCGTGAAGTGCTCAGAAACCCAGCTCTAGAACAGACCAGAGTCAATGGGAGTTGCTTGTACACCTCCAGGAACACAAATGAGCACTGAAGTAGCAAAGCATGTTATTCTAGCACAGCTGAAACCAGGAGTGCTCCTGCTAAGGCTGGAGAAGCTGGCTTAATGTCACTTTCGATACACAGCAGAAGCATTCATAGAAAGCAAGGAAAACCCATCACACACCTGAAGCACATGCCTCTGCACGGCTGACGGGAGCCAGCTGTGAAGGTTTATACTCCTGCCCCAGCTGGGCTTTCCTCTGCTGCAAGGAAGTGCTGTGTAAGCTGTGAGTAAGTGTGTTTTTGCTGGGGTTGCTGTGCTCTGGGCTGCGTCACTTGGGCTAAGTGGTGTGATGGGAAAATACAGAATGACCGAATGGCAGGGGTTGGAAGGAACCTCTGGAAGTTATCTCATCCAAGCCCCCTGCTAAAGCAGGGTCACCAAGAGCAGGGTGCCCAGAATCGTGTCCAGGTGGGTTTGGAATCTCTCCTGAGAAGGAGACTCCAGAACCTCTCTGGGCAGCCTGGACCAGGCTCTGCCACCCTCACAGGAAACACGTTTTTCCTCATATCCAGATGGAACCTCCTGAATTCCAGTTTGTGCCCATTGCCCCTTCTCCTGTCACTGGGCACTACTGAAAAAAGTCTGGCCCCATCCTCTTGCCCCCTGCCCTTTAGCTATTGATCAGATCCCCTCTCAGTCTTCTCCAGGCTAAACAGCCCCAGGGCTCTCAGCCTTTCCTCCTAAGAGAGGTGCTCCAGTCCTGTCAGCACCTTCAGGGCCTCTGCCGGACTCTCTCCAGTAGTTCCTTGTCCCTCTTGTACTGGGGAACCCAGAAGTGGCCACAATACTCCAAATGTGGCCTCACTTGGGCAGAGCAGAGGGGCAGGAGAACCTCCTTCAACCTGCTGCCCACACGTTTTTTAATGCACTCAAGGAGACCATTGATCTTCTTGGCCACAGGGGCACATTGCAGCACATTACAGTGGGATAAATGGCCAAAGGAAGCTCAGTGCAGCCCGGCTCTTGAGTCCCGGGCAGGCAGAGAGCATCTCTCCGCAAGCATTACACCAGGATGACTCCATCAGTCTGGGCAGCAAGGGAAATCCCAAAGCAAGAATGAATTTTCTCTGTAGCAGCTGGGCTGCTTGGGCACATTGCTCTACCCAGCCCTCACACGCCTTGATCGCTCCTTTTCATTTTCCTGTGGCAAACAGCAGAAAAAGCCCTCCTCCTGTGCCATGTGTCACCACGGAGCTTACAATTTCCCTGCACAGCTGGGAACATCTCTTAGCAGTGCCAGGCATCTCACCCCCACAGCGTGGCCCTCGGGAACCCATTCCGCGGTAGACAGGAGACGCACGGCCCTTGGGAGCAGCCTCTTGCAGATGGAGCGATACCAGCCTGATCTGTGCTGCCAGCTGCATTGACTCCCCAGGCACCTCTGCTGTAAGGGAGGGTTGGGGGATGAGTGGCCAGGGACCAGCAGCACCCACTACCAGGTGGTGACCGTGCTGGGGCCGGTCACCATGTTTGTCTTCTTGCTGCTCAGCCAGGTGTCAAGTTCCACAGCCGCTCTCTAGATGCGATTTAAAATCCTGTGCACACGTTATTGCCACTCACCAAAAGGTATTTTGACAGGGCTCTGAGATACACTAATTAGAACCAGTCGCTTAAAATCCACATCTGAAACATGGTGTGGAATTGAGGTTCAAGGAGTGCAGGTTTGCTACAGACACTAGATTCCTAAAGAACAATTTCCCACACCTAAATAATGATGTTTTCCATCATGTTACATCCATTAGCTATAGCTTGGCAGTTGCATCCATCATAATATGCTATTTCGGGGAAATAAATGAGTGTATTTTTCTCTGTGAGAACCAAGGCAAAAATATCTTACTGCTGAAATATTGAGCAGGTTTATACAGCTAGACCAAGCGCAGATCATTGCTCTAATATGTTGATGCAGCCATTAACATACAGCATAAACTAGTCTGCTTTCTTCTAATCCTGCAACTTTAGAACTAACATTTTCATAGTTATTACTTAGTAAGTTTGCTTTTAAATGATGCAATTAGCCTTGCAGCAACGTTATTGAACAATATCATGACTCCACCAGAACCAGCCCGCCTGTGTTTATAGCTGTTCCCCATAGCTGAGGCATTTTTCAATCTCCTTGTCTTAGGAGGGTGTCTATTTTCCCTTTGCTTTTAAAAAGCATTTCAGTTGAATGTCCTAAGTCCTTCCCCACCATACGTATGTGCCAGCAGGTTCCTGATTTCCATTTCCAGAACGTGGACTCAGGTAGTGCATTTCAGAAAGAAGAGTGACACAGCTCCAGACACATATGCCTTCCCTGGTCTCCGTGTGCCACTGATGGGAAGAACACTGACATTCCCGTCGTACTCCATCAGCATCATCTCTGCTTTGCATTGGAGCGGGATGTGCTGTTCCGGTGGGATGAGCCAAGGAGGAGGAGCAGAGGAATGTTTTGCTGTGCCCTGAGCAGCACCCCTCACGTGTGCTCCCCGAGTGTCCCTGGGTGCCTGTCCTCTCTCATTTCTCCATCTGTAAACTGGAAATGAATGCAGTTCATCGTCCATCCCGTAAGGATTAACGAGTAGCTTGCAGGGCTCACAGGACAGCAGGTAAAAGCTGCATCTTGCCAGTCTGAGGGGCCCTCAGCCAGCATCTCTGAGGTCGGCTGGATTTGAAGTGGATTTACCACCCCTGGGATGAAGGATATGGCCCATCTAGGGTTGATTTAAAACTGGCCCAGGCTGCAGATTAACTGAGGCTGCTGGTGTGAAACTGCTCCTCGCCTGGTAGGAGGAAGAGAGAGGAAACATCAGCTGTCAGATACTTCCCATGGGCACTGCCCAGCCTCTCCGCACCCCTTGGCCCTCCAAGAAATGGTGCTGGGGGTTAAGTGGACAATACTGCATGGGAACGAGCAATCAAATATACCACTTTTTCCATGCTCTGGCCACAGTATTTGCCAGCTGGGAATCCTTTCCCTGATCAACAGCAGGGAAAAAATACATTAGGGATTGTAGTGAGGTGTCACTCTGCCTGGCTCTAGGACTGACACCCAGGTGATGTTGTACAGAAACAAGTGTACTGGAGGGTGGAGAACCCCAGGCCGATTGATAAACACCACACAAACAGCAGAGAGTTTGGAAAGTGTGCCAGTTAGAGATTTTCAGTGATACAATCACAGGATATTTGAAAAGCTGGATTCTCAACAAGCCTAATCAAAGGGAAGTTCCTGAACCTCAGCTACAAAGTGAGACCCCATGCTGTAACAACACGAGTGCTAATCTCAGAGGCTTTAATAGACTACAAGAGCAAAAAATCCTCCTGGGACAGCAACAGCAGACACTGCACAGACCAAGCGAGCAGCAGAGAGAAGCAGGCTCTGGAATCAGCACCTTCCTTTTGTATGCCTGGTGCTGATACAGGAGATGGGAAACACCAACGGGATCTTCTGCTTCCAACAGTGCTGCTCCCATTGATGTCTAAGGCAATACAATTGGCCTTAGGCCATCCACTGCAAAGTTGCATACAGCATGTTTGATGGATTACACCTATCAAAACTTTTAGAGAGAGGAACAGGTACAATTAACAGGCTACGTACAGCATCTTCTCTGCAATTTTTTCCTTGACATCATCAGTAATTACCTGCACTAAACATGCTGCTGCTGCACTTGGGCTTGTCAATCAAGAGGCAGCTCAGACACAGAACATCATAAATTCACTGTCATAAACTTTGCTGCCACACTGAGGGAGAATAGCTGTCAGAAGGGTACGTGGCATCCGTGGGGCTTCACATCCCTCCCTGTGACCTTGCGGCTGAGGATGGCGAAGGAAATTATCACGGAGCTGTGCCACACGCACTGGCTGAAAATGCCGGTACTTCCAGCTCTCCAGAAGAGCCATCCCACAATTACCTTATGTGAGCCTGGCAGTTCCCTCCGCTGGAGAGATACAAGGTTATTAAGCAAATATGATTAATGAATAAAAGAACCTCTGGCACGCTGGAACGAGGCTCCAAGGCCTGTCGGGCTCCAGGAGGATTCATCGGCTGGTGCTTTGGGAACTGCATCAGGTTTCTGCAGTAATATGATTAACACGCTGTGTAATGGGCTAAATCCATCCCAAGCGTCCCTCTGGTTAAGCCTCTGCGTGGACACCTGGGATGAATTTGGCCCTTTTACAGTGGATGTGCTTGACAGAGCCATGCTGCTAAGCTGGAGGAAGGGAGGGTACTGAGTTACTGCTACAGACGGGGAGGAGGCGGCAAAAGGGATGGAGAGGAGGGATGGATCTGGGAGGGATCCAGACCAGCCCCTGCCCTTGCCACCCTCCTGGAGCATGTGGAGGGCTGTGGAGTTGGGACAGATGTGTGCTGAGCCCGTGTGCCTGCTCTGCCCTGCCTGCCTTCCCCATGGCCGGCTGCCACGCCGCGGCACCTCCCAGCCAAAGCTGTGGGACTTGGCCACGCGCTCGTCTGCCGCATGGCACTGCTGGCCCCCGCTCCAGAAAACGCAGAGCTGCCAGACCTCGCCGGCTGGAGCAACGGGAAGGATGGGGAGCGCTGCCTTCCTTATCTGCGGGGCCAGATTGCGAGCAGCTGTGGGCAGATAAAGAGCGATGGAGATCGGCTGGAGGAAAGCATTTGCTTCCCCTGCAAAGCAAACTCTGTCTCCCTTTTCCCAGCGCATTCTGGCAGCGGCTGGGCTGCCTTCTGGGAAGGGAATCTTCTCTGCCACAAGGGTGAAAGCAAGAGGGTGGATGATGTAAGAGCAGGAACTTGAGTGACTGATTTCAGTTTATTTGCAGACTTCTGCTTTATCTCGCTCCGTCAGGGCTGCTGCTGCTTCCTACCCCCCAACCCTGCCTGGGACGGGTGTCCCCAACCAAACGTCAACGTGGCCAGGAGCAGCCCAGCACCAGCTTCACCATGGTGGCCAGGCTTGGTCATGGGTTTTGCTCTGGTGTCGCAATGCTCTTTCAAAGGTAGGCTCCATCCTGCTGTAGTGTCCTGTACAGAATTAATTGCAATATGATATTTCTTACCTGTTCCAATATACCTTCCATTTCAGGTAAATTCCATGGGTTTGTGCTGTTTTAATGATTCCCAGCAAGTATCTGCTTTCCAGCCTTGGATAGTTGCATGCGTGTGTTCATTGTGGTCCCTTACAGTTTGCTTTAGTCTTGTAATTACTAAGCGATTGCAAGGAATTGAGTCCTTTAGAGGAACTGCGTAGAAAGGGATTAATCGCAACCAGACCTCGTTAAAATCCCGTTGCCACACCAATTCCCCACACTTACAGAACCTGACCACAGTGTGAAAATTGATATTTATGCTGGGGAGTTTCAATGCACTGCCTGTGCATCGTTCCCTGATTTACTGTCCCCCAGAGTTTGAACTCTGGGGCTGCAGTGAGATGCACTGCTTGATTTCCAAGCCCCCCAAATGAAATAATTGCCCACCCAGGCCCTTCGGCACCAAATGTGTCCAGCACATTAACGCCACTAGATTCTGTGAATGATCAGCCTCCAGCTTTAAGTTGCCTGATTTCTTGCAGTCCAGTTCCTGCAAACTTGTTGAACCAGATGAAAACAGTAGCAGGACAGCCAGATTTTGCGATAGAGATAAAAAGTCTGCTGCTGGGCATTATTTAAATTCATTCCTCTTGGCCTGTGCTCTCTCTCCTTCCTGTTGGCTAATGGGGGACAGCCTTGGTGCACTGGTGACAGATTTCCAAGGAAGCCAGAATCACTGGGGCAAGTTTTTTTGGATGCGAAGTGATTCTCTGGTGTTGGTGGAGAGCAGTCTTCTCCTCCCTGGGCAGAGTGTCGTGTGGCTGGTTGAAAAGAGCTCCTTCCCGAAGGCCTGGGATGGGTTTCAGAGTTTGTTGAAAACGATAAAAATCTCTCTTAGTTACCAGTATTATGACACAACAAAATAGAAGTTTTTGTGATATTCTCTACAGTGGAAAAACTCTGCGAAAAAAGTGTCTGTTGGCTTTGAAAGTCACTTGCTCCAATACTCTTAACAGATGGATGGCTGCTCGCAGCGATGTGGCTGGTCTGCGCTTGCAACACTTTAGCTCCCGTGGAGACATAGACGTTTTGTTTGGAAAGAGCAAGTTCTGTCTGAGATCACGGCTGTGGCCTCTGGGACACAGAGGATGCAGGCAGGAGAGCGGAGCCCGGTGCCCCACACCTGGCAGGGCACAGCCTGCCCAGCACCATTGCGGTACCCGAGGCACTGGCGTGACATTTATACTCTGCAGCTCTTCCATGGGATGCTGCTAATGCCTGGGTGGAGCATCTTGCTGAAAGGGATGCCAAGGCACACTCACTAGAGCAGGGGCAATGGGTGCTAGAATTTTCATGATTCTGGTTTGACCAGTTATGGTTCTATTAATGTAGTCTCTGCAACTAGGAACGACAGGTTTATTTCTGTACCTCTCAGGAGACAGGCTGGAGCTATGACAAAGTTATTGAGCTATTATTATATACAGGTATTAAGGCTGAATGAAGAAGTTGAGTTCTGAGGGCGTACAAAAGAGAAACCTTAGAAATGCACAGGAGAAGTTAGGGGAAGTGATGGTGAGGCATTTGTAGCGGGAAAGGGCTGGTTTAGCTGTTGGACCAACCACAGCTAGAGAAGATAAACCATAAGTCACCTTTGAGCTCTTGACAAGGTATGTGAACCATTTTCTTCTTCCATACAGCCAATATGTGAGGATACCTACAGGAAGGTAAGCCAGGAGAGCTGGCCCCATGCCTCCTGCTCATCAGATCTCTAAATACTGTTGTGCTTTGTAGCATAAGTACAGGTAGACTCAGGGAAGAGCCCACCTGGGAGGGCACTTCTTATGGGCCTCTACAAAAAAATACGTTGTAGTCCGCAAAGCTTGTGTATTTGCTGTGAGCAAGTGTGCAAAGCCTGTAGGGTCCAAATTCAACCGTCCAGCTGGAGCAGGGAAGCTCAGGGGGATGCTAGGTGGAGATGGTATGTGGAGAGGACACCTCAAAACATAGTGTGGGTAGCATCTTGGATGCATTCAGAACTTGGAAGCTCTAAACACAGTGGGATACAGCAGCTGGATCTTTTTCTGGCAATCTGAGCATCCACCACAGGGAGCAGAGCCAGGGCTGTGACACACAAGCACAAAACATTAGTCAGAAAGGACAAGTGGAATGTGAAAAGCCACCAGAAACTACCAAAGTGGGTCAAATTCCTTGATGTATCCATCTAACAATAGATGCGGGATGGGAAGGGCAGGGTCAATCTAGTTGCAGACCCTCCTGTGCCTCCCAAAATCTGTGCTCCACTGTGGGCCTGGCTTTGGTGTGGTGAAATTTAAAGCAGGTGGCTGAAATTGTGGAAACCAGAGGCTCCAGCCGTGCCTCCTCCACCCGGGCCTGCCTGGCATAATATTAGCTTCACGCCTGAGTGAGGAGAACATAGCTTATTAAACTTGCAAACTGGCCTTGTGCTAGCCCTTGGGTATTTAGGACTGCCAGGTCTCTGGGGCAGGATGCTCTAATGCTACTTTTACGCCACATCTACCACAACGAGGCCTCCTTAATTGGCTTGTGGTTCCCACCAGCACTGCAAGCAAAGAACAAGCAATGGAGAAAAATCTGCCAGCACCACAGCTACCGTTCGGTGTCGGTGCATCGTTAGTTCATGTGTCGTCTCTCTCCCCAAAGACAAACAAGCTGGGTAGCCAAAAAGGTCTGTGGGGAGGATGCACAACAAAATCCAAGCACAAGAATCTGGGGGACACAGGCAATTCTCATCTGCAGGCATCCCCCTGCCCAGTCTGGTTTCTCCCCTGAGTTTTCAGTAACATGGGGGAAACTTGCAGTGAAATTTCCTTTTTCCTTTTTTTTTTAAACCCAGCTCCTCCATTCTCTGCTTTAATCACTTTAAAACAACCCCGGAGGAGAGAGACTAGGGTAAATAAATGTGGGAACCAGGGGAGTTCTTGAACTGTTAAAGAAATCAATATAAATCACAGAGTAACCTTGCCCTGATATCTTCCTTATCACCTCTGAGGCTCTACCTGCCTTTGTCTAACAACAATCTCAGTTAATTAGATAATTAATCTAATTATCTAATTAGGTGGAATTGCTAATAGCTATTCCACCTAATTAGGCCAGTGGCTGTATCTCAGCAGCCGCGGTTCTCTCTTTCTGGCTAACCCTCCACCTTCTGCCATGCCTGAAACCAGGCTCTGACACAATTCATGGCTCTTTGTTTGCTTTAACCAAAACCACCTGGAAACGGTTTTACATTTTTACTCAGGCTTTCCTTGAATGGAAGCAGGGTGGCCACTCGGAAAGTAGAAAAGGAAGCTCTCAGCAGAAGATTAATTTTTTAGCAATGAATGCAGAAAGCTCTTCATTTTTTTAAAATTCATTCTCCTGGTGTAAGAATAACTTGATCTCTGATCACAGCAACCTGTTATGAATTGATCCCAGGGAAAGATACTGCTCGGAGGCTGGGGAAACAACGTAAGTAGCTTTTTTCCCCTTTTATTTGGACAAGTTTGGCTAACTCATGACTGGGGTCCCGAACATCCTCTCTTCCTCTGCAGAAATGTGGGTTGTTCTCTCACTGCAGCTTCCCCAGTCCGTCCTATGTGCAACTGTGTGAGGGAGCTGGCTGGAATTAAAGACAGCCTGAGGCCATGGGTCCCCTGGAAGCAGAGTCCCTCTGCAGGGATGCTGTAGCTGGCAGGACCACAACACTAGTTTTGGACTGGTGATGGCAGCACCACTGTCCCCTCAAGAGCTGTGGATGCCTTTGGGGCTGCAAAGCTACCATATGGGTAGTTTTCTTCTCCTTAATGCCTAAATTGGATTTAAGGGAATTTTTGTGCATTCCAAAACAAATCGGCAGCTGTCTGTAAAAGAGGCAGCCAGACTTGGCCCTGAAGAAAGATCAGTGTGCTCACTCTTCACACCCAGAGCTCTGCTGTCTCGGGATCCCACCTTACGCACCAGCCTAAGCACAAGAGAAGCCATTCAACATCTGAGCAGTCAAGAATTTAGACTCTTCCCGTCCTAGGAATGTTTGATGGCTCATGCCATCACTATCTGTTGCTGGAGAACCTCACTGTACTTGGTGCAGTGCTTGGGGAAGGAGTTGTTGGGCTCAGAAATCAGTGCTGTCTGTCACAGAGACCACAGGAACCCTGGCTGGAGTTTGGACGAGGTAAAATGGCCAGGTAGGTTCTGCAGGTGCATTTCTGTGGTAGACCACTCCTCTCTCCTGGAAACGCTTCCTTCCCGTAGTGCTCCCAGGTTAATCTGCCGCAATAGCATCCAGATCTGTGATCTGGTTGTGGGGAGAGAGTCCCTGCTCCCGCCTACATCCTCCTGTGCAACTGACATGATGGACAACAGATGAATCCATGGCTTTTCATTTTGCTTTCTCTATGTTTTGTTGGTTTGGGTTTTTTTTTTTAATATATATATAACTGAAAGACTGTAAAATGCTTCCTTGGGGTGGTTTGATTTTTCCTTCAAAAAAAAAGTTATATATCATATATATTTTTGAACTGCTTGGAGCAAAGTTGCCTCAACATTCTCATTTTGAAACCCCCATATTGAGGTGTTTATTACAGCATCGTGAAAATTCACATTTAGTTGAAACTTGGCAAATGTTTTTTGGCTTGAAGCAAGTTTTCTTTTGAAGGAGTTTACTATTGAGTGTTTAAGGGTTTTTTTTCCTTTTTCTGTATTTTTCTTTTCAAAAAGCAACACCTTCCAGAACTGCGTTCAGACACAGTAGGCCAGCTCTCCAGCAAGTGTGAAAGCTGCGAGTCGAGTGCAGAGCTGCAGCCATTCATGCTTTTTTTTTTTTTTCTGACATCTGTTAGGGGAATGGAAGGAAGGGAATTCAGCTGTACTCTACGAGAAAAGAGGCTTTGTTGTTGTTGTTGTTGTTGTTTTGGTGAGTCCTGAGTAGCTGCACTCCCACCAGATGCCGGTGATCCTACTGCCAGCTGCACAGAGCACAGCATCTCTGATTGCCTGGGGCTGGTCCCTTCACACACCCCAGAGCAAGCCAGATTTGCTGTACCTGTAAGAAAATAGACTGTGCGGGAGGCTTGTTGCTGTCCTATGCCTTAGATGTGTATTGAACGATGACAACCCTGGCAGGGGCTGGGATCATGTTGTTCTACTCTCCGTTCTCCAATTCTACTGGACTAAATGCAGTTACTGCTGATCTGGTTTGAGCTATGACCTCAATGCCGATGACCCAGTCTATACTTCGTGTTATACTCACGTGCTTTTCTTCTTTTTCAGGTGTGCAGACTCATCTTTTTCAACGTGAGGATGTGCAGGTAGATAACTATGTTTATTTCACCTGTGATAACAAGCTGCATGTCCCATGGACCAGGTGCAGGAGTCACCTATGTGGTCCTCTGCTGGGCAGCAAGCCTTGTTTCATCCCTGCCCTGCATGGGGGACTTGCTACAAGGCGGCAGGAGTGTGTGCACAGAGATCTTGTGGGGAGGCTTTTCCACATCCCGTATGAGGGATGCGTGCTGAGGTGGGTGTGTGAGGAACAGCCCAGGAACTGGTGTCTCACACTGGCGGGGAATGGCTGTTGCTGGCCAGCATTGGGACCCTGGCTGCTCAGAGGAGCCCAGTGGCACTACCGACCTCCTCTGCCACTTTTCAGCCTGCAAGCTGTGGGATGGGTGAGGACGAGGATGGACGGAGCAGACAGCCAGATTCCAGGCAGTGCATCAGTAGGGCCAGCCTTAACAGCCTTGGGTCTCCGTATAGAGGTGGGCAAATATGTCCAGAGAGAACCAGGACCTCCCTGCCACCTAAGCCTGAATCCAGATGGGATATCTTCTGAGATTCTGAAATATTATAGACAGGATTGGGTTTGTTGTTTGTTTTTTTTTTCCACTTCTCGCAGCAGCCAAAAGGAAAGATACCAAAGTCTCAAGAGTGAGCCTGCTTTCTCCAGCCCTGATCTCACAAACTCAGGAAGTTTGAGGAAGTCTGATCATTACCCTTACCCTTGCTTATTTACCAGCTTAGTCTTCACCTGAGGGGGTTCCCAGTGCCCTACGTGAGATGGCTCTGCTCATGTGACCGTGCTGGCTGCCTACCACAGCAGTGCTCACTAGAACAGGAAAATATAGCATTGGTACTTTTGGTCCAGTCCTTCTGGTGCTTTCTCTATTTTTTGCTCTCCTATTGAAGTTGCCACAAGAGAATTGTGTCCATGCTGTGAGGATACTAACCCATTACCACCATTTTGTATCACAGATATGGTAATTTTACTGCAATATTTAAGATACACTGCTGGAATACCTGCCGTTGGACAAGTGTGAATTGTTGACTTGTTGGTTTTCCTTCCCTCCCCCCCCATGTTATCCTACTATTTTTAACAATTATTTTATTAGATATTACTTTTTAACACTGTGCTCCCAGGTATCATTGTTACGCAGATCTATTTACCGTTTTCCACTTGCCATGTTTCACTAGTCTGCTCAGCAACTCTGTGTCTTTCCTCCTCACAGGCTCCAATGTTCTACAACTGTGTGGAGCTAGAAGATCAAGGTGCTTTTTCTTAGTTGCCAGCATCTAGCACAAAAGGGGAGGCAGATTTGGAGACGTTGCTTGTTTCTATGGATAATAATCAATAAGACCCATTAGGCAGACAACTACATACATCACTAAACTTTGACCTCTGCTCTCCAGAGCAGTCCCAAGATGCCTATTCATATGCTGGTGACATCCAGATTGCACTATTGCAAAAGCCTCTTTGCTTGGGAAGGGATTACAGATTTAAGTTGCACAGTCTTTGCTATCTGTAGAATACAGCGTGTAAGGATGCTTAGCTAGAGCCTCTAGTTTTTGTGGGCACTCTTTTCTCCTCGGCCAAGTTTCATATTTAATGCTGTTGCACACAGTTTTTTGTGCCTTTCTACCTTTTCAGGCTGTTTTCTACTCCTGTCTATCTGGCATTTTAAGGGTTTGCAGACCCTGGAGATTCTTGGCACTGGCTGTTGCTTGCATATTTGTTGCTTGTATATTGCTCCTCATCTTTCAGACTCTTTTTTGACTATGTTGTTCTTTGGCAGGCTGTTTCTGATAGAAAGTTTTTGGCTTGCTGTTTGAAGTTCCTGATAGTCAGCACTTGATAACTTGCTAATTCAGGTCTAAAACTATTCTCCAAAGAACCCATGAAAGACTATCTATAAATAGATTATATTTAAAAATAGGAAAGAAAGAAAACTTTAAAAATACTTTTATTTTGCTGAATAGAGGAAGTTTTAAGTTTTCTGGGAGGAGAAAAAACACATACCAAACTTGGAAGCAAACTGGAAATCCCTGTGTGTTTGGTAAGTCCATTCCTAGGCATAAAAGCTGGATGAAGAGTTTTCTTCTCCCTGTACCTCTCCCCTTCCCTTGAGAGAGCATCTACCGAAATCTGTTGGCTGGAAACAAGTCAGATGGGATTATTTGGTGTGGGTGGGTGAGGAGGGAGAGACAGGACTCTGATGGCAGCAGTAGGGTCTGACCTCAGTGGGATCACAGGGGCAGGAGGGACTGCGTGAGCTGCTCCTCTGTGTGATTCCTTCTGTAAGTGGTCAAGGTGCATCTTTACATTGAGTGCCTTTGCTCCTCCCATTGTGAGGCTGTTTCTGTTCCTTGCTCCTCTGAAGGTTAGAAACAGATGTCTACTTTCCAGCTGACATGTCCAGCACAGTTCAGATGTGCTCTTCTTTCTTGTCTGCTAGCTCTTTTATCGCTGCAATGTGCTGCCTCCTTCCCCAGTGTATTTTAAAGAGTGGTCATATCCCCTCCCAGCCTTTGTTTCCCTAGGCTGAGCAAGTTCACTTTGTATAGACTTCTCCCATTAAAAAAAGGCTTTCCATTCCTCTGACCACCCTAGAAACTCTTCCCCATGCCTGTCGCAGCTTGAATGCATTTTTTTCATCAACTGGACAATTGTCTGGAGAAGGCTAATTCCAAGAAGATCTCGCCCATGCACTGTACGGTGATGTTACGTGCTTCCCTGTCTCTATTCATCGGTACTTCTTCTGATGCCTTCTGCCTTGATACTGTTCTTGTCAGGAGCTAAGTTGCACCAGCAGCATGCAAACATGTAAGACAGGTCTTCTCCCTCCTGTGTGTCATGCCAGTGAGCTTCTGCTCCAAATCAGAAAGTTTTATTACAAGCAGCCAGCTGCCTGAGTCAGCAACGGTGTATTTCATCCTATTTCCATTTTGCTCTCTCTCTGTTATTCTCTCCTTCCAGTGTGACACTCCCCTTCTCATCTTCAGGTTATTAGCACACTCCCTCCTTTTCCTAATGGAGTCACTAAGGAAAATATCAAGTATTGTTCAACCCAAGGCAGTTTTTTGCGGACCTCTACCAACAATCTTCCTCCAGCCCCTTGGTTTTCCTTGCTTTATCTCTTGCCTGCTTTGCCATGCCTGTGCTCCCAGAGCAGCTAAAATCATCCCATCTGAGCAAGTATCTGAGTCTTTACTGAAGTCTGGATAACAGAGCACTGTGTGGTAACTCACCCTTATCATTTGTTTCTCTCCCACAATTATCAGTAAAGTCTCTTAGCATCCCTGTATTAATCTTGTTAATTCAGTACCTTTTCCTGGAGCATGGATAAATCTCTGTAGTGCACCAGGGCCATCCATCAGCCAGTTCTGTGTTTACACAATCCCTAGCTCAATGCTTTTCCTCAAAAGCTTACAAGCTCAACCTGGGCCACATTTTCAAAGGTGCTGTCAAGCGCTAGGTGAGACTTCCAAGAGTAATTTCCTCCTGACTTCTTGCTGGCTTTGGCACCTGAAGCTGATGGCAGTTAATGCTGTGCTTTGAAAGCAAGAGAGGGTTCGGTTGGCTGGCCCCCGGTGTCTCTGGTTTGGTATTTTGCTTTGTGAAGACTTTCCAGGCTTCTGAACATAGGTTTCTGCTTCCCTTGCCAAGGATGCTCTTATGGTATGGCAAACATGCTACTTTGCATGTCCACTGGCTTTCACACAGCCTCTTTTCTCTTTTTCTTCCACCCGTTGACATCTTCACCTCATCCTGGAAACTTGGGGAAGCCAAACACATTTAATCGCCTTCAGCAGGACACAGGGAAATGAATGCTGGCTGTTAAGGTGCTCTAGTGTAGCTGGTTCACCATTTCTACCCTCAATTGCTAATTTCCCTTTCTACCCACTTCTACTAAAAGGTGCTAATTGTGTGGTGATACGCAACTTCCCTGCCCCAGAGAGCAGCAACGTTGCTTCTGATCCTTTTCACTGTGGCTTAACTAATAGAGAGACCTGTGTCCTGAGCTTGATTCCAATTCCTGTGTAACAAATTCCTTATTAAATCTGCAGAAAAAGTCATTTACTAGCGGTTAGACTTCAGGCTGCTCAGGACAGCAGCCACTTCTGAGAAGTTATGCACATATGATGCAAAATTACAAAAATGCGTATTTACCACAGTGACCAACGGGGCTGAGAAGCTCAAGTTAATATTTACACTTGGCATTGGACCTTATGCACAAATACTGACTTTGGCTGCATGTGTGCTGCCCCGGTTTATTTTAAAATCCATTTATACTGATGGTCTAGGTGCAGGGAATTGTCCCTTTGCTCTTGGCACCTCAGGTTTTGGAGGTCTCATCGTTCTGAAGAGGCCACTAACAGGGTGCTTAGCTCAGGGGTGTGCCTCTGAGCATCCCTGGCCAGCTGCTCCATGGAAGCTGCGGATCATCGGTTTGGCCTGTCGCCTGTTTTCAGGGCTGAAGCAAGGAAGCAGGAGCAGCTGTGATGCTCTTGGGGTGAGGAATGGTTTGGGCAAGGGGGATGAGGATGGGGATGCCAAGCCTTTGCAGAGGTGTAACAATGCTCCATCTGTGTCACCTCAACGTCTCCGTACCTGACATGAAGGATGTACTGACGCACAGCCAAACCCTTGCTGGGTAAAACCATTTGCACGTGAGCCCCCAGCACTGGCTGTGGCAGCCAGATTGGCCTGAGAAGTTTGTCCTCTGCTGTCCCAGCTGCTGTGAGCGTGTCTGCTCCAGTGATATGTCTCTTGTCATGCCCTGGAAGCGTCTCCAACCAGTGTCTCTTTACAAGGTTTTTGTAATTAAAAATACACATGGTGCAGGAAGGGGAGAGGTGGAAAGAAGTGGATTAACAGTTGAGAGCACTCTCAACTGTTTTAGGTGAGAGTGCTCTCAAGCAAGCAGTTGCACGCAGTTGGCACTGATGACAAAGTGGCATCTTCTGGGGGCAAGGGTGGGAATTTCTTCAGGTGGATTTACCACCAGCTGAACAGCACCATGGGGCCCAAAACATTTAGCTGGAAGGAAGCTGATTTGAAAACTTGAGCCATAGATTCATCTATGAGCCCAGAAATTTACTCCTTTCACTTTCCAAATCCAAACTGCTGGAGTTAATGAGAAGAAGCGCTCAGTGGCTTGCCCAAGACTGTCTTGCAAGCATGCCAGAGCCCAAACTCCATTAAAAATCCCCAAATGCTCAGTGGGGTGCACCGCCCATGCCACCTCGGTGAATTTTGAGGCCAGCAGGATCACTCATGGTGCTAACGCCACGGTGCGAAAGAATTGTCATTTACTTTGACTGTATTTCCAGCCCTGATTTCTGCCAATTGTTCCTGTCTTGGTGCATTGGTGTCTGGAGGGGTGAACAAGGAAGTGCTGTCTGCAAGATGCAGCATCCCAAAAGCTCCAGCTGGATCAAGGTGCGAGCCCACCAGCAACCACAGATCTCCTCCAGGAACTGTCCGTGAAATTAGAGACATCTGACTGTGGCTTGAAGGGTGCATAACAAACTGGGAATGGTCACCTTCCGTTGCACGTATGTGATTGAAGTCATGCTACACTTGGGTTGCCAAGCTTCAAACATGGGACAGTGAAAATATTGTTTGCTGAAGAAAGAAGGCCTCCAGGGGAATTGATAATCAAGGATGTAGTAGGTTTTTGGAAAGAAAACAACTTTTGCTATGAAAAGAAAACAGCGACCCTGAAACTTTTTTGAGGAGATAAATTGCCTTCTAAAAATGGCCCATAGCTCCTTGGTGTTTCCACAACAACTTACTCTGTGCCTGCAGTGGCTGTTGCTCTGCTTGACACAGCAACAGGGAGCCAAGGGAAGCAGCTGTGGCAGAAGACAGGAGTCAGACTGTGCCTAGAGCTCCTCCTGAGTCAAGAGTTCAGAGCTTTCTGCCTTTCTTCACAGGCTCTCCACTTACCTTGTCCCCAAACATGGTGTTCTTGTTGTCCCCATAAGCACCATAGCTATAAAGCTCTGGTAGCGACTGCGCTTACCAGACCCCGTGAGTGCTGCTGAGTTACTGTTCCCACACAGATTCCCAAAGCAAACGCTACTGCTGCAATCTAAAAGAGCAAAAATGTTTGGAAAACAGCAGATGCAATGGGAAAATGACACTTCCTACATGTGATAATTGCGCAACCTTAACTCTGCCCTTGGAGTATGTCTGCTTCTCGGTGTATTGTTCGGGAACTTGTGTGGTGCAGAAAAAAAGAGTCATTGGAAGTCTTGGTCCGTGCAAACCGCAGTTAAAGCGATCGGCGGAGGTGCCAGCAAGGGTTAAATTACCTGTGTGGGGATGAGGGGGCTGGGTAGGGTAAGTGGATTACGTGTAGCTGTTAAATACGGGGAGGTGACACTGTCAGCACGCTCTGACTGTTAAGATGGGCACCAGTGGAGGGGAAAAAAACCTCTGGGGCTTGTGAGTGAGTCTTGGTCGCTAAAGCTTTAAAGCACAGGACGTGGTTACGCTCGCCTCCTGCCATGGTACCAGTGTATCCTGCCTTAAGCCACGTACATGGGTTTGCTTTTTAGGTAATAATTTTCTCTACTTTCCCCTTGTATTTGGCCACAGGTTAACTTTGTTCAGACTGTCCTCACCCTCGCCCTGGATCCCCACTCGCCATGCTCTCAGGCACAGCCCCGTGCAGCCCACAGACATCCCTCCTGTTTGTGCTGCCTCTAGCCTGGGCATGAAGATTGCTCTTGAGTTAGCCTGGCTTAGTCGCCACTGGGCAAAAAACGTCTGCCCTGCTCGGCTTGTGCCCGTGCAGCTAGGAGTGGTTGAACCAGCTCTTGACTTCAGCCATCGTCCATCACCCCTGTCCTTCCCCACCTCTTCGTTCCCCCCATGTCCTCCTGCAGCCGCTGCTGAGGAACCGGCCCAGCCTGGGAAGTGGCTCAGCGAAGACGGCAAGGGCTTGTCCTCGGCACATCGCCATCCAGCCCACCGCGCCACGGATTCCACAGGCCCAAAGGGACCGGGGGGAAGCCTGGGGCGGGACTGCTGCTGTTTGGAAAATGCCACTTGACGCCAGCTCGGGAGGTTTGCAGAACCACAGCTTGTGCTTTCAGTGGGTAGATCATGAAGGGATTGATGGGGACGTTTCTGGAAGACCACAGCAGCGCTGTGGTCGGCTCCATCCAGGCTAGTGACCCGACCCCAATCGGGCACTCAGGAAGGTGTCAGCCGGGGTACAGGCGAGCGCACCGGGAGCCCGTGCCCGAGGAAAGGGCACGGAGCTGGAGTCGGCTCCCGGCTGCCGCCAGCCCTGCCGGGTCACTTCCCGGGCTCGGCCGCCCTTCCCCGCACGGCGCGGGCCT
>VZZY01003111.1:249307-358557 GCA_013400335.1 Eurystomus gularis
GGTGTTCGCCGGCGGTGCCCGGGCGCGGGGGGGAGCGGGCGCTGCGTTTCGGGGCTCTGTAACATGGTTTCTCATGTGTGTGTTTTCTTTCTCCTCCTCTCCCTCCTCCTCCCGCCGCCTCTCTCCTCCTCCCCAAACACACACGTACACACACACCCGCTTCCCCTCTCCCTCCCCCTCCTCAAGGCCGAAGAGGCAAGCCAAACCTGCAGCCGACGAAGGCTTTTGGGATTGTAGCGTGTGCACCTTCAGGAACAGCGCCGAAGCCTTCAAATGCAGCATCTGCGATGTCAGGAAAGGCACCTCCACAAGGTACGTCCGCACCTTGTGACGCGGCTTTCGCTTCGCGCTGGGCTGCGCCGACTTGTTGATTTTTTTTTTTCCGCTGTTGCCTGGATATATCGGCTGGTTACATCCCCGTTCCCCACCGATGCAGTCCTTTCTGTCCCCGTTCAAAAGCTCGTGGATTTTAAATATTCTCTTTCAAGCGTTTAATTGGAGCTGGAAGACATGTTTTGTGGATGTGGCAGCGACCCGAATCTTTTTGTTGTTCTGTGCTTTTTTTTTTGTTGTTGCTGATGTACGGAGAACCTCTTGGAGATCTGCAGCCGGCCAGAAGCGTTCTGGCTGTGGTTTGGGGCAGATGGTTTTCTGTGGTTTGGGTGGAGATTTACCTGTGTTTTCTACGGGAGTAGAAATGATTGAGGATTGGGGAGTGAGAAGGGAAACGGCTGAAACTAAAGATGCCAGGAGAACAACAGCTCCCTTCCTGAGATGTTGGTCTATTGATGTCTGTTGTCATCCAGAAGGAATCGGCTTTGTGCTCAGTGTGGAAATGGTGGGGATTTCAGAAAGCTTTAGCAGTCAGGTCTCTGTGATTGCCTTGCGCTGAGTAGCTGTGCAAGTCTTTGTGAGATGGTGAAGCTGACATACCGTCGTTAATTTAATCTCCACCTCCCCCTCCCCCCCCCCCCCGTTTGCACTCTACCAGCTCATGGGTTCAGAAAGTTTGTCCTGGAAATATCAGTTGGCTCTAAAACAGGCATGTGGTGCTCTGCTTTTTCTTTCTTTTTCCAGTTCTTTCTACCACGTTAACTTCTGATTTTGTTCATATTGTACCTTCCAAATTTGAGTTTGCATTGCTCTGCTCTGCCAAGGAGGAAGCCCTAAGATTTCCATTGTGAAAGGCATGATTATCCTCCTTTGAGTGAAGCCATGTTTTGAGGTGCGCTCATCAGCAGGCTGTTTGCATGAGTTTGCTGTCTTGACGTGTTTGACAAAGGAGGTGAAAGCGTGGTCGGTTGGTTATTGTTTGCGCTGTGCTTTCGACAGTGTGAAGTGCCTACATTTTTAATGGGGAACATGCTTTTGGGCCATTGAAACGCTCCGAGTTGCAGCAACAGAGCATGGTAGCGCTTCGCTCTGTTTCAGGATGCACATTGGTTACAAACACCGCTGTGCTTTTTACAAAACACGCAGCAGTGCCAAACTTCAAACAATTTTAAATAGCATAGTTATAGCATTGATTAAGGTTGAGCTTTTGGGACAGTAGTGCTCCATATGCTCCTAGAGCTGATTCTCCACTCGTCTTGTTCAGTCTCGTTTTGTCACGCAGCTAAACCTTCAGAGCACGCTTGATTCCTGCGGGTTGCTGTTTCCTTGGCTTCCCCGTTGGCTCGGGTGAAATGCGTTCATCCTGCAGCTGCCTGGTCTTTAACTGCGCTCCTACAGCGCGTAGCCTTGCAGGCACCACAAGTTCTCGCAGTGTCTGGTCAAGCATGTGCATGGCTGTTTATAGGAGGAGAGCCTTAAAGAGGTGGGGGAGCCCACATGGGTTGTGTCTTGTGTCAGACTCGATCATTTTCATTTGGCCACCATGCCGCTGTTCATTTTGAGAGCAGCAGTTTGCTCTCCCGTGCTATTTTTTTTTTTCTTTCTTTTTTTTTTAATACATGGTAATTTTCAAACTGTTTGTTGAGGTAGTAGGATGTTTTGTCTTGTTAAGGGCCATTAAGAGGGCTGGCAGTTGATGATTTCAGGTTAAGCACTGTAGCCTTACTTGCAGATGTGATCCTCGGGTCTAGAACATTGTATGTCTGCTTGGCTTTTAATGGAGCCTTATGAATGGATTCTAATTCTAATTCATTTAATTCATCAGCTTTCTATTCAGTTTTGCTGCTCTTTAAATTGCTTTTGTTGGTAGAATTTGAGACAGTATTTGAAATATTCAATGGACCATCATGTCTTCTTGCATATTTATATCATTTATGAATAAATACCACCAAAAGCAGGAGTAATTGAATGTTGTGAGTGAGTGACGTATGTTGAGAAGACCTGGGAGGTCAGAGTTCTTTCTTGTGGTATTGCTTTGAGTGTTACAGTATGTGACATACCAGTCAGTGCCGGGGAAATTCTTCAGAACTTTTTAAATAAATGACTGATATAAAGATAATGAGTTACGATCGATAATTTATTACTTGAAATCTAAGGTGTCTGATGAGCTTGACTTTTAAGTTGCAGTTTGACAAGTTGATGACACTTTTCCATGTTTGAAACTGCCTTGCTTCATGAAGGCTTACTTCAGTATCGCTTACTGGAAATTTATCAAACTTGCTTTTTAAAAAACTCCACAAAGTAGTGAAAGACAGACATCACAGACATGGTGAGGCAACCAGTTGTCATCAAATTATTGTGTACAATTACACTATGCCCTTTTTTAAAAACTAAGATCTGCTACAACCTACTTCCCCTTCCACTGTGAAGCCAGATATTTACCATAGAATTTACTTTGGCTGACAAATATTCTCTGATAAAAGGACTAGTTAGGACGTTAGCTAATTCTCACTGTGTGTATATTTTTTTCAGGCTTGATATAATCTGTTGGTGTGTGGGAGGGGTGGCTGGCAGCAGTTAGAAGTTTTACTTTCTCGGATCCAACTATCCCCTTTCCCTAGGATCTCATAAAAGGAACTTCAAACACAGTGAGTTTTAGAGTTGACCTACCAAGTCAAAATCACTATAGATGCTAAACAGTTAAATTGCACCTGAATACTTTTTTCAAAGGGCTGTTTATAAATATTTCAGTTGCACTTTTAAATAAAAATGAGGTCAAATCCATCTCGAGAGAATTGGGAAGTTGTGCAAAGATTACATTAAACCCATAGTACTTTCTTGAATGCTAGATTTGTTACACTATGTCACTAACTCCCTTTCCTCAACTTTATTCTTGCTATTTTACGATTGAACCTTATTATGCTCTATTTAGACAAGTATGTTGAGTTTCTGTACTGTTTTCCTTCTGTGGGGATCACAGCAAAGATAAGTTGTAGTCAACACAGTGTTCAGTTGTGATTTAACTGGCTAACTTGGGAACTTCTTTTCTTTCCTGGAGGTTTCTGTATTGGGTAAGGGTGCAGGGTACTGGTGCTGGCCATCATTTCCACTTGTGTCATGTGGCTTTTCTGGTGGTTTGCTCTGGTGTAGCCCAACCAGCTCCTGCGCACAGGAGAAGGCTTGAATTAAAACTTCTGCTGGGAAGTTTGCTCCATGGACACTTGTTCTCTTCCAGTATCCATTACTTCTTCAAATACGGAAGGAAGGTTTACTTTGTATTTCCTACAATTTGGCCTCGTATTTCCTGCTGTGGGGGACTACATGTTCCTCTTTGAGGGTAGGCAATGGCTCCCTGTTTCCATTTCTTTTTCTGTAGTGGTATTTTTTCTCCTCTTCCCCTTTGGTTGTCTGATGGTTTCCGTATGTTGTGTTCCTGCACATCTCCTCTTGTAGCTTCCTTTCTCCTCCCAGCTGCATCCGCGCAGTGTTTCTGCATGAGATTGCTTTCAAGTGTCATTGTCAAGAAGAGTATTTCCCCCCTGCCTCTGATTTCACAGAGCTAGTTACTCTTTTCTGGAGCTTTCCTTTTAGATAACTAGGCAAGCAGTGCGAAGTGATGGAGCTCCTCTGATGTTAACTTTTCCATGACTTTAGGCTAAGTGCTTTACTTGTCCAAACTGCCCGTCCTCTGTCATGAATGTGCCTTGATTACAGAGAAATGAACTAAAGAAAAGTCAGTAGAAGATGTGAGAGCAACAACTGGATGTCTGACATGCAAATTAACAAAAAATGGGACTTTTTAGTTAAAAAAAAAAACAAGTTGTAGTGTGTAGGTCCTCTGCAAGGCATGCACTTAATAAGCATTTCTGTTGTATTTGTTGCTAATACCTGAATGCCTGAAGTGCATGCTTTGGAATTTGCATCAAGTGATTTGAACACAGGTTTCACTGGGGAGTGTTCAAGGAGCGTATTTCAGTAGTGCTTCACTCTTCTGCCATCTGTATTTCTGAGGGGAGGCTGAGCTGAAACTATTCATCATCATTATAAAATACATTTTCTCTTGTGTGGACCATGCGTCTCAGATACTGGCCTTTGTTCCCCTTCAGTTCTCCAGAAAATTTCTTTGCATGTTGGCTGGATCTAAGCTAGCACCTTGAAGGATGTAAACTACCGTCCGTGTCACCTCTGCAAAGTATTCTCTTGTTCTGCATCCAAGCTGGGCTGACCAGAATAGACACCAGATAGTCCTGCTATTCCTGGAATGAGGAATCAGGCTGATGATCATGACCTCCGTACAACTAATATATGCCCTGCTTATTTACCATATGTTTGCAGGACTGTTTCTCTAAAAATGCTTGCTTTGCTGGGTAGCTGTGGTGTAGGTTGGAAGCAAAGTGGTTTCATTCAGTTCTTCCCAGTTAAACACCTTTCACCTGCATTGAGGTGGATTTTATTTAGCCCACTTAAAGGCCAGCTATGATGCTATTTTTTAATAAAAATGGAGTATGTGGCTGGTCTGGAAAAAGCTGTTGTGGAAGGGACATTGGGGTCTTTACTGTGGAATATTTATTTTACTAATGGGCCATTTAGATCTATGGTTAAATCATCCCTATTTTTTCCATTGATCACCGAAGTTAAGTGGCGGTTGGATCAGGTGGAGTGAAGCGTGGTCTGTACCAGCCTGGGGTCATGCCAGTGCTCCATGGTGCCGTCCAGGTCCTGGAGATGTGCCTCCTCAGGGGCTGCTTTGCTGGCCGTGGATGGGGATGGCAGAATTCTGCCTGTTTAGTTCCAAGTGCTGGAATGCACGATACCTATTTTCAATTGTTTCTCCACATGCAGGGGGTTCTTGAGACCTCTGTTGTCTCACACCTTTCTTTACCAGCACTGTCTGAAAGTAATTAGCTGTTACTCTCTGGATTTGTAGATGAGAAATGATTTGTTAGGTCTGGCAAACCCACCAGGGCATGGGAGCTAAGGACAGGAGGAGCTTTCTGCAGACTGAGCATTGTACAAGCAGCCGGTGCAGGTGGTTCACAGCGAGCCCCGAATTCTGGGGCTGTGTTTGACTTTATGACTTGTATTGCTGGACCCTGGGTGCCTCAGGCACGTGGCTTGGAGCACTGATCCTTTATAAACTGACTGCTGGTACAGATTCATGCTATACTGGCACAGAGTTAGTCTGTTCAGCTTCAGATCTGCTGTTACCTGTCATCCTGGGGCAAGCATAACCCTGGCATAAGATCTGCGTCTTGTGCTTGGGCTGTTTGAAAGAAATGATTTGCTCTTTGCTGGTGTTTGGCTCTGTGGCATTAATGATCTCATTACCATCACCCCAGGATTTCTCTTGGGTCTCAGCACCTCTGAGAAATCATTCTCAGCAGGGAGGGTCCTCAGTATCGATGTGTAGCAATCCCTTTTTGCTATGGTTGCCAAATTAGGGTACCTGAAATGCTGCAGGTGACAAACACAGTAGGTAGCATGGTGGCTGCCGTGACTCATTTTGCTTCTACCAGTTTTTGTTCTTGAAGGTCCTCTTAAGGAATAACAGCTATACCTGTTGTGCTGCTTTTTTTATTGGGGGGGGAAGAATCTTTTTGTTAAAATAGTAAAATATTTAGCATGATAAGGTGTGTTATAATTTTTATGAGCCTTACCTGTTTGGGTTAAATAATGGTGGGTGGTAGGGTTTAATAGCAATTTCTGATTTATTTTGGAGACTGTATAAAGATCTAATAGATAAACTGTGACACTGAGCGTGTTGATCTATCACTGATAGTATGCAGCATAGATATTATTAAT
Source organism: Eurystomus gularis (assembly GCA_013400335.1). Taxonomy (NCBI): domain Eukaryota; kingdom Metazoa; phylum Chordata; class Aves; order Coraciiformes; family Coraciidae; genus Eurystomus; species Eurystomus gularis. The sequence goes on from VZZY01003111.1 coordinate 255,443, forward strand.
TTCTCCTTTCCTCCATAGGCTGCTTTTTTGGGAGACAGGAATCCAAATCAAAGTATGCATGTGTGTGTAGGAGGAGAGGGCATGTGACTTTCTTCTGTTGCTGTAAACAGACACTGCGTCCACTGGGATACAGGCCCCTTGCTCTCGCAGGTCCTCGTGGGGAACTGGGTAGGCAGAGGAATGCAGAGCAACTTTTCTCTGCGTGCCTTTCTTCATTGCCCTGATTGTTTCATGTTCCCATCAGCTGGCTGTGGAGGGGCTGCTGCATTTGTGTGGCATGTGTGTGTTTGCACCCTGGTCTGGGTTCATCTAGTGAGCAGAACCTTGTATGAACTGGAAATGAGAATGTGTGTGGTGTTGTCTGGAGTAGTTGAGAGGAGGGAAGTGGTGGATGTGAAGCATGGTTTTCTGTGGCTGCCCTCGGCTCCTGCAGGATCTTGACTGATTGTCCTGTGGGGCTCTGTTTTGGCTGAACTGCTGGCTGTCTGGAAGAAAAAAGCATGGGACCCAAGATTCCTGGGGGATGAAAGGCGTCAAGAAGTGCACTGTGGGCAGGTGGATCGTTCTGGGTAGCTACATCCAGAAAGACCCGCTTTGTGTTGGCAATGTAAATTAAATGGCTTTGCTCTTGGTAGGCTCCCTGTCCCTTGCTGTGGTGCTGCTCCTTTTAGTCCTGCTACATTGGGCTTGAAGGAGCACACAGGTCCTTCCAGGGTCCCTTGGTGAGAAACGCAGGAGGTCACAGCACTTCTGGGGAGTCCTGCTGGTGTGCAGGAATATGGCAGCGGGGAGAGGGATGCAGCTTGCAGACTGCTCCTGCGTTAGGTGATGGATGAGCTCTGCTTGGCCTTTATTATGTGCATCTCTCCTTGTCTGCATAATTCTTCATACGAGGAAACCCACTGACCTGTTTTTCAGGATTTTGTGTGGTTCTGTAGGTTAGTGGGTTCCAGTCCCGCAATGTAGGTCAGTCGCAAGGTGCGCTGGAGTTTCATAATGCGTAGTCTGACCTGAAATAAGACTCATACAAACTCTCTCTGGCTGTGTCTTGCAGCTGTACTTTACATCTGTCTTTGTACTGACTTCCTTCTTCAAAAGGTAAAAGGCGAAATCTGGGCATTTCCAGAGGGAAGGGACCTTACAGAAGGGTTTGTGAGTATTTATTTAAAGTGTGCCTGTTTCAGACAGGTAAGGGCAGACTGTCGTTGTTGCCGCTTCCTGTTTATTAAGGACATGGCATAAAAAGCAGACCACGAATCCTGAGTAACCTGTACGCGCTACCCCAAAGCAGATGTCCAGAATTACATGATACGACAGAAATCGTGTGGAAGTGCCTCCATTACATTTATATAAGTTCCTTTTACAGCTGACACATGCTAAATACATTGATTGTCTCTTTGTGCAGACAGATTTTCTTTACATCAGCCAGAGCTCCTTTCACACTTTTTTTGGTATGTCTGGAGATAGGACCAAATCCTTAACATCACTCTGCCCGTAAGCCAGCTATTAATTAGGAGCATGTTCTTTGTAGCAGAGTGCTAATTGGTACATCAACAAATTCACTGCCTGTTAAACATAGGAAAGATTGTAATTCTGACTGGCTCAAATATAAATGAGAGGGAAAAGCATCACTTCTTCTTGCTGGTCTGGTGGGTTTTGTTTGACTGTTCAGTGACTCAGTATCTTCAGTCAGGTGAATCTCAACTCTTTCCTAGAAAAAGCAGAATTCACTGGCTAAAACTGGGCATTGCTTTGATAGTGGTTTATTATCGAAGTGCTGCTTATGTTTCTGAAAGTTAAAAGTACACCCACAGCCAGTCTTCTGTTAATACTGGAAATGCATGAGAAAAAGGGTTTATAGGGATCTGAAGTATGGATTGTGAAACCAGGAGGCCTGATTTTGGACTGTGTGTGGTCTTATTTGAAACACTGGCCTGGGATTGTGGAGTAACCCCCTGTGCTACAAGGATCAAAGTACTAAAAATTTGTAATTTTGTTCTTCACCACAGAAGTCTTGTAGTAGACAAATTGATTTTAACCTTCTGACTGATAAACGTTTTGAAGCTTGTATTTTACGGCAATCTACTGAGAGCTGAAATGTTCCATGTTTCAGTAAGCACAACGTATGCTTTATGCCTGTTGCTGTATGGAGGTGCAAACTTCCAGAAACTATACTTACAACTGACAGAGGGGTATGGTCATGGCAACATGGACAGTGGGATTGAGGACACCCTCAGCAAGTTTGTGGACCACACCAAGCTGAGTGGTGCAGTCAACATGCTGGAGGGACAGGATCCGTCCCGAAGGACCTGGACAGGCTTGAGACATGGGCCCCTGTGAACCTCATGAAGTTCAACAAGGCCAAGTCTTAGAAATTCAGCAAGGTCTTGCACGCAGGTTGGGGCAGTCCCCACACAAATACAGGCTGGGCGATGAGTGCATTGAGAGCAGCCCTGAGGAGAAGGACTTGGGGCTATTGGCAGATTAAAAACTGATTATGAGCCAGCAATGTGCACTTGCAGCCCAGAAGCTGGTTGTATCCTGGGCTGTTTCAAAAGAAGTGTGACCAGCAGGTAGAGGGAGGGGATTCTGCTCCTCTCTGGTAAGACCCCCTGCAGTGCTGGATCCAGCTGTGGAGTACTCAGCACAAGAAAGGTGTGAACCTGTTGGAGTGGGGCCAGAGGACAGTTAGGAAGATGATCAAGGGGCTGAAGCACCTCTCCTCTGAGGACAGACTGGGAGCTGGAGTTGTTCAGCTTGGAGAAGAGATGGCTTTGGGGAGACCTTATTGAGACCTTTCAGTACTTAAAGGGGGGCAATAAGAAAGCTGGAAAGGGACTTTTTACAAGGGCTTGTAGTGATAGGACAAGGTGTGATGACTTTAAACTAAAAGAGGGTGGATTAAGATTAGATGTAAGGAAGCTCTTTACTGTGAGGCTGGTGAGACACTGGAATAGGTTGTACAGAGTTGTGGATGCCTCATCCCTGAAAATGTTCAAGGCCAGGCTGAATGGGGCTTTGAGCAACCTGGCCTAGTGGGAAGTGTCTCTGTGCAGGGTGGGGGCGTGGGAACTAGATGATATTTAAGGTCCTTTCCAATGCAAACCATTCTGTGATTCTGATTCTGTGTTGAGAAGTTCTAGAAGCTTTAGTTTGAGGATATCAGATTGGTTGTCTTTAAATAAAATGGAAGCAAACCAAGTCAGTTTTAGATTCTGTTTGGGGCCAAACAAGGAATAAATGTTTAGACATGTTTTCTCAAGCAGATTGTTCTTTGGGATTTCGGAGTTATGATGGATTGCTTGTAACATGCAGAGGTGCTAAGTGAGACAAAACATCTTGCCTGAGATAAAGCTGCCTTCTCCAGATTTATATTGTTGAGTAGACAGAAGTGAGACTGATCATAATCTGAAATATTTTTCCTGAACTAAATTATTTTTGTGCATGTGAAACTATGTCTGGGCAATTCATATGCAACTTAACATGGCTGAATTGAGGAGGAGGACAGAGGATGTGGAAGTACCAGGATTTGGTGGCTTTGGTGGTGTTGTAAAGTTGATCAGAATGCTCCATTAGTGTTGAGCGTGGGTTATCCCCTGTGCCTGGTCCCAAATTGGCAGTATTTTTTAAATTATAGAGGTGGTTCTTACTTTAATTTGATTGGTCTCTTTTATGTTTTTTATCATCTGTGTGCTAAATAAATACATGGAAGGATTTGTATTTTCTTCCACTTCTAGTTGCAGGTGTCAGTGGGGACAGTATGATGTTAACAAGAGCCTGGATATCACCCTTTAGCAAATCAGCAAGCTAAATATCCTCAAGTTGCTATTTCTTAATCTGTATGATTGTATTCACCGTCGGTGTTTTAATTTGATCAAGAAATTTGTCTATAGTAGGTGTTTCATTCTGTTGTTAAATAAAAATCGTCTAGATGAGCTCCAGGATATAAATCTTACTTGTCTCAGTTGGACAAAGCATGTGTATATGTGTTCAGGTTGTTGGAAATGTGGGTTTCTGCTGAAACATTTGGCTCTAATTATGTGTCTTGGAGCTCTTATTCTGAAAGCGCTTTCACTGGTTTTTTTCGGAAGTGGTACTGAGCACTTTCTCTTCCCAAGATGAGATTTCAATAAGAGAGGCAATACATTGATGGACGATGGCCCTGTGATGGAGTCAATCAGGCAGTGCAGTCATTTGTCTCCTGGGGATACAGGGTAGAGCACATCATTAGCAGCAGAAGGGGAGGCTTTTTTCCTCCGTAACGCTAATAGAGCGAGGAAGCTCTGGTTGGTGCCTGTTTGCTGCTATTCCTCAGTTATTACAGGTGCCTTATGGAGAAACAAACCTCTTTTCATTTATCTGTAACAGTCATGGGCGTGGATCAATTCGACGAAAATATTTAGTGAGCTCTAGGAAATGTTTCCAGTTCAGCCTAGTATTAGCAGTTTGTAAACCTGTATCCCACAAAACAGCATGTCATAAAAAATGGTGAATTATTCGGGGGGAATTGTGTATAAAACCAAGAAAACACATATATGTAGCTCGACTTGTGTAGGATGGACTGGCAGCTGTCTGATGCCGGCGTGGGATTCAAAGGACGGTGTGTCTTAATTGGAGAAGTGTTGAAAGTGAAGCCGGTGGGTTGCAGAAGTTACTCGAATAGTGTCTGACGGTGCTGGGTTTCCGTCAAAGCAAAAGGCAAACGTGGTAGTGATGGCGGGTGGCTTGTTTGAGGGACAGCTGGGTGGTGAGGCTTAAAGGTAGCTTGGTGTGCTCCAGACCGTGGGCACCATCCAGCTTTGCCCAGGGAGGGTGAGTTAACCTGCAGGTGCCTGCTCCCATGTTCTCCATGGCTGCTTTGCTCCTTTCAGGGCTATTGCCTGTCTGCAGGGGTGATGTAGTGGTGGTCCCATTGGGACTGAGTGTGGGCTTGCCCCAGGATGGGTAGGAGTCTTCCTGCTGTGGGATCCAGGCTGCAAACCTTCCATAATTATGCAGTACCTCAGTGTCCAGAGATGGTTAATTCCCATGTGGCACACAAACTATAAATGTTTGCAGAAAAGCGTTGTTCTGGATGGTGAGTGGGTGTTTCTGTGTACCCCCAGTGCTGTGAGCAGGGAGGTGGCACCCAGGGCATTGCTTATTGCAAAGTTTGTTGTTTGGTTTTTTTTTCCCCTTCCACTTTTTAACTTGCTGTGGCTTGGACAGTTCTGTAACTCGCGTGTAGGTTTACTTGGTTGTAAAGCAAATGTAGTAAGAAGTCCCTACCACATATGGCTTATAGGAGGTTAATCACTGAATCAAAGAATGGCAGGGGTTGGAACGGACCTCTGGAGATCATAGAATTGTCAGGGTTGGAAGAGACCTTAAAGATCATCTAGTTCCAACCCTCCTGCCGTGGACAGGGACATCTCCCACTGGATCAGGTTGCTCAGAGCCCTATCCAGCCTGGCTTTAAAGACTTCCAGGGATGGGGCTTCCACCAGCTCTCTGGGCAACCTGTTCCAGTGTCTCACCACCCTCACAGTGAAGAACTTCTTCCTAACGTCTAATCTGAATCTACCTTCCTCTAGTTTTGATCCATTCCCCCTAGTCCTGGTTCAACCCCTCTGCCAAAGCAGGGTCACCCAGAGCAGGTTGCCCAGGATCACATCCAGGCAGGTTTGGAATCTCTCCAGAGGAGACTCCGTAGCCTCTCTGGGCAGCCTGGTCCAGCCTCTGGCACCCTCACAGCAAAGAAGTTTTTCCTTATGTTTGGGTAGAACAGGTTAATTTTTGGAAAACACTTTGAAATCCTGAGATGTCGTCTCAAAAACTGCACATGAAGTCAGACTCAAAGCAATGTTTATCTTCCTTTCTCTGAACTGCATAGATAATCATTTAAAATAAGAGCAAGGGCAGCAAGAAATGATGATACGACTGTTGGAATGATGTGGTGGGTAGATTTCGTACACTTCATTTCACCATCATGTGCAGCAATGTCTTTGCTCCTAAAGCATGGGAGGAATGGCAGCAGCCGTGTGGCTACTAAAGGCTTGTAAAGATTGCTAGAGTTGCACAATTTTACATGTGGGTTAGCAGGGTAAGGAACATGTTTAATCATGGGTGTGGGAATACAGTATTCGGGCAGCAATTAAGAGTCATTAATTAAAGTACTTATTAGCGGATGTGACTCAAGTTAGTTATAAGTTGCTTAATGTCTGAGGTCAATAAGATGTAATGCATCGGAGGCGTGCATTATTAGCATCCGTGGGAGTACGGAGATACCCACAGGGACAGTCTGTAATACCAGAGCTCAAGCCGTGAAATTGTGAGGTTCATTAAATGACCGATTGACAGCAACAGTTTCGCAGCACCTCTGCACGCTGGGACCACACATTCACATTCAGAATTTTAGACCTGCGAAGGGTTTCTTCAGGCTCCGAGGTTGCATCGGCCGGGATCGTGCAAGTGTGTGCTGGGAATTTACGCTGCTGTGCTGAGAGTCACTGTTACTTGACCAGCGTTCAAAGAAGAGATAGCGAAAGTTTGTGATAAACAAAAGCTTCCCTGTCTGTATGAAGAAGATGACTTTTCTTCCAATTACAAACTAACCAATTGAGACAAAAATCAACAATTAAATGGGCAGCGGAACGCGGTGCCCATATGCCACCTACCTAACCCGCAGATGTGTGGGAGATCGCATTTTTGTGCTCAGCATATGCGTTTATAAAGCTGTAAAATGTGAGGACAGTCTCACCGCTTGTGCCTGGAAGAGCAACTGCTTCTGCCAAGGGCCAGGCATGTCAAGCAAGTCATGGGAAACGGCCCATAATAAGGTACCTGTTACAATTCAGTGCCAGTTCTCAGGGTTTTTGCTAATGTGCTGGCAGAGTGAGTGATAACACCGAGCAGTAGTTTGGGTTTATTTAGTTTTTCTTCTCTTGCCATTTTTTGCCTTGTAAGCCAGCCTGACTTTCCTACTAACACTCTGAATTCAAAGCTATGAAATTGTACAGCTATGTACTACACTTGTTTTTTAATAGCCTGTCACAAGCATAAGTGGTATTATTTTTTTTTTGCATGAAGGCATATAGTGTAAGGAACAGGTTTACTTAGCCATGGGTGTGGAAATACAGATGCTGTGCTAAGAAATTAGTTTAATAGTAGTCAGTTGCTTTATTTCTCAGTGTGCTGGCATTTGCAATTGTGTCTTGGTTTGACAGGTACTTGATGCTTGTGGAGAATGTGACCTTCTGCTCTTTGCATTGATTTTTCCGAATCATGTCCAGAGGCTGCAGAAGGCAGCGCAGCACTTCGTTGTCGGCTGCAGGAGCTGGATCAGGGCTCTGAGACCGATGCATGGAGAAGGGAATAAGTTGACATGAAACTTAACACGCTTATCTCTTGTGATCTTGCTTTCTTCCGATACTATTTTTTTTCCAGGGAGATGTTTTTAACAGATAAAAAAGAATTGAGAAATGCGTTGTATTGTATAAAGCCCTAAATGAGACTCAGGGGAAGAACTTGGTCTGTGTCCATGTAAGCGGCGGACTCAGACTGCTCATGGCTCTCAGTCATTCTGGAGCCTCTAAAGTTTGAACATGGGCTGAGACTGATAAAATTCTGGATCTGTTGCTTTTTAAACTAAGTGTCATACATAGAGACCAAACATTTTCTTGTTTTTAAGGAGAAAGAAACAAAATGCACAGAAAGTCTAACACATTGACCAGATTTTGTAGGGCTATGGTTCTTAATGAGTCTCTCTGTCTAAAGTTTAGTCTTTCTACTGCCAACAGTATAAAATTATTGGGTTTGCTGTTAGTGTACAAATACACAAGTCCTCATATACCTGTGTGTTCTCTTGGCTCAACAAGATGGTATTTTCTCCATGGAGCCATATCCATGCCTCTGCTTGTATAGCTAGCAGATTATTAGTAGGTATGACAGCTTGATTATCAGTGGCTTGCTGCTTTTCCTCCCTACTCTAGTTCAGAGTATTATCATTAGCAACTTTTAAAGTAAGTTTCCTCCTGGAAGAATTTCTGGCTTGAGGCAGAAAAAGTTTTCTTACCAGTTCTGAACTGCTGGGACTATTGTGTTTTTTGAAATCCTATTCATCACTTCACAAAACTGTTACATCTTGAATCATGCATAGCCTGAAGAATATCCTGGGGGTAGGGAGACATAAATAATTGTTTAATTGGGCTGCTCTACTGTGTAGCTTACATCATGTTGGGTATATGGAAAGGACTGATTTTACTTAGTGTTTTACTGCGACAGTTCTCCAAGTCCTAAACTCAGCATTTATCTTAGTAAAATTTAATGTGGTGTTAACCGAGACATGCAAACGTGTTTTGACTTAAGCTTTCAGTTTGTAAATAAAAATGTTGCAGATCTCTCACCTTTCAAATGTTTGGTATTTATGTTAACTGAAGGCTTATAAGGAAGAGTCTTACAAGGAAAACGACATCCTATTGGAAGGGAAAAACTCTGTGATTAACACTTAAAAATAGTTAACTATTTCATTAGATATATGGAAACTAATGTCTTCAGTGGTTGTTAGCAGAGATCACAGAATCACAGAATGTTAGGGATTGGAAGGGACCTCAAAAGATCATCTAGTCCAATCCCCCCACCAGAGCAGGATCACCTAGATCAGGTCACACAGGAACATGTCCAGGTGGGTTTTAAACATCTCCAGAGAAGGCGACTCCACAACACCCCAGGGAAGCCTGTTCCAGTGCTCTGTCACCCTCACCGTGAAGATGGCAAAAATCTGAGAATATATCAACATTGTTGTAATCAAAAATATATTGGTATTCTCCTAAAAAAAAAAAACACCAAAAAAACCCAACTTTGGACATCCAGCTCATAGGCTTAAAATGAATGTAAAACTTAGATTTTTATACTCCAGGAAAATACACTCTTGTGCTCAAAGCATGCAGCAAAAGCAATCCCATGAAAATCAGTTAGAATAATAGAGTAGAGCCATTGCAAAATATCATTACAATAGTTAAGTAATTAGCCCACTGCATGATTTAGGAGGATAAATAATGCATGTAGAATTGTGCTGGAGCTTGCAAAGAAGATCTGTGATGGCAAAGCATGTGTCTGAGGAGGGGGTCTGCTGGGTCTGGTAGCTGATGACAAACCTGTGATAATCGAGATTCAAAAGAGACCCAGTTTTCTGTTCTTTTTGCAATTTCAAAATAGCCTTTGGGAAGAAATCTTCCTTTGCTGTGTGAGCACAGCTTGACTTCAGCTGCTGCTTGGAGCTGCCTGGCTGGTCTTGGCTGGGTGGATGCTCAGCTTTGGGATGTGAGCACCGTCATCCTTTGGGGATTGCCTTTGAGGGCAGCGGAGCAGGCACCTGGCTGGGGTCCATCTGTGCTTCTGCCCTTCCGAGGGAGCTCGTGAAGGGTGGAAAACCCCCAAGACGGTGCTACCTCACCTGGCCCACCGCTCTCGACTTCTCTGTATTTCGCCCACATTCTATGTGTTACCACTCTGTAGGTCTGAGCTGTTCATTGGGCTAGAGAGCTGCTCAGCACATTAATGCAAGGCTCAGAGTCCTGTTGGCAGCATATCCCAGCCCCTGCTCAAGCTGTGAGTCTGGTCAGCAGGAATATTGGCTGTTTTTTCCAGTGGACAGATGAGGGCTTTGATTTTTTCTTTCTTTCAGCTAGAACTGAAGAATCTATCAGTTGCTGTCAAGAGGATTGTACTTTGGATTAGTGAGCTACTGGAAGCAGTTTGAACCATTGCAGTTAAAAGCACGCTGAACAGCGGTGAAATTAATAGTTATATAATGTCATCAACAAGCTTAGGAAACTCGAATGTAACTTGGAAAGAAGTACAGCACCATGCAATCCCTGCACCGCCTGAGGATCACCGTGCATTTAAAGGATGGTGCTTTTCTTCTCAGGGCAGGTTTGTTGCTGTTGTTTTGGTTCCATCATGAGATGTATGGAAGCATCTTTCTGCACCTTTCCCCTTCTCCCCCTTTTTCTCTGATGTCTTTAGCATCAGGACAGGGTCAAACCAAGAACCCTGGCTCACCTTTGGCTTGTTGGAGCTGTTCTTTGCTTCTGTGATTGCAGAAATCTTCAATTGCTGTGTAATTATGGATGCTAGAAGAAATAACTCCTCAGCTCATAATACACATTTTTGTTGTTGCGTTTTTGAGTAGAAATTTCAGGGAAATTGTGCAGTACCTTTCTGTTCCACAGTACTAGTAAAACTCTGTCAGCTCTTCACCACTTGTGTTTTTAGGGAAGCTGAAATGGTTATTGAGACTTCCCAAGTAATTTCTGTTTTGTACAAGCTCGAACCTGTCTGAAAGAGTTGCATATTTGAGCAAGGCAGCAGATGAGGCTGTGTGCCTGAGACCTCCCGTCTTGTAGGTGTTGAACTGGAGGTGTGATGCTTTCAAGTTGTTTGTATTAACTTCTGTGAATATGCTAAGCGCACAAAGGTGGTGATCAAAATTCTGGGATGTTGCTGTAATTCTGGGTGAATCTAATTAATGATTATTCCCTTGGCTGGCTGGGTGCTTCAGTTGTCTTTAAACCCTTACACTCCAATATTTAAAACTGTTTTTTTTTTCTCTTAGTTGATGTGTAGATGTGGCACTTTGTGAAATGGTTTAGTGGTGGACGTGGCAGCGTTTGTTTACGGTTGCACTCAATGATCTTAAAGGTCTTTTCCAACATAAATGATTAAGTGATTCTGTGAAAAAGGGAGAACTATGCCGGTACATGGTACAGAACTTGGTGTTTCTGTGTCTAAAAAGGTACCTTATCAAATGCATTGATTGGTGATTAGTTAGTAATTGTCTTGTCTAGAAAGACCAACTTTATATTAAAATGCAGTGCTACTGCTAAGGAAGTGGAAGGCTGCCTGCCCTCCAGTTCTATATCTCCTGCTTCCCTGAGAGTCAGTTTGCTCAATATTCACTGTCACTGACATCAGATAGTTAAGAAAAAGCTCCATGTTCTGAGGAGATAAATGCAGCTTATGTTTGGAACGTGGCTGATTAGCTCAGTTGTGAAAGTGAAATTTTATGTCTGTAGTTTCTGGCAGGATGGCCGCTGCCTTTGCAAAACTCGATGTCCTTTTCCTCTGCTCCCTCATACCCAGCTGAAATTGGTGAAAATCTCCCAGGACTCCCATGATCTGAAACTTGCAGTGGACCTCTTTTGGTATTCAATGAAAATGAATTTAAACTAACATGGGTTTCTCTTACTTCCTGAATCACTTTTTCACTTTCAGCCTGTTTCCCATGCAAACTCAAGGCTGCAGTTTTGCTCTGGTGGGGTTTGTGGTTCTTGGGCAGTGTGGTGGCTGGAGCAGGGGTTGATGCATGTGGACTTGCCTCTTCAGAGCAGCATCAGGGTCAGCGCTGGCTGTCAAGAGCTAGAGCACGCTGGGGATGCCAGCACTGTGTGCTGGGGGCCGAGTGGGCTTTAGAGAAACACCAATGGAGAGGAAAGGCTAAATCATAAAAGCAGCAAAAAATTGAGGAGCAAAATATTTTTCAGACCTGTTAAAAGAAACAAAAAAAAGCTTTGTCAAAATGTGAAGGTAGGAGGCTACTGGTGGGCACTGGTGCCTGTTTGCCAAATCTCATGCTGTTTTATTTTTCTGCCACTTGGACTTCACTTTTTACTTGGTGTTTGGACCGTTTGTGACCTGGACATGCTTGTTTACAGCACGAGGGCTGTATGTTTTTAAAAATACCTCCACGATGATCACTCGGTTGTATGGTATTTTGGTGGGCTTTTCTCTTATGTTAAGTTTTTCATGTGAGATGCTGTACTATATTTGCGCTGGCAAAGTTGTCTGGGCTGAAGATGGCTGATAAAGTTGTATTTTTGGTTTGGTTTTTAGTTTGGTTTTTTTTTGGGGGGGTGAAGATTGTGTTAATTACCATTATTTAATAAAACTATCTTGGGACTAGAAGAAGCCATTCAAACCAAAACACAGCTTTCTAAGGCTTGCTTTATCCGTTCTGGGTTTTGTTTTAAAGCTGCTGTCAACCTCTACATTCTTGAGAGATGATATTGTGGTGGTAAATCATGTATTTTGCCAGCTTGTCCGTTTTTAATACACAGTGGGGCACTGTTCCTGATGGGATCTTTGGGTGCTGAGGCGGTGTGAATATTTATCAGGAAGATTTGGGATAGCATGTGATTTTTACAGGCTCTTCACTTTTGAAGCCAAATTGGTAGCGTTGAAAAATCTTTGGGACTTTGTCATCTTTCTCTCCATGAGGGTATTATTTATTTGGGAAATTGCATAATGCTTATTATGCAAGCAGTCTCTCTCTGGCCACTGTGTAAAGTGTTTTTATAGAAATTTTTTTTTTTATAAATTCAGGCAGGAAGTGGCACAAAAATAACTCCCACAACTGAGGTGTTTTAATAAGGAGAAGTTTTAATGAAGGTTGTGCTCTAACAGAGGTAAGGCAGAACTGAAGGCAGCTCCAACAAATGTTCACACCTGTTTCCACAAAGAAATTTAGTTCTCACCATGCAACCAATTCTGAGAAATGGTGATTGAGTGGACAGGCTGTGTTGTGGATAAAATCAACGTGGGTGTCTTAAATTGAAGTGCATTTTTTCTGAAATATTTCTAGTAAAACAACATCTCATGTGAAATCTCCCCATACCTTACTTTACAACATCTCATTTAAGGATTTACTGCTTGCACTACGTTCTAGGTCCTTTTCCACGTGTCTGTGCGTGTGCTGAAATAGCTCCTTTTGTAGACCTCTCTCCTTCTCTGCAGGCTGGTGCATGGTCTTGGTTTGGAGTTTCCTTGAAACTCTGGTTTTTGAAAAGCAGGAGTTGATAGGGTAGGCAGGAGTTAATTATCCATGGCTCTTTCACTGGCTCTTCCTTTCCCAGGAGTGTTTGCCTACCCAGAGATTGGGGACCATCCTGACCCACTCAGGCCTGTGTAACTGACAGGCTGCTCCTGAGAGCTGTGAAAAGGGAGGAAGTTTAGCTGAGTACAAAAAATCAGTCCATCTGGTGTAAAAATCTTATCCAGTTTGAAAGAATTTGAGAGATGCTGTGATTGCAATGATAAATGAAGTATTTAGAATTACTTGTCCAGTTGTGCATGATTGCCTTGAAAGCAGACTTGCAAGTCTGAGTGTCTGCTTGAACTACATGGGGTTGGTTTAGGCTAAGCTTATATCTGCCTCTGGAAATTGTTGAACTTAAACCCACCATGAACGTAGTACTGCAGTTGCTGCTGCGTTCTGTAAAATGTGGTTACAGGTATTGCAGCATCCAAAAGGTTTACTCATCGCCGAGCTCTGGTAACCCCAGCAAGTTGGTTTTGTGCCTGTGTACGGTGTGGAGGGTGTGCACATAAAGGACTGAAATAATTTAACTGTGCAGAGAACTTTGCTTCACTCATCTGTAAAACTCCGAAAACTAACTTAGACCCCTTGTTACGCGGGTGATTTTTATCTCGTGAATGGACCAGAGGGAAATAAATGACCCAAAGTTCTTGCTGATTAAAAAAAAAACAAAAAAAACAACAAAAACCAAAGAAACCCAAACCAACAAAAAAACATACATATGAAAGAGGATTTTGTTGCTGGAACCTGTCGTATGAAAATGGTGGATGAGTGTGCCTGTGAAGCTGCTGTGGTGGTTTTATTTGTTTGTGAAGCAGCGAAGAAAGAATTTGTGAACAGCCTGAGTCCTGGTTTTGCAGAGAGCACTCATGGGCATGCTTTGTCTGCTGCTTGTTAATGGGCCAGCTTTATTAGACTGGATGATTCAAGGTTCTTTTTATAAGCTTATTTTAAGGTATTTTGTGTCACTACATATCAGGCATTGAAGTGGTAGTGTTGGAGAGACAACATCTGTTTAAACTAAAAGTCTGCTTTTCTGAGGAGCACTTTGTCTTGGCGACTTCTTTTATCAGGCACTTTGATAAGAGTCTGTTTGGGTGGAACTCTTTGTTTAGTTGCTACTGTAAAGAGCTTTACTCGAGGGAACAGGGGGACCATTGGTGCAGTGTGGTGATGGAAACACCCTGGTCAAGCTGAAGGTGTATCCACACAATGAATGCACGCGTGACTGTAGAACAATTCCTGACGAGGAGAACTGTAGAGTGGATTTACACCTTAGTGCGAGAGCACCATTTGAAAGGAAATGGAGTAAGGGTTCTGCTCTGTCAGAGTGCTGGCTTTCTGTGGAAGTCCCTGTAGAAGGGCTCTACTGCTGATGTCAAAATGAATGTGCTTGCAAAGGATGTTCATTATCCGGGTTTCCTGCTGCAGATGCATACTCTTCCTTCAGCCTCCAGTCCTGCAGTATCTCAGTCCTTTGTATGCATAAGCAAAAGTCATTCACTTGAAGATGGTGGAACTGGTATCACCGAGGTTAAACCTCAGTGTGTAGGATGAGTTGTCTGAAACTCCACCAAAGCATATTTGTCTCTAAGCAGAGCAGTCTAAAGCTTCCCAAGCATTTGATGTCTGTACCAGCATCTCCAGAAACAATGTTCTATTTCTAGGGGAGGAGCAGAGACTTTTTTTTATCAGTTCTGTAAGTAGCATTTAAGCTACATTGAGCTTAGACAGCTTAACTCATTGGCTTTCCCTCTTTACCTTCACTACCTTCCTTTCATCTTAATATGACACTTGGAAAAAAAATAGGAATTCTTTTTTCAGGCAAGCTCTGAGGTGATTTACTACCTTTTCTGTTAGAAAAGACTTGGAGCATCTTCCGAGTTCAGAAGAACGTAGCACCTGTGTTTTGAAGAGCAGCGTGGAGCGGCTGTTGGGGTTGAGGACTGCTTGTTGGTTTTGGATGAAGCCACTTGCCCTGTGCTGCCCTGCCTGCCACCGGGAGAGGAAAGGAGCTGAATAAACAGGGAAACTGTGAAATAAACAGAAACAAATCCAAACCGAGCCCCTACTCTGGGAAGTGGGCTTGGGTTAGCAAAGCAGTGGTTTCAAAATTGGACTTACTTTTGTTTAAAAGGAGACACATACACAAGCTTTTCTGCTTTTGTTTTTGTGCCATAATGATAATTTCCATACCTTTTACTGTATTATTTGATTGCATTCAGTTTCTTCTGAGGAAACTTGTTTGAAAAAGGAGCAGTTGTTGTTGCAGCATTAAGGTGCTTGCTTCAACCCTTCCTGCCCTGGTTTTCTAGCAGAAGTGACCATTTTCACCTAGTGAACTTAACCCTGCATGTTTTTTCTAAGTTGTTACTTGGCCTTTAAAGAAGTTGAATAGATTTTTGGGGCTCCAGGTCAGGCTACAAATACTCGTACCGGGGCTTCAGCTCTCAGGACCTTCCTCACTGCTGTTCACTGTGAGCACCAGCACTTCTTCTGCACCATGTCCACCTGGCTGGCTTTGTGCCTGCATCGAGAGCTGGCAAGGGGGAATAATTGGGGTTGAAGAGCTGGTGACAGGAGCAGACAGGGAAGTCTCAAATGGGCGGTGTGGATGGACAGGTAAGTTTTGTGCTGGTGGCACTTGCTGCTACTGCAAGTGACCCCAGGGATTCATAGAATCATAGAATGGTTTAGGTTGGAAGGGACCTTAAAGATCATCTAGTTCTAACCCCCCCCTGCCATGGCAGGGACACTTCCCACTAGACCAGGTTGCTCAAGGCCCCATCCAACCTGGCCTTGAACACCTCCAGGGGTGGGTTATGAAAAGAGATCATCATAAGCAAATATTTTCTATTTTTTCCTCTAGATGGTTTTTGTGTAATTGCTCCCAAAGTTACAGTAGCCCTGAAAGCTGCTGCTCGTTTCACTTGCCCAGTTTTGGTGCGGAGCGAGGGTATAAGCTCCTTAGGAAGTGGTCGCTCAACTCAGTCCGTGCTGTTTGCCATGATGTGTTTGAGTAAAAACAAGGTTCTGTTTTCAGCTTGCTTTAACATGGAAATTCTGGTAATAAGCAATTTGGCTCCACAAACCCAGGAAGAAAGTACAGGAGGAAGCAACAGCATGTAGTAAAATCTCACTGAGTCATTTTTGTCAATCTCTAGGAGCAAGTAATTTCTCTGATCTGGTAGATGTGTATCACCAGTGTGGTGTAATCCCAGGGCTCAGAAATACTTCATTTATTTTCTTCTGCTATCATCATCCTCAGGCAAGCAACTCGCTCTTTGTCAGAGTTTCCCTGTAATGAAAGAGGAATTAAACGTAACCAAGGGGTGTCCTGATAAATACACCCGAGACCGAGGTGCCTGGATATCGTGGTACGGAGAGCTGGATGATGCGCTTACACCAGAACCAAACCCAGTGTTGTTGGACTGTTTAGTAGTGCTTTGCAAGATTTTCCCTTAGTTGTTCCGTTACTGTATTTGCTATTGTAAAATAATTACTATGTGTTTACTAGCAGAAAAATAGGTTTAGAATATGTTGGGTAAAAATCCCTGTATTTACTTACATGGTTGGTAATCTTTATCTCTGCTAGGTAATTCACAAAAGTTCAGATACAAAGTGGAAGATCTTGGTGTGTATGGACAGCGTGTGTTGTCTCAGGAGGCTGTAGAGAACATACCATGTACCGTCCTTGAGCTTTCTGTTGTATTTTGTTGTGTGGAGGAAGCGAAACTTCAGTTGTATTTTGCATATTCTTTTCTTCCATTTCCAAGTAAGATCTCTGCTGACTTCTGTATTTCATTCATCTACAAGGCACTTTCACTTTCATTACACCTTTTATTTAGGCGTGATGTTAAATTTGCTTTTATTTGCTATTTGCACGTTGTGTGGTATTTCCTTTTGTATATTCATTGTGTAAGAATTTACAGCAGGATTTACAGGTCTGATGTATTTCCTCTCACTTGAAAATATCTCAGTATTTCTTTTATATATAAAAATGCCCAAGCCTCACTTTTTCCTTCCATGCCTAAATTCTGGGCATAGGCACAGCTTAATAGCAACCCTTTAAACTGATGAGTGACAACTGACTTGGCCACAACTCATTTTTGGGCCCATATCTCTGAATTTTCACTGTCCTTATTTAGCTAACAGAAGGTGGGTTACATGAAATAGAAGTTACTCAAATCCAGAATCTTGACCTGCAGATTTTGAGTCATTGCAAGGCAACCATCAAGCAAGGATGGATGTTTTGTACGGGAAAGCCCTGCGTTGGCTCTCCAGTCTTCGGTTAAGGGTTGTGCTGAATGTTGTTGCTCTTAGCTTGCACAGCAAGCAGTGGCAAACACCCAGACACTCACTGCTGTCTCTCTTTCTCCCCCAGTGTAGTAACTGGAAGTTTTGGGAGCCGTTGGCCATTGCTATGCAGACACCGTTGGGTCTTGCTTCGTCCTGAGACTCTCCAGATGACACAGTGCATTAGGCTGACAAACCCACACGTGTCGTGGGTCAGGCAGGCTGCCAAGCGCTCAGCCAGCGGGGAGAAAAGGCATTAGGAATCCCAATAATCCGCACATCGGTCTCCGTGTGCTGCTTGGTCAGTGGAGACTGACCGAGTGAGCCACGGAGAGATTGTGGGTATTAAGTGGGACGGGTAATGAAAGGCTGTGCTGGCGCTGATGTGAGACTCTTTAAATGGAAAATGGCTTTAAGTGATGGTGCCAGGGCAGCTGGAGTGATTTGCAGCTGGCACAGGTTCACCATGTAGTTTTTCAGGGAAACTAACCACTTCGTTAGGATGGAGCACCAGAATTGTTTTGAAGAATTAAGGGAAAGAAAAAAAAAAAAAAGGCTTGCTTTCCCTCTTTGGGGCTTATACCAGAATGATGGTGATTCAGGATTTTGGTTGTCTGTGTTCGTGTGTGCCTGCATGCATACAACAAATGCAAGCCATGTGAGCTGCAAAACAGTAGTCACCAGGATGATAACAATCGTAGGACATTCAGGAATACAATAAAAAGAACATTTTCGCTTCAAGGTTATCTTATCTGAGAACTTTCTTGAAAAATGATAGTTTTGTCTGGACAAATCATTATCGTTATTATCTGGAGATGAGAAGTTGGCTTGCAGAGGACTCGGAAATGCTTCTGTTGTTTTAATTAACTATTTCTGACTTTTTGTTATGTAGGATAGTGCTCTCTGCTAGTTTTTTATATAAAGGTGGTTGAGTTTCCCTACTCTACAGTGTGCTAGGTACGTGTAGATAACTCTCACTGGTACTCCAGTAGGGAACCAACAGTTTACTAAGAAGGTTTCTGCTAAGACTTTCTAGTTAGGGGGCGGAAGAGCTTCCAAACTGAGTATTGCAATATTGTTTCCTGGCAGGTTTTGAAACCATCTGGTCAGTTCCTCATGTCCAGGAGTAATAATTCTGAAAGCAAAAGTTTCTGTGCTCTTGAGCTGTCTTGTTCCCACGGAGCTTGAACTACAGCTATTGATGGCAGCCCAGTACCTGACTTCTCCAGCTTTGCCAGGCAGCAGCATGCGTGTGTAGGATTGCTGCATGTCTTGCCACCTGGATGGAGCCGGACACCCCAAAATGCCACTTGTGTGTTTGTGTTCAATTCTTTGTCTGTGTTCAGAGGACACAATGGGGGGGAAAAAGCTCCTCTGAACACATGGTGGCCTTTTGAAAAAGCATGCCTGCCTGCCTTATCATCCTTCAGGGTGTCTTTGCTTTTCTAAACACAAGAGGAAATAAAACTGATTTATTAAACCTTTGACAGTTACTATTTCACCACAGAAGGTATGAAGGAGTGAGTGAGGTACCACTTACTTCTACCAGTGGGTACCAGCTCCCCATCCTGCTACCGGGTGCACTGTTGGCTTCCTGGGCAGTGCTGGCGAGCAGCAGAACAGTGTCCACTCCACATCACAACATCCCTGACGTGTCTCTTCAGTGGCATAGCTGCTGCAGCCTGGAGCTTTGTCGGCAAGTTTGCTTTAATACGGAAGGAAATCCTGTCACTGGTGGTTGGGTGGGGTTTTTTGGTGGGTTTTTTTTTCTATAAGAAGGTTTTCCTTGCTGGAAAAACTCAGTTTCTCTCATTTAGGTATAGCCTGTGCTGTCTGCTGTAGCTGAATTAAAATTACTGCCTTCCGCAATTGGCTTTTTTTTTTTTTTCCATGATATCCCTAGAGATTTAGGGCCTATTGAGACTATTCAGCATCTGTTGTAGAAGTGGTGGTTTCTCATTTTGCTTCTAGGTGAACTTAGACTTCATCATTTACCAACCAGGCTTTTTTTCTAAGTGTATGGTGTTCCGGTGTCATGCAAGCACAGTGAAATTTTACTCTGATAAACCAGCCCCCCTCTGCATTGCCAGGAGACTCCTCAAAAGAGTTACTTGATCTAAATTTCTTAGCAAAGCTATTGTGCCTCTCTGTCTGCAGGTTGGGTGTTGGGGTTCTGTCTTTCTCAAAGGGTAGTTATTATGTAAAATTAAGCATTACGCTTACATGACTGGGGACTGGGCTATGTAGTTCCTGCTAGTGACCATCCTCACAGATTTGGTTGCTGTTTCAGTCCTGTCACTACTGATATTAGGAGAGTATTTGAAAGTGTGACAGCAATTGCAAAAAAAAAAAACAAAACAACAACCCAACCAACAACAACAACAAAACAAAACCAAAACCAGAAAACCCCAGGAGACTCTTGATGTCTCTGCATCAAAGCTGATTTTAAAACTTAGCCTCTAAATTTGAAAATTTCCTTTTCCAAGCTTACAGAAATTCACCATGTTTCAACTTCAGAATTCAACTGATGTCTCTTTCTTGGTAGGAAGCTAATTTTACCAGTATTTCTCCTTTTTCTTGCTTGTTTTCCAAGTTTGGTGTCTCTCCTGCTCTGATCTTGAAGCATGAAACTTAAGTGTCCCAAATCCTGGAGGCAGATGCTCCCAGATGGGACATGTCAAACTGGATTAAAGGATGATGCATACATGACAATTTAAATTTCTACTCAAGACTTCAGTGTCTTGAAATGGAAATACATGTATTAGCAGCAGTGATAAAGCACTTTTCTAACACCAAGTCTGGTATTTCTAGTTCCCAGCTTTAGTTAGAGTTGCTAAAACTACTCTTTTCCTCAGATTGTCATTATTTTAATTCATAATACAGTAGCCATGAGCAGTTCCTTTGCAGAATCTTCATGTTACATTTTTATTGGGCTCATTTATACCCTCGTGTTGCCAACTACACGTTGCTCAACAGGAAGTTTTGAGCCTGTTTGCTTTCCTCTGACTTACACATAGCTTAATAAACGGGCAAATAGGAAGACGTATTTAAGTAATTGGTTTTGTTGTAAATCGGAGTATTTTATTATACACATCTTGGTTGCCGCCAGCTTTATGAACGTTCTTCAAATTTCTGCTACTGAGAGCAGCTTATTTTTGACGAGCAAGTGAAATGACCTTAGTTTTATCATCGTTCTGGTGGTAGCAGGCAAGTAAATTTTGTGCTGAGCTCAGTGAATTTTCCATAACTATTTTGTAAGTCCTTGTAAATCACGGAACACTTGGTATTTTGCAGTAAGGTGTGTCCATAGATAAAAAACACCAGAAGCAGCTGCACAACCAGTTTTACCGTTTCAGTGTACAACCTGCTGAGGTACTGATTTGAATTTCCAGCGATGGATTAAAGTGAAGCTCCGAGTGGATCAGCGAATGGGTCAATAGCATGAGAAAGGCAGTTGCAGTGAGTTTCTCGAAATGAAGCTTGTGCAGCACTTGCAACTTATGACTAAAATTATCGGTGACCAAAGAAATTGGCATACCTGAGAAAAATGATTTAGTAATCTCAGGGCCATCTCTTCCAAGTTCAGCCTTGCTGTCATCTTCACGGTTACTGTTGCATCTCATTTTGTAAGCGCTTGGTTGTGGATTTTGTATATATTAGCACAATTTTTCTACTGCTGTAGCACTTCCCTGGAAAAGCAATGAATGAACAGGAGGCAATGCTTTTTTCTAAATGCTTAGCTGTGGGCCTAACTACTACAGGTAGTAAGCAAATGCTTAGGCAGAGAGCAAGAAGGGGAGTTGTAAAGTTGTTCTCATTCAGCTGGAGTTTAGGGTGATGTTGCAACTGGGAATTGATGCTATCTTAACTTACTACATACTGCAAATTTTGTCTTAAGCAGGAGATGTGTATTATGCTTTTTCCCCTCCTTTCATTTCTGATTTTTTTTTTTTAACGGGCCATTAAATCTTAGTAGAAAATTGTCTTTTGTGTAAAATAGTGGAGCAAGAAAACATACAAAACCCTGTAATTCTGGCTATGTATTTTTGTCTTAGATATTTTGTGTAGTCATGAGTTCGAAGTAGTTTTATAATATTTGTAAGCATAACGAAGTTTTGATCATTTCGACAGTTCTGCTTCCCCATCAGACAAGAAAAAAACATGCTTAAAATGGGGTAAATTTGGTGTTTTGCCAATGCTTTATTAATTTTACATTTATTTAGAAGTGTGTTGAACTCCTTATTTAAGGAAATGTGCTTTATTTTGTAATGAAAGTAGAAAAAGCTAATTAAGACTTTTTCCCCCATTCTAGTCCTCAAGAGATGTTCCTATTGGAAGTAATTCCAGCAGGTGAACACAGGCACTGTCCTTACTCAAAGCACACAGCTCTTCAATGCTGGGGAGTGTGTATATACGTACATATACATATATATATTTATATACACACATATACACACCCACAGGCTCCTCCGTTGCCAGCAAGGACGTGCGTGGAGGCTGCAGCCTCTGCCTGTAGCTCCAGGGATGGAGCTGAGACCAGCCAGGAGCACTTGCCGTTGTCAGAGCACGCCTCTTCCCGGGATTCAGACTAGGCAGAGAAAGCCACTGCAGGGTGAGCACCTGCTGGGCAGCCTTGGGGCTTTCGCTGGTGCTCGTTAGCTTTGCAGATTAGATATGAAATTATCTCCTGTTGCATCTTAGATAGGTGCTACAGATGAGAAGGTGGGTGAGGCTGCCAGCTCCATGCGAGCTTCCAAGGAGGATCTTAGTCTGAAAGGAGAAACAGAGCAGTACTTATTCCAGAACTTAAGCATTACTCCTGTTTTGCCTCTTGCAGACAGAGTAAGTTACATTTTATGGGATTAGTGGTTAAGTAAACCTTAGGCTCTCTTCCAATAACTGATACTCAGCATTGTTATTCAGCATCACCGCTATTTCTATCGACGCTCTGTTATTGAAGAAGCGTGAAAACAACTTGTGTTTAACTCTTCCTATTTCCATCTTGTGATTTCAAATTAGAGAGTGCAAAAGGGGAGAGTTGCTGCTCTTGGGAAGTGCTGTTTTGCAGGAGACCTTGTAGGGATGGCCCTTCATTCTCCAGGGTTACAGGAGCTTTTATTTTCTGCTGTCTTACGCTGCTTGGTATCATGAGACCCACACAGAGGCGTATCAGAATGAACCTGTAGTTCAAAACGTGCACCATACAGTGTTAGACATCCCTTATGAATTTTTTTTGTAGGGTTATGTGGTAGAGAAGGACAAAGACCCTGAGCGGTGGGGTGGCAGAGCCTGTGGGACTGGGTGGAAAAGACCAAGGTTTATGAGCAATCTCAGGCTCAGTACTTCTTAAGCAGAAAGCCCAGTCTGATTTATCAGTTTCTCTTGGAAAAAAAGCCGTGAGAAATGACCTGAAGTTTAAAAACTTCTGGTGGGCAAATGTAAAGTTTAAAAAACTCTTGTTCTGGAATCTGAACTACTCAAGGTTTATTGTCGTGGCCAGGAATCATTATCACAAAGCTGAGGCTCCTTTCTTTCCGCCTATGCTTGGCTCTTCCAAGGAGGTAGGAAGGCTGGATGGTCAAGGAGGTGTAGGCTTTCTGGCGGTGGCTGTACACCTTTAGATGTACTTAGTTTATTTTGTGACAACAGATGGTTTGTTTGTGTGAAGTTGTTACTTTCTTTCAGATGTTTTCCAAAACATTCAAACACTTCTCTGCCCTTCTGGATAGGATTGGTAGCAAGTGCTGTTTTCTCCAGATGAAACAGAACCCTGTCCTGCTGGTGATACCATGGAAGAGCCAACACCTGCAGCCCAGAAGAGGGTATTCCTTAGATTAACTCCTATGTTTTTAAACATCTGTCTTCTAAATAAGAACATAGCATTAGCAATGTTATGGGAAAATTCTGTTCTTTCAAAAAAATACTGCTCAGTCACATACTTCTTGCTGTTTGTCCTTCCAGTCCTCTTTCACTGATGTTTATCGTTGCCTGGTGGTCTTGTATTCCATAGAGAACTTCTCAGATAAATGTGTACAGTTTCCATATTGCTTTGTGGTTTTACACTAAGGACAATTTGTCCATTCATCCTTTTTTTCTTGTAGCTAAAAAGGACCATGTGGTCATCACCACAGAGCTGAAAAACATGCATGCAAGAGTGAGTGTTTGCCCTATCATGTTTATGGCCTAATTTCTCCAACGATTTGGTGGTTCTGTGTCTAAAATTCTTTTAAGGAGATGTTAAGTTTAGTGTGTTCATGGGTTAGTTTCTAATGTTGCTCTACACTTCACTCAGAAGTATTCTTACTGTGTTACCGTTCTGGCACTAACTGCTTTATAAACACATAAATACTTCTAGTCTTGTTTTGTTTTTCTTTGAGCAAAGATATATTCATGGGGCACTAGGATTATTAAGATAATCATGTACTTCACACGACACAGTATATGAAACTCATTTTCTCAAAGAAACAGCGAGCCGCGCTGGGGTCTGCTGCTATCGCCGCTTGCATCAAAGCCAGAACAGCATGAAATTATCCAAATCCTCCATACTTCACGTTACATGAGGGTTTTTACTCTGAAATCCCACTCGATGCCACTGTCATTCTTCTGATAACATAGTTGTAGGAAAGTGAGAGCAATTGTAATTAGATCCACATTCCTGGGGATTGCCAGAGTCCCTCAAGGGAGCCGCTGCCTCTGCTCCACAGTGTCTGCAGGAGGAGGGTGATTTGCCTTTCCTCAAGACCATAGGACCAGAGACATCCCAAACAGACACCAAAATCAGGGGCACGTGAAAAATCTGTGATCCTCCTGTATCCCTGTTGAAATCCAAGTCTGAATAGCAGCCATGTGTTGGATGTGTGGTGATTTGAGCTGCTCTCCTCCTAAGTCCTGTTGCAGGAGTTGGGAGTAGAGCAGCAGAATTCCCAGGTGTCAGTACTCTGGATTTGATTCCAAGACAGGCTTTAAAGGGAAGCTTTGAGGTCCAGAAGAAAATGCCAGTAGAGAAACACTGCAAGATGCTTGCCAGAACCTTAGAAGTACTGTTGTTTTTTTGGGAGGCTTTTTTTTCTTGTGCTTTGTCTTTTTCTTCTTAATTTCAAGAGCACAGTAACTTAGGCAGTGAGCTCTTCAGGAAAGGTCTTGAATTCATTCCACCTCCCATGAGCCAGACATCCCAGCATTGCTTCATACGGCAATCTGAGGGTATAGTATTTGCAGGGATAATATTTCTGAGCAGGTCTGTTACTAAAAGGTTGTAAAGAGTATTTGTATGCATCATTTATGATAGTTAGCGGTAAAGATGTAGGTGCTGAAACCACTCTCGGAATAGACAAATATATTTTGGCTTTTCATGCATCAGTATGTCCTTTCGGCAAAGATCGGGAATTACAGAAATACTGGCTCCTGTGATATGTAAGCTACAGTTTAATGTGAAAGAATTTATTTTGCTGAACATAACTTTGAAAGCACAGTTGAGTTTAATTGCTCTTCGTTTTAGAGGGGAAGACGACAATCCTCTTCATGCTGAAAAAAGAAAAAGGATAGTGTTATTTATTTGTACCTTCAGTGTTGGATCTTGGCAATTGAGTCTTCACGCGGTCTATTGCTTAAATTGGGGGAAAATTGTCCAAGCAAAGCATAAGTTTATCTTAATGTTCAGGTAGAAGGAAACATACCCATTTGAGATATTTCCATGGAAAATTTGTTCTTGTAATGTTGATCTGTTGGCATCATCAGCTGGCATATATTATTGCATGATACTGACTTTTCTGCTTTTGAAAGCACTCACGTGAGTGAGGTGCAGAGTAGGTGTAAGTATTGGTGGCCACCAAGGTGTAATACACATTTGGATTGGTAGGGACATGGGTGGGGTGAATCAAGCAGAGTCTCCTGTAGCAGACATGGGTGCTGCTGGTGTCAGAGGGAACACAGCATGGACTGGGAAACAGATATGGAAAATGAGCGTCTTCTTCCTCTCGTTGGGAAGACCCAGTAGCCTGCACAAAGCACCAGAGCACCGTGACTCAACGTTTGATGTCTGCGTCTCTTCCATTAATTTTCTGGAAGTTGAGACTTGCTAGCTGTGGTTTGTGTGTTATGTTGATACTTTAAACCTTCTAGTGAATTGTCCCTGCCCATGGCAGGGGGGTTGGAACTAGATGATCTTTAAGGTCCCTTCCAACACAAACCATTCTGTGATTCTAGTAAATGACAGCATAGTTGTTCGTTAAGTGCAAGTGCTGGTTAGAAAGCTTGGAAGAGACTGAGTTGGGGGTTGATTTTTTTTTTTTTAAGTGTATTCATTGTTTATATGAACTGTTTAATGTTACAGAAAGTTAGCTGATGTGGATTTGGGAGTAAAAATGGTTAATGTTTGTTTCTGCAGCTATTTATTCTTACAAAAAATGTAGAAGTGGT
Organism: Eurystomus gularis; assembly: GCA_013400335.1. Taxonomy (NCBI): domain Eukaryota; kingdom Metazoa; phylum Chordata; class Aves; order Coraciiformes; family Coraciidae; genus Eurystomus; species Eurystomus gularis. The sequence continues at coordinate 281,010 of VZZY01003111.1, forward strand.
TTCAACTTTCTGTTCAGGTTATTCTGCTCAAGTGATAACTTCTATTAAAATAACAGTGGCATGTTTGGGTTGAAACATTCTCTATGGAGATTGCCAGAAAGATATATTAAGTCAATTGGAACAAAACTAGGGGCGGGGAGTCTCAAACTAGTATCCACTGCAGAGTATTATTGAATTCACTTTTTTCCTTATTTCTAGGAGGCAATGTGAGTTACCTGCTGCCACAGCTGGAGCAGAATTCACAGCACTCATGAGGAGGGTGGCCACTGTGACAAACAGCGTGACTAGGATGTGGCATGGGTGGCTGTGGAGGCAAGAACGGTGTCTGGAGGGTTGAGCGATGCTCAAGGTGCTAGATGAGAGCTGTATTAGCTCTTGAAATGTGTTGTTGGTAGGCAGGGAAACTTGGAGCAAGTTTTGAATATTGCAGTTACTTCACTCGCTTGTGGTTACTATGGTTATAGTTTGCTGTGGTTAAAAATGCGCTGTTTTGCTTGGCTTTTGTGTAAAGGGCTTGTGAGCAGTGTCTCCTGGCTGTAGCAGCAGTGTGCGCTTATTTGAAGGATTTTGTTACTCCTATTATTAGTAATATGCCCATTGCTTAACTTAACCTGCTTGTTAACCTTCCTGAACTGGCTGCTGGTGTGAGTGAAATGACCAAATTATGCATTGGAAAGCTATTGGGTTGGTGTTTGTTTGTTTGTTTTTTAATGAAATAAATCTGTTGTGGTAGTACAGCAGATCTTGAAACTCTCTCAATGTTGGCCATAGTCTCAGCAGCTTTTGGCTTCTGTCCTCAGCGGGGCAGGAGAGACCCCGTCGTCAGCAGGGCTGGTCCCGCAGGTCCCTGCCTGCGCACGCTGCTGCCTGCTCTCTTCGCTTTCAGTTTTGAGTTCGCCCTTTCCAGCCAGCCCCCACGGCGTGTAATAGGAATATGTAAATACAGGTTTGGAGAAGTTGTGCTGGTTATATCAGTGGCTGGCCAGAAAATGATAAAGCTTAATAAGCGTAGCGTGCTGTCACAGGGACAGATAAGGAGCTGAAGAGCACGGGGTGAAGTGTCTCCTTAGGAGCACTGTAAGGCTGGTTTGTTGTTTTTTTTTTTTTTTAATTCCAGACTTCTCTAGGGAAATACAGTGTGGTTTATTTATGTGTTTTTCAATTTTAGTTTAGCTGAAGTCCCCATTTTAAAACGTCTGTCTTCATTCAAGCAATGCAGCAGTCCTGCAACAGGAGCGGCACCTCTGTACCTGTGGAGGCTGGACATCAAGGTTGGAAATAACATTGCCAGCAGACACATCAGAGTCATGCAAAGTAGAAAAACTTGAAGGTGCTCTCAGATTCTTGAATTGGGATTTCCCATGAATGGCTCAGGTTTCTGATTTAGCTGGTTGTGTAAACAGCAAGTAACTGTAAGTCTGGGCAGACATGGCAGCTTCACGCGGTGAGGTTAATCATGTAGGGAGATGGTATCTGCCCTTTCTTTGAAGATTTCTTCACGCTTTATCTTCTTTTTTTTTTTTCTGAGTAGGCAGTCAGCAGGTTGCTTGACACAAGCTACTGTTGTCAGCTTTTAGTGCGGTTGCATCAATCTGAAAATCTTTTCCATGTAACCAAACCACTTTTTCTTACATGTTTATTCTCAGTCATGCAGACAGAAATTGTTGTATACAGGACATTAAATGCAAGGATGCTAAATATCTTCACTGTTCTGTGGAACACGTAACTGCTTGGCTTGATCTGCAGAACGTTTCAGCGTCGGTTATTTAAGGCTGAAGACCAGACCATCTTTGTTCACTCAGAAATGTATGTGGGTTGTAGTGTAAAATGAGTTATAGTTCCTGTGTTGAGTGAAAAATCCAAATGTCTGTGGTGTTGAGATGGATCAAGGGCCTGGTTACAGCCTGTTGCTTAGACTTTATAATAAGCTGTGGTAGTAAAATGAAATATTTGGGTATATCTGGCTTCAGTAAGAACGTCTTTGGTAGCATTATACAGAAAACTAGCACCAAGAGAGGCTTGTTAGATACTTAGATTTTCCTGTGACAGGGAGCAGAACTTCCCTGGGTGTTCCATTGTCTGTATCATCTCTAAATGCAGATATTACATGGGAGTAATTAGTGTTGTTTTTTATACACATGAAACCTCAAAGTAGCTTATTAAAATCTCTCTTGATGTTTATAGTAAAAACTAGGCGCAGGAGAGAGGTCTGCAGCAGAAACGCTCGGGTTCCTGTGGTCCAGTTGTAGACTTTGTGATACTTGCGTATTGCTTTCATTGACAATCTGTTGTAGTCCGATCTATGTAGAAAATGTGAATTGTGTTTATGACCGATGTAACGGCTATGGACAAGCTTGAGCAACTGTTGCAATTTAGTACTCAGCTCCAAATGGATGACTAATAGGGTTGATAACCTGGTTTTCTCCCCCACCCCCGTGTGTGTGGACACAGGGAGCATAGATCTTTCTGGCATGTTGAAGGGGTCGAATCGATCATGAATAGTCCAGAGTATTCAGAGTATAAACTACTTTGTGTTACACCAGCCCGAGGGTGAGAGGTTTTGAGTTGTTGAGAGGCCAGAGTTTGGATGAGGCATGCAGGAGAGACGAAGGTACAAATATCCGCAAGATATGTGAGTACCAATAATGAAGGTGTTGGTTACATGTGAAGCTACTTTTTTGTGCAAATCGGAATTTGAAATGGAAATAGTCTTGGAAAGACAATTTGCTTGTGTGTTTTGCCTGGGACTGCAGACAATAGTGCGAAGACGGTGTGTCGGAGGCTGGCACGGCCTTTCCCTGTGGCAGCGTGAATGGCCGCTTGTCTTCCGTGCTCCTGCCAGCAAGCTTCAGTCCTGGCCCTCGGGACAGAGTCATCTCAGTTACCTTCCCTTGTTCTTTGTTGTTTGTGCAACCTTTGCTGCTTCAGGGAACCAGAAGCTCATTTGGAAAATGAAATTGAAAGATGGGAAGGAGACCCATGTTTATCAGAAAACTTACTTTTATCACTCTCTCTGTTACTCCTCTTGAAGTGTAGCCACAGCGTGTGGCTGGAAACTTCTTGAAAGCTGCTTTTTCCCTATTGTCCCCCTCCCCCACCCCAGATTGGCTGGAATTTCATGACATGGATCGAAGAAAGGGAGCATTATACTTAAGAACATTAGATGAGGATAAAAACTGATGAAACACCTGTTTGGAGTATTTCTTAATTTTAAAATTTCTATCTTGTTTGGTACCAGCAGTAGCACTTCACATTAAGTAAGGACATCTATTTGGTTCTCTAAGTGGACTATTCTTCCCTAGTTGCTGAAATAAATCTTCATATTGCTTTTGGTGAAGCCATCCTTACTATGTAAAATTGACTAAAGATCTCTCTTTTTATTGTCATTATAGAAAACCTAGAATAAACTCCCAGTTGGTGGCACAACAAGTTGCCCAGCAATATGCAACCCCACCACCGCCTAAGAAGGAGAAGAAGGAGAAAGTGGAAAAACAAGACAAAGAGAAACCTGACAAGGAGAAGGAAATTAGTCCAAGTGTTACAAAGAAGAACGCTAACAAGAAGACTAAGTAAGTTTGAAGGATGCACGATGAAACGCGGAGTGATTTCGGTAGCGCTGTGCATTGATTAATTGTCCGGTTTAACATCATACTTTCCCTCTTCCCTCCAATCCTCACAGACCAAAGTCAGATATTGTGAAAGACCCTCCTAGTGAAGCAAACAGCATACAGTCTGGGAATACGACCACAAAGAACAGCGACTCAAATCACACCTCAAGGTAACTTGCTACTAAAGTTAAACTCTTGGTATCTGAGAACTGTGTTAAATAGCAGACGCTGGGCTTTTGGTGGTCAGAAAGAGTGCTAACCCACAGGGTCTGCTGGCATTCCTATGGCAAGACCATCCCTGAGTGCATGTACAAACCCTCAATCTGAGGACAGATTCAAGCATTGGAATTGTTTGTTCTCTTGTCTGTTCAGTTCTTGTTTCTCTACTAAAATAATCGTGTTGTCAATTGAGCAGTAATGCTTTTGGCTGTGAAACACAGTAGGGGAAAAACATTAACCAGCAATCGTAGTGGTCATTATCAAATTCTTATCATCACTTGATAGCAGTAACAAAGGTTACTTTTTTACTTCCTTATCTGTAATTCAGTCGCTGTAGTTTTCCAAGTATATGGGAATTAAGACTGCATTAACAGATTTGCTAGAACCTTGCTATAAAAAAAAAGCATGAATGGTTGGTTTCATGTTCATCTGAATTTTCCACTGAGTAGCTGTCTATGGAGAGAGGTTTACTCCTAGTCTTGCTACACTGATATTCCATGCTTGTTTTTTTTCAAGTGATGTCTTGTGCTTTATTTCTTAAATAAAAAATTCCGCATCAAAGAATGGGTTTTATGTTATTGAACTTGGAGAGCTACAAGAGGCAGAATTCAACGGGGCACTTCAGCCTGTGTGGGCTGTAGAAGAATTGCATCTTCCTTTAAAATGTGCTGTAATAAGTATTCTGTAGTGACGCCACATGAACTGAAGCAATATTAGTTAGCTGCAAACAGTTGTCAAGCACATGGGCAATATGGTTTGCACTGCTGTTAGCATTAGGGTTGGCAAGACATGACTGCAGAAAGCTGTTGTCTTGGAAGTTTTTAAATAATAGCATGAAAATGTTTAATAGGAGTGAATATCCTTTAGACAATAAATCATTTGGGTGTAGTGAGGGCAGCGTGAGATTTGCTGGGCTAGAGACTGAGCTGTTGTGGGGACTGCTGTTAACTCTTCCTCAGCCCCCAAAGATCGAAGTGTCCATTCCTGATTTGATGAGAGAAATACACCTTTATTGCAATGATTGGGTTTTTTTTTTTCTTTGTCCCATTCTTTTTCAAATGATACTTACTTTGAGACTTAGGATGCAGGAGACTCGATGCATTTGACTACTGACATAATGTAAATGGGTAGATTACATCAAATAATTGTTTTTGCTCCTTGAAGGAGTCATTCTGTCTACTGCAGAGTCTCTTAGTCCATGTTTTGTAGCAGGCTTTTGTCATTCCTGATTAATCCTTACCAGTCTCAGGTCTAGCTGGATATCTTTAAGGGATACATCATCTCCTTCAGTTCCTAAACTGTCTTTTTAAGTGTTTAGTTTAATGGAACTTGTCTTGCACTTCACTGCTCTCAGGAGTGCTGTCAAGAGTCTTTTTAAAGGATCTGAGTTTTACAGAGTCACAAGTTATCTGTTGAGATTTTTTTTCATGCCCAGACTTCTTAACTGTTTGGGTTTTTTTTGTAAACCGTCTTTTAAAGATCTCAGGATTTTTAAGAAATCCTGTTTGAACTTTGTGGATGCCATGCCCGTTTCTAACAAAATATCTTGGTTTATTCCATGCCTTCCTGTGTGCTTTCAGATAGAGTCTTTTGAAACACATTTCTTATTTGGCCATAAGACTTTTTAGCTATAAACATGAAACATCAGGATGTTTAATTTTGCAAAATAACATGAGTGGACCAATTGCTTTGCTTTCTATAGGCAGCATAAATTGTACGCGTGTGCTGAAGAGATTGTCTGGAGGTTTCCACCTGTGCTTCATCAGCTCTTTGCGCAGGGGAGATCCCTAAAACCTCCTGAAGAAATGGTTGGAAGGCTCAGTTCTAAAACCGACATTGAGAACACGTTTGTGAGCAGGACTGTGGAGAAATCTTGCACCTCAGGATCCTTCTATCCCCCCTAGTCCTTGTCCTGGCATTTAAAGATGGCATGGGTGGCTGTCAGGCGCTTGGTGCAGGGATTATCTCAAACACTGCCGGTAGCGGGAGCTTTTCTGGGTAGAACTTAATGCAGCTTAGGCCAGATCAACTCTTTTTTTTTTTTTTTTTTTCTCTCCTCTAAATATGACTCTCGGTGCGGACTTTTGACAAGCAATAGCAGGAGTGCATGTTCTACCCTGTAGAAAGGTGGAGGCAGTAGGTCTGTTCCGGTATCTGGGCCAGCATTTCTTTCGCTATTTCTGAGTACCAGAGAAAACAAATGACCCAGGCGAATTACAGGAAGAACTGGGTTTCCTAGAGGAACCTGGGGCTTGGGGAGGAAAATACGTCCACATACTACGCTTCCGGGAACGCTCACCGCCGCATTTGCTGGCGATGCATTGGGGGCAGCCCACATCTGCTGAGACGCATCTGAAAGCCCACGGAAACCCCAAAACTTGCTGAGCTAGCAGGCCTTCCTTGTTACCCGCGAACAAGGTGACATCATTTCATCTAGCCTGTGGTTACGTGTTGAATTTGCCAACTCCTGTAAGCACGTATGTACAACACATACGCGTGGGTGCCTGTCTCGCTGCTGCAAGAGTTCACCGACCAAGGCTGGTCACTAAACCAGGGGGCTGTTCGAGTAGGAGATTTTACTGATGGTTATACCACTGCAGCAGTGTTTTAATTGTATTTTCTATCTATCAGAAATGCTTTTCCAGTGGTACTTGTTAAAAATCAAAACAGCCTCCTAGGTTGCATACAAAAATCCTACTTTTGGTGCAGTAACTTTATTTTTGGTAAGAAAGTTTGCAGAAATACAATTGTTCTATTTTTGAAGCTGTAAAACCATCCTCAATACTTTTTTCTGTTCTGTCTAGTTCTAGAATACCATTAGGATAACTACTAGTTGAAGACTTTCCCCCTTTACTTACCACTACAAGCCATTGAGTATGCGTGGCAAGTACAAAGTCAGCTTAATTTCCTCTCTTCATGTGGTTTTTTTTTTTTGTTTTGGCCTGCACTAGCCTAGTGTGCTGTGGACAAGGAGGAGGAAAGGCAGCTTGGTTTGAAAGCTGGAGCTTGTTCCCAAAGTAAACTAACGTTCTCTCCATCCCTTGGAATAAGGCAGTTCTCAGCAAGCTACTTGTCACTGATGTATAAAGACTCCTTTTTAATTTCCCTCTTGGGAATATTTCGCTGCTTAAGCCTGACCCTTAATTAGGAGCAAAAGCTGTAAATTGCAGCAGTTGTAACAGCTGACTGGGAATTTGCTGGGAGCTGGAGGAGTGTCCAAGGTTTGTTGTATCAGAGCTTTGGACCAGCCCCTGAAATGTGCAGGAATGTCAGCTTCCTAGAGTCTAGACCCTTATTAGCTACATTACTAATTGAATGATAGCACAGCATGCAAATTACTGAGATAATCCTGAGCTATGAATACCAGTGTGTTCTTTTCTGGTAGTTTTTTTTTCTTTTTCCCTTCCCCTAACCAAAGTATTAACTGCAAGAAATACCGTTGTACGCTCTGGATTTTATTTACAATAGCCTCGGTTCCAGAGGGAACGTTTTGAGTGATTTTATACATAGGCTGATTGGGCATCTGATTTGTATAAGCTCAAAGCAGTTGAAAGAGAAGCCAAGTTGTCCCAGTGCCTGTGTTGTTTCCAGCTGCGGAGTTCCAGTATGAGAATGAAAGAGCCATGGTCAAATGCTTTCATGTGGTTTTGTATTGCAGAGTCCCAGCCTTGTCTCATAACATCAGGGCACATGGTGCGATGGTGAATTCAGATAAGAGAACTCTTTCATCTGCCCCTTGGGGAGGAGATCCTTCGGTCTGTCTGGCTCCTGTCCGCTTGGCTCTGCTGTAGCATCCTCCTTTCTGGCAGAGCTGGATCAGGGATAAGTCCAGAGCAGAGCACCCTTTGCAGAGCTCTGAGAGGCAGGTTTTTCCTCTGGGGTTGAGCATGCCACTGCAGCCTGGGCTGTTGTGGGGAGCCGAAGGTCAGCCCTTCAGCCTCTGCTGTGCAGTGCTTAATGCTGCCTCAGTTCTCCTCCCTGTTACTGCTGTCTGTGCAGACGAGTGGAGCACAGGTCACACAGAGCTCGTTGAATGCTTTTTCTAATGAACCTTTCCTTTCTCATTTATTTTTATACTTCTTTATAAATGTTTTCTCATTTTATTTTAGACCCAGACTGAAAAATGTGGACAGAAGTACCGCACAGCAGCTGGCAGTCACAGTGGGAAATGTCACAGTAATTATCACAGACTTTAAAGAAAAGACTCGCTCCTCTTCCACGTCGTCTTCTACAGTGACCTCCAGTGCAGGATCAGAACAACAGAATCAGAGCAGCTCGGGCTCTGAGAGCACAGACAAGGGCTCGTCCCGCTCCTCCACGCCAAAGGGGGACATGTCGGCAGTCAATGACGAATCTTTCTGAAAATTGCACATGGAGTTGTGGAAACTATGAATCAGGGTATGAAATTCAAACACTCCACCTGCCCATGCTGTTCAAATCCTGGAGAGCCTCTTCTGTGCTTGAACACACACTTTCTTGGACATCGACCTTTTACTGATGCAACCAGGATAATTTCTGCTTGCCGTGGGCATCTGGCCACCAAGGAATTTCTCACCCTAACGATTACTCTTGACACTTTTATGTATTCCATTGTTTTATATGATTTTCCTAACAATCATTTATAATTGGATGTGCTCCTGAATCTACTTTTTTATAATATCTGCTGTGCACAATTTTCCATGAACATTACAACTTTTTGTTTTGGGGTTAGGGAGCGGGTGGGGAGGGAAGGGGGCTTTATTTATTGCATTCACAAACTCCATCCTCTTTCAACATATCCTTTTTAAGTTCAGTTCTTCTTCCAGTTATACTGTGTACTATCAGTTTTGATATAAATTATATATAAATATATCTATAAATAAATATATATAAAGGGTTATTTGAAACCAATACATGGAAACGCTGGTGCTTGAAACACTGTGAAGTGAAAAAAAAAAAAAATTAATAATTGAACAGTTCAAGATCTAGGACAGTCCCCTTCTGTGAAAGTACTGAAACTGAAATGGAACTGGTCTTAGGTGAAAAGTGTTCCTGAGGGTTTAAACCTGGATGGGACCTGTTCTCTCTATTGTTCCTTCCCCATTTCTTCCTTAAGCAATGGCTAAAATGTACTGGACACACAGTTTTGATTTTTATAGCTTGGGACCTGAAATGAGAAAAATTTGCTCCAGGTGGCCTGTATTTCCATGAGGGTAACTCAGACCAGTGATGTGCGAGTTCGTGCTCGGCTGGAGCACATTCACACCCAGACTGGTGTCGGCATGCCACGGATTCGTGTATTTTGGTAACGTGAGCGTCGCTATGTCGTGCACAGCCAATCCCACACGCGTTTGGTGCTCTTAGACTGAATGAATTTCGTCCACCTGCATCAGCGACTGGGGTAACGTTAGGTCTGGAATGGGTTGCTTTGGGTTGGAAGGCAGCACGGAGTGATTGTGGGTTGAGGGAGTAAAGCTGGTGCTTGCTCCAGCCAGCAGCACGTGGGTCGGTCATCGTCAGCCCCCTTCCACCTGTCCTCTCCGTGCTGTCAGGGTGGCTCTTCCTGAAATCCATCCGTATTCCAGCAGTGGTTTCTGAACAGCGTCTTGTCCAGTGCTGATGTTGGGCTTGTCAGTGTTTGGACGTTTCTGGCTCTCCCGCTGTGGGAGCGAAAGTAGGGAAAAGCTTTTTGTGCTGGCAAGCGAGCGACACGTGTGGCTTGTGCTCATGACCAGCATCTCCTTCATTCTTGCTCTAAAGCTATTCAGACTGTAATTTCTTTTCCTGGCCTGTTAGTGTTGCTTTACAGTTTACCTTCTATGCATTATCCTGCTAAAACACTAGGCTGAAGAGATTAAACTTTATTTTTTGTTTTTTAAAGGAAAACAACCAACCAACCAAACCCCAAACCTCTTTGGCTTTTCATCTTTATTTAGTGGCCCCAGGGTGCTTTGCAGTAATTTCAGGCACAGAGGCTGTGGCTTCATTTGACATCAAATACATAACTTCTGGGCGTGATGAAAGAGGGCCACGTTTTGACAACTTTGTGCAAGCTTGTTATATTGTGAATTATTTGCTTAGCAAGAGTAATTTCTCTTTGTGGAGGCAGTGGATTTAAGATTTCTTTTAAAATCTGTGTGGTTTTGAGTAGCAGACATAGGTTCCTTTCACACTGGCGACAGAAATGTGTGAAGAAGGGATGGGTTACAGCCCCTGCTCGAAGGTACGTGCAGTGGCAGTGTCTTTGCAGCAGCGGTTTTATTCCGAGCACATTAACGTGGGCACCCCGACTTAATTCTGCTTCTATTCACAGTATAGGCTGTCTTTACCTTTTTAAGCATTTTTAAAGTATTTATTAAAGAACCAAAGGAAACCAGATGCTTCCCGTGAGCATCAAGACAATTTATTATACATAGTTTTAAATACTATGAATTTCTCAATCCACATTTTAACATTAGTGGGATATTGCAAAGACATTCCTTTTCCAGTTTTTACTATTCCTTTAAGGGTCTCAGGGAGGGTAAACTGGTCAGCCATATTTATTTATTTTACTGAAATGTATTGGAATAATTTTTTAAAGAGAGATTTTTTGAAGATGCCCCTGAACTTGTATATTTTGCACTGCTTTATAAATGATCCATTATCAATTAGGCTTGCGTGCATCTCGGCCGCGATCCAGCGAAGAGTGTGAGTGAGCGGCGAGTCCCTCTGCCTCCAGCGGGGCTAACTCTGGTGCTTCAAGTCAAACCGTGCACTCACCTTCTTCACTGAATCTGGGAATTTGTGCAAAAAAAAAAAAAAAAAAAGCATTGTGTGTACCAGGAAATTGCTTCTTTTTCAAGTGAAAATGGACCTGTAGATCAGTTGAAAAAGCTTTAACGCCGTACCAGCTACTCATGGCTACTGGTAAAGTCGGTAACATCTGTCTCTTCGGGCATGCCTCCTTGATAGTGTAGCTTGCTATAAATAAGTGGGAAAATTTCTTTGGAACAAGTGACCTGTAATTCTGCATTCAGTAGAAATTGCTAGCTAAGCCTTGAACCTCCCCAGCCTCATGCGTAGCTGTTGTGTTGTGGATTTGAAGGATAGCATTTGCTTTTACACTTAATTTCTGGAGTTGCATCCCCACGGCACCTGCCCACGGGTGGGATTCCCGCCGTGCTGCATCCGTGGGTTATCCCGCTGTCGGTGGGGAGCGTGTTTAAGAACCAAACCAACCAAAACACTAGTGTAGGGGAAGGACCAGATTCGTGGTGTTCAGTGGCACAGAAAGCAGGTAAGTAAAGCACAGTGTTACATTGGCGAAGTTTCGATTCTCACACTCACACACACACAGACACTGACACAGCTTGCCTGACTCGCTCAGTTTGACATAGTTCTGCAAAGGAAAAATGGCAGCGTTTTACACCGCCAGGCTATTTATTTGAATTGGAACACCTTGCTTGTTTCAAATTGGACAGATCAAAATTCGGGCAGCAGCTTCCGTGAGTTTCTTTCCACTGAGATGTTTTCACCTGCCTTACCAAGATCATTCTCAGTCTACTTTTTTAAGCTCTACCATAAACTTAAATTATTGAAAATTTATTAATTGCTGACTATATAATAACCTTTGCTTGTATGTAACCGAATGGTTTTAAGAGCCAACATTTAGAGTATGACAATGGAGCTGAACAGTTTTTAATGCGCAAGCAGTTCTGTTCTTGTGTATGACTTGTAACCTTAATTTACTGTGTAAAGATGGTTACATTATTTCCTTAGCTTTGTTTGTTGGAGACAAATATAGAATGCTTGTTTAAGTATGTCAAAACATAATCTTATCTTGTGGATTTTTATGTTAATGTATTATACGAGCTATATTTTTCATTTGCCCAGAAAGACAGCTTGTATAACGCTTTTGAAAGTTTTTCCGCTCTGTAAAGTCTTTAGAGCTGACAGTCCTGTTAGGTTTGTTTTAATCTTCATGCTAAAGTGTCAATGGTGGTTTTGTGAACTGGTCAGAAATTCACAGGTCTTAAATGTTTTTGGGAAATTTATATTGGACACTGCTCTTTGTCTAGCAAATAAAAGATGTTAATATATTCCTGTTACTGGCATGTGCACGACTGTTATTAGAAGCCACTTTATCATTTTCCTGCTTTAAATAGAAATGTCTATTTATGAATTCTGCTTGTAGTTTTTTCACAAATAAAATAGTAAAATTTAATTACATCTGAAAGCTCTCTTTTTTGGGAGATGCCACCATTCAGAAAAAGCGTAGAGTCCTGTTGCTGGCAGTCTGTACGTGTCTTGTCCGTGAGCCGCTGCTCAAGCACCCCACTTCTGCAAACACAGGGTTGTGTGTGTAGAAAACCTTGAGTAAATCCAGCTTGTTCCCTGGGACTAACGATATATGAAAAGCTTGTGGTGGATGTGTCTGCAGAATTTGGGTTCTGGTGCTTTGAAATAATCACTTTTTTTCCCCTTTCTGTAGCTGCAGAAACAGCGAGGCTTAGTGCAGAGGATGTTAGTGAGAGCCCTTGGGAGTTCCTTCAGCTGTCTTACGCTAATGAACTCCCAGGAGTAAAATTAATAACATTTAACTGAGACCCTAATTGTATTTTTTGTAGCGTAAAAATACGGGTATTTTGCAAGCAGTGTTTTGGTCCTCTGCCTTGGAAACACGGTGGTGCGAGTTACTGTGCTCTTCCTAGGCCACGCGTTCCCTCCTGGCCCAAGACAGGAGATGTGTGACACGACTGTTCAAATATGAAGTTGACATTTGAAAACCAAACAATACGTAAAATGCAAAGGGGAAAAAAGAAACCTGACTCTGAGGCTTTTTCTCAGGAATAGAAGGACGGTTCCTAAACTAAAAGCTGTTTGGATATTTTTGTGTGTGCTGGGGGAAGTGTGTGTAACAACTAGAGGTAGTTTGAAAAAAAACAACAAACTGCTGTGCAAACAGACTCTTAAATGCTTTTAACCTCAGTTGGAGATGATTCAAAATCCTTTGTGCCAAGAATAAGAAGAAACAGGAAAGGTAGTGGTTGTTCTACAGACCTGAAAAGCACTTGTTGGCCTGCCGGGTGAGTGAGTAGAGAAACGGTCCCTGCCTCGAGGAGTGTACGGTCCCTGTCCTCAACCTGCACCAGCCAAAGGTCCTGGAGCAGCTGCCTGGGCAAAGTAAGAGCTACAGGGAGCAAAGGTAGACAAGCTTCATCTTCATGAGCATCCACCAGCATCATCACCAGGTGGAGGCTTGGAAGGAGCCAGTGACTGATTTTCAAGGTGATGCTGGTTTCCTGCTTTAGGTAGTGGGATTTGGTTGGACCGGTCTCCTGGAAATCCCTTGTCTCAGAGCCAAGTGAGCGGAGAGCCACGTTTGATGCTGGAGCTTATGGAGTCAACCCTACTGGGGTGGAAGGAGGGTGAAGGCTGCGGGGAGAAGGGCACCTGAGGCTGCTTCAAGGTATGTACCAGGCTATGTGTTGTGTTGAAAGGTTTGTGTTTGGTAGCTATAGAGGGTACAGAAGGAGATGGGGAAATCTAGTTCATGGCTCTTAGGGTTTTGTAAGGTTATTTCTGGGTCAAGCAGTCAATTTTTTAAGACTTGGAAGTGTAAAAAATCAGCGCCCACTCGCATAGCTGGGAAGAGAAGAAAAAATCCTCTGTAAGGCTTCTGTCAGCTTTTTTTTTTTAAACTTACTTAAATCTGAACATACCTCCATGCAGCAGTTTGGGGGCAATTAAAACACTAACACCCAGCACTGGGGAAGGAGCTTTAGGAACCCATGTCAGGGCTGTGCCTGGTCCTTACCTGCCAGTGATGAGCTGTGTATGTCCAGCAGCATTGTACTAAGTCACAATTGGAGTTTCCAGGGGCTGAAGCAAGAAGCTGTCTGCAAAAGACACGAGGGATGTGACAAACAGCTGTGTGGGTCCAGCTGTATATCCCATGGGAATGCAACTGCCAAGTGCCCTGCTGAGTCAGCAAAGTGCCCTGAGACAGGGCTTGTCTTGGATCCCAGCTGCAGACAAACTCCTTCCCAGCTCACAGAGGCAGCTACACCAAGAAGAAATGCCATTTGCAATTGTGGAGCTACTGCTCATCTTTTTTTTTGATTGTTTGTTTGAAAAAAAAAAAACAATCTCCAAAAAGCTGACTGGAAAACTGGATGTCGCTTGCTGCAGGAGAGGGATATAGAGAGGACGTGTGCTGCTGTGCTTGTGGTTTTGAGTGTGAGTTCCTCCAAGGTGTGAATGTTCATCTTCAGGCAAGTGTCTTGCCTTGCAGCAGGTTGGATGGACTGCTGCAGCCCCGTTTAGTCCCTTGTTTAAGTGTAAACCTGAGTCTATAATGTTTTAGAGGGAGCAGAGCTGTGAAACCTCTCCTGTGGTTCACAAAATGAAAAGCTAATACAAAACCCCACCAAACCCCCTAGTATATAGGTCTCCCTGCATGAATCCTTGTTTTACAGAACTTTTTTTCTTCTTTTTCCCTGTGCTTCTTTCCCTTCACCCTCCCAAAAAGAGAAATTAACTACACAAGCATGGTAGAGATGGAATTTAATGCATTTGCTATTTGGAGGCTGAGAGAGTTGGGGTTCTTCAGCCTAGGAAAGAGAAGGCTCCAGAGAGACCTTGTAGTGGCCTTTCAGTACTTCAAAAGGGCTTATAAAAAACCTGGAGAGAGACTTTTTACAAGAGCATGTAGTGATAGGACCAAGAAGTAATGGCTTTAAACTAGAGGAGGGGAGATTCAGATGAGATATCAGGAAGAAATTCCTCACCATGCTGGTGGTGAGACACCGGCACAGGTTGCCCAGGGAAGTTGTGGATGCCTCATCCCTGGAAGTGTTCAAGACCAGGTTGGATAGGGCTTTGAGCAACCTGGTCTAGTGGGAAGTGTCCCTGCCATGGCAGGGGGTTGGAACTAGATGATATTTAAGGTCTCTTCCAACTCACACCATTCTCTGATTCTGTTTTCCTAAACCCTCTTCCAGAGCTCCCCAGCACTCTAGGTTCCATGGGACATGCTGTGTGAGCTCTGGAGCAGGGTGCCCAAGCATGGCTCGAAGCCTTTCAAAGGGAGAACTGGGAGCCACAGAGGAGCCAGCACGTCCTGATCACTGATGGAGAACCAGCAGGAGGTAGAAGGAAGAGGGAGAATGGCTGCGATTGACAACACCCGGATTCCTTCATGGTTTTTGTAGTTGTAATAAAGACCAGGTCAGGTCATTTTGCCTTTCTTGTCTTGACTGTTTCTTTCTGGAATACTTATGTGCAGAAGTCTGGTTTCTCTTTTTGCTACTGCTGGCAGGCGCAGTGAGGCTTGTTTGCTGTTGCCCACCCTGTGATGGCTGATTGCTTGGTGTTTGAAGGGAGCCCTTTTCCAGACAGAGTTGAGGCTCATGCTGATCCCAGCTGAACCCATCTAATAGGAAGACATCAGACACTTCTGCAGGGTCTTCTCATTGCTGAGCTAGGTGCCTCCGCAAAGCAAAAGCTGCATGCAGAAATCAACAATAACATCAAAAAGCTGTTCTAGAAATTCCTAACAAAGCACTTCACACCACTGCAGTTATCCCACTTGCAAAGCTTTCCTGTGGCATAGCATGGAAGCCTGTAACAGTGAAGAGCAACTCTGGTCTTCACTGAATATTAACACTGAAGCTAGAAAATAGTGTCTTCCTGCAGCCAGGTCTTGTACTGCAAACCTCACCGTGCTCGCCTGAAGTCGCCTGGTGCTCCTCAAACAGGGATGGCTCCTCACAGAGCGGTAAGTGATCTGGCAGCCCTGGCTGTGCGGGAAACACGAAGGCACGAGCCAGTTATGCTTCCTAGATGAAGAGTCAAGAAACAAATACTTCTTTGTCCTCATCTATGTCTCCATACTGAAAAAAAAAAGAATATAAATTGCTCTCCAATTGCTTTCCACCCCGACTATTTATTATTTCCATGATCCTGAAGTTTTCATGACATTCTAACATTTCTAATTTTTTCCAGCTTCTTTTTTTTACAGCATTGGGAGTTGTCAAAACCGTTCCAATGCACTTGAGAGGCCGTTCCAGCATGCACATCACCTCTTCTTCAAAACCATTGAGAAGGACTTAAAACTGTGCAGTAAGTTTAGATGCGGTGCTGGGGGATATGGTTTAGGGGAGAACTTGTAGAGTAGGGTTGATGGTTGGACTTGGTGATCCCAAGGGTATTTTCCAACCTGAATGATTCTGTGATTCTGTAACTACTAGGAAGTTGCAGTGTGAGAATCCCCGTTGCTCTGCCTGCCCTGCTTTGGCAATCCTCCCTCCCTTCTGCCAGCAGGTGAGGCAGAGGCATTCAAAGCCACTTAAATACCGTGAAATTCCTGGTGTAATATGCACTTGATAACAGCACATCAAAAGCTTTTAGGAAGTATTAATTGGCTGCAGCTGCTGGAGGTGGCCGGAGTTGGAGGGAAGAGGTCTGAAGCATTTAAGCTGCTCTAAGGTGCTTTCAAGTGTTGGAAAGGTCACATTTGGGAGCTGAATTTGGGTATGAAATATCCCTGCGAGCAGGAAAAAGCTGGCACGCTGCTGAAATGGCACGTGGTTTCCCAGGTAAGAGGAATGGGAACGAACAAAGCTGATTTGTGTTCCTCCTCAAGCTGTGCCATCGGGGCTGTATGATTCATGTTGCCTGGGAGGTTTGGCGTGGAGCTGGCAAGGAGGAGTTTTCCATGTTTGTGTGCATGTTTTAGGAGGGATTAAAGCTCAGAGTAGAGAAGCAGGAGAGTCACCGAGATTTTAATTCTGCCTTCACCCAGAAATTAATTACTACCTAATACATATAAACTAGAATACATAATCTTAAATATGTATATGTTGGATTTTACATAGATTATAGAGATATTCTGTGACAGGCTAAAGATGTGGTGAAGTTTAAAAGCATGACTTGGCCAAAGTTGTCTCTAATAAGGTTTTACTCTGACTCTCTCAAGGAATCACCAGCATAAGCCAAGTCTAAATAGGGCCAACAAACCCTCCCACCCCTTTTAGGTGGCTATTACTGTCTTACTCTGCAAACTGACTTCAGCAGCAAGTAGTCTGTCTCTCTCTGGTCATATGCTTTACTTCCCACTGGGGTTTATAAAAATAAGATGAAGAAAGGGCGAGAAAAATGCAGCTTTCCATTAAACTCATTTATTTCTGGTTCAAGAAGGACAAAATTATGGAGTGGTGGGAGGAAACTGGTTAGGGCTTAAAGCTGATGCTACTCTCTGGGAGGGTCGATTTATTTATGTACCCGGAATTTTTCCCAGATTTGAAGAGATGTCCATCAGCCTCGAGCTTCCCAATGGCCATTGGAAGAAGCTCATGAAATCTGGACAGAAATACTGCCCTGCAGCTGGGGGAAGCCCAGTGAGTGCCTCTGCCCAGGAATAAATGACTTTTTAGCAGGGCCTGTTGTGATAGGACGAGGGGTGATGGTTTTAAACTGAAAGAGGGGAGACTTAGACTAGAGACAAGGAAGAAATTGTTTACACTAAGGGTGGTGAGAGCCTGGCCCAGGTTGCCCAGAGTGGTGGTTGATGCCCCATCCCTAGAAGCATTCCAGGTGAGGTTGGCTGGGGCTCTGAGCAACCTGCTCCAGTTGCAGATGTCCCTGCTCACTGCGGGGAGGTTGGACTAGAGACCTTTAAAGGTACCTCCCAACCCAAACCAGTCTATGGTTCTGTGACTTGCATCTTTCAACCTTTCTCACATGCACATGTGCCCATTCTTCATTTCCAGCAAAGAGAATCCTCTGTAATCTCTAAATCTCTCTGCCCAGCCTTTGTGGGAGGTTGAGGCTTTGGTCAAGGGCTAGGTCTGCACCCTGACATCACAAACCTAATGGTAGAGAGCCTGTGAAAAGCCTGGCAGCAACATTCCTCCAAGCCCAGGTTTTGTGCTGGCTACCAGGAGATGGAGGGGATGGAAATGTATTTTCCTGCTCCTATCATTCTCCTTATTCAACCCGAGTTTTGTTGGTGTGAAGTTAAGGAAGGGAAAATATGGACTGGAGTTGTGGACACGCTCCCTGGGAAAAGCATAGGGTGATTCCTGGGGGATGGAATTGTGGCAGCGCAGGGCGTGATGGGTGTGTGACAGCCGCTGGCAGTGGTCTAACTGGGAGTCACTGCAGCACAATGGCATGGGGAAAAACAAGTGATAGGAAACTCCACTGACTGCAAAAGCTCTCCAATTGTGATAACACTCAGAGGGGGATAAATCCAAGGGGGTGGCAGGAGAGGTGAGTGCACAGTGAGTCTGCTGGGGTGCTGGGTTTTGGGAACTGCGTGCAGGATGGTGGCTCTGACTCAGCCCTGGCTGCTGCCTGTGCTGCCTGCCTCCACCTTCCCCCTGCTCTCAGGAGGATCTGCTATCCCCTTGGCCTTTACAGCAAGAACGGAGAACCTTCTGAAGCATCCAGAGATGCCTGAATTCGGTGGCTCTGTGCTGCAGTGTTGCTGCAGCAATCACAGGGCAGGCTTGAAGAGATGGCCCCACTGGGCGCCCCTTGCCAACAGACTTGTCAACCTTTACTCTTGGTCTCTGCATCTGTTTGTCACACTGAGCAGGACCAGCTATGCTTTTGGGCCCTTCTCAGCTCATCTATCCCCTTGCAAGTCCTATTAGGGATGCCAATTATCCTTTTCATTCTGTGCAAAGTTATAAATCCCACAGATTTATGTGCCAAAAGGCTTCATCGATAGAAAGATTGAGTTAAAGGCAATGAGTTAGAACAACTAGGAGGTAACTCCATGGAATGGCTGGGTGATGAGCAGGCTGAGACCTGATGTGCAAAGCCAGGGGGTCAGGAGCAGCTGGGCAGCGTGCACGGGTGGAGAGGAGAGCAGTGATGAGCTGATACACACTCTTGTAGAGATGGTGATTTCCCTGAGCTGGATGCAGTGGGCCCACCGTGCTGTGCCTGTCAACCAGACGGCTGTAACCAGTGGAGAAAAGCTTTTTATCTGAAGGACTGCAGGTGAGCAGTCCCTTTCCACTCCAAATCCATACAGTGGCTGAGGAGCAGGAGCTGGAAGGAGCAGGACAGGCAGCCCTTAGACCTCTGGTCTCCTCACTGAAACCAAGAGAAGCTAGACCACCATGATTCCTAGTCTTGGGGAGAACCTGTAATGAGTCACTTGAGTTATTCTTGCTGGTGTGTGGTCTGTTGTATTCTACACACAGTTAGGAGTTATATCTCTGTGCAAGAAGGGGCTCTGCGTCTTGCTCTGATGGACAACGGGAGATGTTTTCCCAACAGCAGATTAACAGCTTATTTATAGTGAATTAATGACTTTTAGTGCCTCATGGGTTCTCCTGCAAGCTGGATTTGCCAAAAGGATTCTGTCTTCTTCAAAGCTGGGATGTGGAGCTCCTCTCAAATATCACTGCATTTAAGTGAGATGGTTTTTTCCCTTCCCTTCACCTTTATCTGGCACTTAAAACAATACTCGTAACATCTGAACTAGGGTAAATGGTGGGGATTTTTAAACTTAAACTCAGCATTTGGATGCCTTCCAAATCACTGCCAAAGATGGAATTTATCGTTCCTGTGGGGACAGAGACCTGGGAGGCCAGCGCTGGTGACACCAGTCTGAATTCCCCACCAAAGCAGAGGGTGAACAGGGGAGGCTGCCTCTTTCCTCTGGCCATCTCTGGGTTGTCCTGAATGTTTAGACCTTGAGATGCTCCTGCTGGGACTTTCACAAGCTGTGTCTTGTGATTCTGGCCGGTGCAAGTAATGCCACTTGAGAGTCTTAAAACTGTGCTGTCTGCGGAGGAGGGGGAGGCAGAGCTCAGCCTGCCAGCTCTGTGTGCGTGTAACTGTGCCATTCAATGGATTAAAAAAATAATAAAATAAACAGTGGTGCTCTTACCTCAGGCTATCCATTAGGAGGGTGATTTAGTGCAGGGAGGGCTATAAAGGCAGTCGATAAATCTTCCGTGCAGCACAAATAAAATCTCTTATGGGAGGAGAAAGGGCCCCGGATAATGGCAGGAGGAGGGAACAGCCCTTGCCCCCTTGTCTAATTAGGCTGTCCAGGAGAAGTTAATATAAAATAATAGATCTGGAAAGCCCAAATCTTCACAACCTTAGGAAGGACTTCATCCCCTTAAATTATGAGGCTAAGACCTCATTCAACAATACTTTGAAGGAGATCAGCTGGCTAACGGCTTGGGCTCCAGCTCTGCACGGTTACAGTACCTTCTGAAGAGCTTGCTCCTATTCTCATTGAATGCTACTATTTTTATCCCCCTTAAATTCTAGAAGGTATTTCTAAGTGGGAAGCAGAGCAGAGCAGAGAATAACAGCTCTGTGTAACAGTTCTGTAAAAAGGATGGAGAAATATTTGAAATAGCTTATATCTATTTTTGATGCCACCAGTATGGTAGCAATGCACCTGGAGGTACCTGCAGCCCCTGGTGCCCTGTGGATGATGAGACATGGAAGGGTTACTGCTGGTCACTTCTCTCATGGGGTTCACAGGCTCATGCCTTTCTGCTTGGAGCTACAAGTACCTAGGGATGTCTCTGAGTGGCTGCAGGGAAAGGGCAATGCTGGCAGGGGGAAAGTAAGCGGTCTCTGGTTGACCTCCAGCCCAGAAGACTCCTCTTGTCTCACCCTTCCTTGGGGCCCTGTTGCCTTTGTGGTTTAGTGGGGAGTGCTTTGATCCATTCCCCATATGGGAGGCAGAAGCGCAGAGGGGCTTAATTAGGTGCAATTACCTCACCGACCGCAGCCAGAGATGCTTGGGGTAGTTGTCTTAAGGTCAAATAGGAATCTGTGGCCCACCATGACCTAAAGTGCAGGTGTCATGAGGGGTGCCCTCAGCCTTTGTGCTGTCTTCTGCTGAGCTGCAAAAGGCTCAAGCCTTCCAGCATAATGCCCTCAAAAGGCTGGAGAGCTCAGGGCTGGACATTGGTGGCCCATGGATTGCTGCTGGAACCATAGTGTGAGTGGAGGGGTTTGGACAGAGAGTGAGACGGGATGGACCCTGGCTGGAAAATGCAACACAATGCGAGGGAGCAAATAGGGACTGGGATCCATGAGTCCCCATTTCTGTTTGTGAACATGGCCATGCAGGTTTGGATGCTTAACAGGGCTTTTATCTTGTGCTTGCCCCCTTCTGCAGCCTTGGCTTTTCCTCCTGTACATGCCCAGGTTCTCCGAAGCTGCTGAGCAGGGTATTGGTGCATATGGCTTAGTCTTATGCTGGGCAGAAGCATCCTGCTTCACTTGAACATGAAATATAGATCAGAGATCAAGTGAATTATTGTGCCATGCTGCTGCTTGGGCAATAGGGAGTCTTTAAATCAATCAGGCCCCAAATAAATAAATAAGCGTGCAGCAGACACGCTGGAGTGCATGTCTGATTCCTATCAGCGGCAGTAATTCAAGTCAGATGCTTGCAGTTTCTCCGCTTCCCCAGCTGCGTTACCTGGGCTGCTGAAGTCGCTTGAGACAGAAAGCAAAATTTTTTCTGAGCTTTCATTATTGTTGCCAAAGAAACCATTTCATTTGGTTGCCACGTGTGCAGCAAATCTGGTTCAATCCATCTGGATGTTGGGGGCTGAGGGAAAAGGGCTTTGGGGAAGGAAGTCTGCAGAGTGTGGCCACCTCAGTGCCCATGGTGCCGACCATGTGGATGGGGCCAGGAGCTGGAGGAGGAAGAGTGGGTGCTGCTCCTCGGGGAGGCTTGGATGGTCAGCTTCATGTGTTTGACCTGCATGAGCATCCCCACAGCAGTGTGGACACCTGGGTGAGCTGAATCCAAAGGAGCTCCTCATCCCTTGGAGACCTTCCCCAGGGAGCAGCCCTGCTGGCTGTGAGAGCCTGGCTGGAAGAGCCCTGTAGCCTCTGGCACTTAAAAGACTTTACTCGTTTTCCTTTCCACTTGGCAGAGAAGTGTTTGAAGCGTTTGATCTTTCTGGGCTGCCGTCTACCTCCCGCAGGTGCCAGGCTCTGGAGCACAGCTCCCTGGGGTCTGTCTCTGCCAGGCATCATCCTGCTCCCTCGGCACTGCCCGAGTACACCCTCCACGTGGGACAGCCCATGGCAAGGAGAGGGTTGGGTGCTTTGGGTTACTGTCCCAGCTGCTGCCCAGCCCTTGGGATGACTCCCACACCAGCAATTAATTTGGGCAGCTGAGCCTGGGCTGGGGGTCAGCTGAAAGCTGTGATCAGCTGAAAGCTGTGGAGGAGACCAAGGTGACATGAGCTTTGCTAGCTAGGGAGAGCAGCCACTGTGCAGCTAGCCATGCTGCTCCAGGAGGGTGGCACTGGGGGTTTTATCCCTTTTTCAGGGCAGCTTCGGTCACTTGCATGTGGGCCTGGGCCCCTCTCACCAGTCCCTAAGGCTGGAGGTGCACTGCATACTTGGATTTCAGTAGTGCTTTGCTTGTGGCAGCAGTGCTCTGCCCTTGCGTGTGTCCATGCTGGTGCTTTATAAAGGTAAACGAGCCGTGACGCTGACACAAGGCTGCTGGCATGGCAGGGTTTTCCTTTGCAGCATTTCAGCTGTCCTGAGCAGACCTGGCAGCATCATTCCAAGGTGATGTTATTTCACTGGGTCAGGTCCTCCTCTTCCTTGAGTTACTCCAAGAGTGTGTTGAGACTGAACCTTGGACCAGCAAAGCTGATGGTTTTGTGACATCTTGCAATAGAAGATAAAGCAATTGCAACACTGGGAACTCAGCCTGGGTTTCCAAAGCTTTAACTGTGGAGGAGAACTGAACTGAAGCACCGGTAAGTTTTATTTCTTCTAAAGCTCTGCTTGTAATCTCAAAATAATAAAGGACTACCAGTTAAATCCACTCAACACATAATCTTGTGCCCTTCTGAGTTAACACAATCTATGTAGCGAGCAGATAAGCTGATACATGTAGTCATGCTGGATATGCACGTTGTTTACACAGCCAGACCACAGCAGGTCCACCTCTCAGGCTTGCAAGCCATTTTGGCATGTTCCTCCTCCAGCACTGCGTCCCAGCCCTGGACAGCAGCGTAAATCCTTCTTTGCAAATCATTGACCCAATAGGTTATAAAAGTTCCTTTATGGTCTGTCAAGACAAGCTAGGTTCTTTACGTACACCCTAAGTCAGCACAGTAAAACTTTTATGGTGTTTTTAATAACAAGAGCTACTGCACATGAACAGCAACTAATTTTTAAAGCCTTGGTACTTCAGCTGAGACGGGTTCCCCCCCCCCCCCTAAGAAAACACTTAGGTCAGTGCTTTCAGAAGTGAATGCCTGGAGCTAACCTCTTTGCCCTGGTGTGGTGGTCTAAACTCTGCAAATACTGAGCAGGTCTTGAAAGGAACTTCTGAAAACCAGGCTGCATTTCTGGTGGCATCTGTGCAAATGGAGAAGTTAAACTTCAGGTTCATATTTTAAAAAATATTTGGACCTTAAGCTGTGCTGTGACAGCTTAAAGGTTGTTTAGATGTGGTGTTGGGGGATATGGTTTAGGGGAGAACTTTGTAGAGCAGGGTTGATGGTTGGACTCGATGATCCCAAGGGTCTTTTCCAACCTGAATGATTATATGATTATGGCTTCAAGAAAATCAAGTTCTTCTTTGGTTGCAAAATTGTCTTGAGGGTTAACGTGTCTTTCTTTAGCAAAGCTATCAGTGCAAGGTGAACTAAAAAAACCTCCCTTGTTCCCTTGTTCAAGGACTCAGGCGCAGAATGGAGTCAGTGCTGAGCTCCCAGCCTGGTCCCGGGATGCAGGAGCACATCACAGACCATGACCCCTGGTTTCCACAAGGCAGGGGGAGCTCCCCACCTCTGCTCCTTTGTGCTAACAAAGATAGCTGTTAGAAGGCTGTAGCTTAATCTTGGGCCCAAGCCTCCAATTTAACCCCCCCTGGCTCATCCTCTCCTAACCCCCAGGGACCCCATTGCAGGTCTGGAGCCTCTGCCCCCAGGGTTGTACCTTCTGGCTGTGTTTTGAGTGTTAATACAAAGCAGCGTGCCATAAAGTGACTCTTCCAGCGCGTTTCTGGCTCTGATTTCTCAGACCTGCCTTGGACTGCCAAGAGGAAAAGGAAAATAATGAGGAGTTGAAAGCAATATGGCAAGGTCTGAGTTACCCTCCAATGAAACTGCCACCTCTGCCTGTCCCCATGGCCCTGCTTAACCTCCTGATGTTGCCAGCAAACCCAGCCGGTTATGCAGAGCATCCTTCTGACACCCCAGGCTTGGCACCAGCCCCTTGCTGAGACGCAAGGAGCCAGAGTGAGCCCCTCTGGGTCCCCTCCGTGAGCAACACATCCCTAATCCCAGCCATTGCTGCACGCAAGGGTTTAATGTAGACATCCAAAGGGAGGGTAGTGAGGGGTGTGGAGGGGCCACACGTCATCCTGGGGACACCTTCATTAGTGAATTAATGGTGTTTATTCAGGAGGCTCAGTCTGCTGATCGCTACAGTCAGGATTTGGGTCCTGCAAGGTGCTGCGTGTGTCAGCGTCCGCTGCTGCCTGACCCCAGGCAGCTGGGGCCCAGTCGTTCCAAAATGGGGGGAATTTTTCCTGCTGCTCTGGGAAATGTGCTGCTTTACCACTTCCCTGAGCTGCGGCATTTGTGGGTCTGGTCTGGGCAGAGCCGATGGGGCTTGCTGACCTGGATGAGGGAATCGGTCTTTTTTGTTGTTGGTGGTATTTTCGTGTTTTTTACTCTAGGAAAATTACATCCTTCTCTGAGTTCTGCCAGATGGGAGCTGTCCTGGCTTTGCGTCGGACCTGAGCAGTCCTGAGACAAGGTGCAATGGATGCTGTCCCCATGCCCTTGAATTACCTGGTAGGAATGACTGTGCCCTAAATTCACACCGCAGCAGCTGGGGCTGTTACATTTCTTCCTGCAATGGAGCCTCAGCCATTTAATTTTTTCCCTTTACTTGTATGCACCCAGTTAGAGCCTTTGTCCATTTGGACTTAGGCTTGCTTGGAGCTGTACTGCCCCATGTCCCAAGCCCAGGTGTCCACACGTGCCCCCTGACCCCAGCCAGTTGGCAGGGATGGGGTCCATGGTCCCACGCAAGCCTGGGTCCCTGCTCGCTGGAGCTCTCTGCTCTATTTGTGCGTGAAGAGCAGATCAGCTTTAGGCACAAGGGTGTGAATCGATCCTCCAACCGTCAGCACAGATTTCCCAGCCCTGACAGCAGCAGGGAGCAGAAAGCGAGAGGAGTTTGGTTTAGAGCAATTTTACCACGTTCTCATAGATAATCTGGTTTGGTTTTGCCTTTTTTTTTTTTTTTTAAATATATGTATCTATTAAAAAAAAAAATCCTCCTCTTGAGAAACATGCAAACATGCAGGAAGGAAACCCTTCCTCTCCGGGGGAGGGAGGTGGGACAGCTTGGGCAGAGTGGGTGCTACATCACAGTGAAACCCAGGACCAGGGGCGCTGAGATGGAGGGGATGCTTCTGATTCTGGTTCGAGCTATGAAGGGACACGCTTCTGGGCTCTCAGCTGGCTACCTCCCAAGAGACTGTTGGCTCCCTGAGACCTCCCAAGAGAGCTGTTGGAGGGCTGGAGCCAGCAGAGCCGCCCCAGTTCTGTGCAGGATTTGGCCTTATTCCCTGCGGCGTGAACGGCGCTGATGCTGGAGCAGCAAAGGCTGCGAATGCTCAGGGGAGCTTCGAGGAGGAACTGCTGCTGTCGATCTGTTAATTAAGATTAATGTGCTAGCTGATAAGGATGACTCTGTGCCAATTGCTATTATAAGCCAAGATCCTGCAAGGCAGCAAGCAGCACATTCCTGCTTCCTCAGCAGTTGGAGGCCTCTGTGGTTCAGCCCGAGGTTTGGAGCAGAAAGCGAGGTGCTGCACAGCAACCCTGAAAGCTCGAGTGCCACGTGGGCATGCCTGCTCTGCTGCTGGGATGCTCGAGAGCTTGCTCGTACGCTGTCTTGGCAAAGGAACACATTTTAGCTTCTCAGATGGTGCTAAGGCAGTGCTTTGGGTGCTCTTCTCCTAGGCATCAGTGTCAAAATTTATCCACTCTAAAAGTGCATTAAATTCAAGGGATGACGGGCACAAAGTGGAGCACAGGAGGTTCCACCTGAACATGGGGAAAAATCTCTTCACTGTAAGGGTGGCAGAGTCTGGCCCAGGCTGCCCAGAGAGGTTGTGGAGTCTCCTTCTCTGGAGAGATTCCAGATCCACCTCGACACGATCCTGGTCACCCTGCTCTTGGTGGGGGGGTTGGACAAGATGATCTCCAGAGGTCCCTTCCAATCCTCACCATGCTGGGATTCTCTGAAGTGAGGTACATGTTTTAAAAATCTG
This sequence comes from Eurystomus gularis, assembly GCA_013400335.1. NCBI lineage: Eukaryota > Metazoa > Chordata > Aves > Coraciiformes > Coraciidae > Eurystomus > Eurystomus gularis. The sequence goes on from VZZY01003111.1 coordinate 307,116, forward strand.
TGTCCATCTGTATTTTCCTGTGCTCTCAGCTGGGGTCTCTGGGGAAGCTGGATGTGCCCCATACAGTGAGATGTGGTGGACTGGGACTTGATTTGCCTTTGCCACAACTATCGGTGTGTAATTTTTTTTTTTTGTTGCAGTGCCATGGCCACCGCTGGCCACTCACCTGCCCCAGCCCGGGAGGAACCTGTTGAATCAAAATTTCCACAGTCCCTTCGGGGGGTTGAAAACACCAGCACTGCCACTGAAACAGGGACAGCTTGCATGCCTGCAGGTAAGCACATACTCAAGGCTTCAGTGCATCGCAGCTTGCCAAGGAGTTCGTTTTAATGTCCTTTACCTGCTTCTCTGTCTTAATATCCATCTTTCTTCTGCTTGGTTTCTGTGTCTGGTACCAGCTGGATTGAAGGGTGAAATTTTTTCTAGTCCCCGGCCAGCCCCACCTAAAGCATGTTTGTCAAAGCCCCAAAGTTCAATTTTTCAGATAGTATCATTTTATTAGCAAAAGGTAGAATTCAAAGGAATATTCCCTGAATCCCAGCTGAAATCCCCCTGGGTCTCTCCCCTCCTGCCTTCTCCCCTTCCAGCTTTCATTTGCCCGCTGTTCCACGCAAAGACCCCTGGCACCAGCCCTAATGAGTAAGCGCTAATTAACCTGTAGCATTTCCGAATGCCTGCCAGCAGTGCGGGGTGGGAGGGGGACAGGGATGGTGACCTTCCTGCCATGCTGCCATGAGACGCAGCACTGGTGCAGCCAGGCAAGGAAGACCAGTTTGGGGAAAAGCATCACGACAGCCCATCCTGGGTCATGGGCACTATCTGCTGTTAGGCAAAACAAACATTTTGTTCAAATAACACCACCTTGGCAGGAGGAAAAGCCATTTTCCATGCCAGAAAAGCAATTCACCTTACATGAAAGGTAGAGGTTAATTTTTTTTTTAAGGTAGGAGTGGGATCTTACTTAGCAGCTTCTATTGTCCAACAATTTGTTTCTTCTCACAGGTGCTGCTCGATGGTCCCACCAGCAGCTCCATCCCATCCTGCTTCTGAGCTCCACCAGTTTCAAAGTTGAGCTGAAGTCCTCTTGACCTGAGAGGCTGGAGTCATATTTAGCACAAACATGCACAAGTCACACATGCAGAATTAGATAACCTTCTCGCTGCATCCTGCACAGATCAGTAACTCGCTATGACTGTCAGCTTCTTTCAGCCAGCCATAATTGCCTAGCAACGTTGCACTGTCTCTTCGGATGCAGCCTAATTCGGTTTCTGGTCATCCAGAACAAAACCTTATGTAGGCATCTGGCAAACAGAGCGATGAACAGTCCATGGTAGACTGCTGGAGCATCAGGCATGATGATTATTTCAGCTAAATCTGTGCTCATGACTGATTTTGAAGTCTTTATGATGAGACCAAGTATAAAATTCAGGTGAGGGGGTTTTGCAGCATCCATTCTGCCAGGCCTGCTGAGCACCAGGTACCACCTGCTCAGGCTGTAGCTGAGTGTCTGAAGGAACAACCCTGAGTGTCGCTGATGGTGAGGGTCTGGCCAGCTGAAACTTGGAGATGATGGATTCACAGTGGTGTGGGTATGGGGTCTCGCGTGCAACCTGTAGTATGCTCATGGCCAGTGCCTCCTCTGCTCCTCTTGCTTTCATCCTCATTTTCTGGTAAAAGGAATGGGAGAATGTGACGCTAGTTGTGACGGCAGCAATAGGTAAAGAGAGGAGGAGTGAGGAAAAGAGTGACATTTCTCTAGCCCAGGGGGGCAAAATTTCCAGCTCAAAAATTTGAAAAGTTTGGTGGTTTTCCACTGCCAGTAGACTCTCACAATCACAGCAGCGAAAGGATTTTAGCCATAGCTGCTCTCAGGTCTGTAGGTGACTAACAGTGATGCCCTATAACATGCTTGGCATTGGGAACTGTTTTAGTGGAAAGTTTGAGTACCGCTGTCTTTTCGTGCAAAGCTTTGACTTGGCAGCATAGGTTATGAAACCTCAGTTCTGGCATTTACCGATGGGTGAGCATTTGGCTTCAGGATCTGAATATTGGCCTTCACCCATGCTTCCCATGCAGAACCTATACAGGCAAATCAGTTAGTCTTTGTGAAATAAATTAAATGCTGGTGCTCGTTTTGAAAGGATTTATAGGAGGTAGTGTGTAGCTCAAGCTGACAATGCAGGAATGGAAAAGGAAGCATGAGGCATGGACTGGTGCAGGACCTGAGGCTGGATTTTGCTGTAGTGCTGCTGCTGTACCCTATGTGATAGCTTCTGGGACGGGGGGATGGCTCTGTGCCTGTGATGCCTGCGGAGAACTGTCCATCTCAGCTCACACGTCACTGCGTTTCTCTTAATGATGCTCAGCATCACCCAGGTCCCCAGGGATCTGCTGGAGTTGAGTGTGTTCACGACTTCAAGTGCTCAGTCTGTGGATGTTAAAATTTAACTATAAGCAATTTCATGTGAATGGGTGAGAGCCCTTTACTGCTGTCATTGAGCTCACTGACTCCTACCAGGGATGGCTCGTGCCACAGACTTTGCTCCCCATCTCCCCAGGGGTGTTCCAGTCCCAGGCTTGGAGCCAGCCCTTTCATCCAGCACCAGCCGAAGATCTGGATCTAATTCCAGACCCAAAATTTTGGGGTGCCACAAGTGAGAGGTTTCCTTTGGACTCATCTCAAACTGCAACCTTCAACCAAAACTTCACCAACCAGTACCGGAGGTCTGGTGAGCTTTGTGCTCTCCCCTCTGCCCAAGCTCTCCCATCCCCTTCTTGCAGCAGCTCTGGGTCCAATCCTGCACATGTGGAAACCTCTGGCACCGGCTCGTTCTCTGGAGCTCTGCAAGAGAGGATTTTTCTTGCACAGTGCCGTGCATCGGGGCAGTTTATTCTCTTGGCACCTGGGTTTTACCCTGCTCTGGCTGCGCACAGAGGGCTTCAGAGAACAACAGGCCAGTTTCAGATCTTGCCATTGCAACCTCACATTCAAGAATTACTACTACTATTATTTCCAAGGAAACAGGGACTCACGCTCGTATCTTTTATGCGCTTTCTCACATCCGGAGGTTTTCACGTGACTTTGCTGCCTATTTTTAGCTACTCAAACATCTCTGCCAGGATGAAAGCTTTAAAGAAAACCCACCCTCAAAACAGATGAAACAGGCATTTGCTTTAATGGTAAATTTGTGACTGTGACCCCTGAATCCCCACATTTCAACAGCCTGGGGAAAGCAAGCACAAACCCAAGGCTGCAGTTAACCATTTCCTTGTTTGCTGTTACACCCGCCTCCTTCAAACAGCAAAGACTTGTTGTAAAACAGAACTGTTTCTAGAACCAGATCCACCTACAAGTAATTTAAAAGCCTCCTACCTCAATTTCACAGGTAAAATGTTAGTCTACCAGGAATTGAGATGAGGGATTTTCCCCTCCTTGACTGGTTTGTGGGAGGACAAAAGCTGCCCCAGCTCTTTTACCTTGCACCACACACCCTGGGGTGAGATGGATGGGGGTGAGACCTGTCCTGTCCTCGCAGGCTCAGGGTTGGCTGTGGGCACTGGGTTGGTCCTGCCCTGCCAGGTCCATGCCAGCACATGGGATGTGTAACATGGCAGCTCTGCTGGATGCCTCACAAAAAGTGGGCTCAGCCTGGTCCTCTTGTTGCCTTCACTTTTGTCCTCTGCATGTGGCTTTTAGGATGAATTACAATGGCTGTAAGATGGGACTGACCCAGACAACTTACTGATGCCAGAATGAACTGGACCCACATGGTTTGTGTGGCTCCAATTGTGAATCGTTGGAGGAAACCGCTGCTGAGGGCGGAATGGCCGCTTTAAACCATCACAAATCAAGTGCTATGCACATCAAGCAAGGGGAGACTGGGAGGAAAAACTACAAGAACAAAGTTACGAAGCCAGCGGGGAGCTGGACAAGCTGTGAGGTGGGAGAGGCCCAGCGCAGCCAAGAGAAGCCAAACCTGCCCACTCAGGATGACTCTGCACCACCCTGGTGAGTGAGGCTGGTCAAAGGTGGATGAGACAAGGCTCAGCTCTGGAAAGGGCCCTGTAGCTATGCCAGCACGTCCAGAGCTGTCCCTTGCTGAGGTGACAGGAGATGCCACTGCCAAGAGGCCCATGGGAGGTGGCAGTGGGCAGGGACATCTCCCACCAGAGGTCACTTCATGGGCGTCCTGCACCGGGGCTGCAGATCTGGCAAGGTTTGTGCACTCTCCCTCTACCTGGGGTTTGCTGCTGAGTCAACGGGACCATTGACTTATCTGTATGGGTCTTTATTTATTTCTACAGTTTCAAGCTCAAGTGCCTCCTGGTAATTATCTTGTAATGAATGAATAAATCAGGCAAATCAGTGATGGTGCCAACAGAGCTTGCTCTTAACCTGGAATCCTTCCTACCTTGATGTCCAAGGACTCAGGAGTGTGTGTACAGGGAATGAGCATCCTCCTCCTTCCACCAGCTGTGCTGACAAGGGGATGGCTGAGCTAAAACTACCGGGAGGGAGAGGCCATGGAGGAAGAAAAGAGCTTTTACTCATGAACAGCTAGCAGAGAGCACGAGTGTTTTGTGCCATGTGCCTGCAGGTCTGTCCTTCTGTAAAAGCAATGGGCTATCATCCAGAAAATTGAATTCTCCACAAATTAATGATGGGGGGGTGGTGTCCTTGTTGAAGATGGCATCCAGTTTGGGGCTAGATAAAAACCACCCTCTTCTTGTATAAGAGGAGACATCAAGGCAGAGGTATAAAATTATAAAAGGCTGCAGCCCTACTTCAGGAATTTTGCTGTACAGCTCATATGAGGTTTTTCTGAATGGCTCTTTTTACCTACCTTCTTCCAATATTTTTGAGCGTTACCATAGTGAGGAGCAAGCAGATAAGGAGCACGTGGAAAAGCAACCATCAAGGCCCTGGTGAGAAGACCCAGCAGCACATTTCTCTGCAGCCTGGCTGCCGTGGTGGAGGGGAGTCAAGCCGGAGCGCTCCAGGTTGTTCCTCTCTCTGCAGAGCACGTAAGTCTGAGTGGAAGTTCTGTTTCTTCCTCAGCATCTCTATTTGAAAAAACAGCCACAAACAACACATAATTGTATCCAACTATTAGAGTGAAAGGAAAAATTGTTCACATTTTCACAAACTTTCATTTCCATTTTTGCCTAAATTTCAGCTTTGTTAATACTTGCTGACCTGCCTTATCAATTACAGCTATTTCTAGCATTTCAGTGACTGGCATCAAATGCCAGGGCAGTTGGTCAGAGCTTTCTGGGTACAGAGACCAAGCTGTAGTAATTAGAGACCAAGGTACAGTAATTAGTGACCAACCCAGTCCCACCCCCACAGCTCCAGTTCCAAAACCCCATGGGTATCATGCTGGAAGCAGGCAATGGGTGAAGCCCCAGCTCAAGTGCTCCCTCCTGGGAGATGATGGGCCATTGAATGCAGAAGGACATAGCAATCAAACCCTCCCACCCCATAAACCTAGAGCTACATGCAACTGGTGCACCCCCGACAAACCCCACACTGAAGATGGCAAATTTATCTCTGGTGAGTCAGGGCTAATTTTGTTCCCCTTCCCCCAGCTCTCCTTGCATGCACAGCCCGTGGCTTTCCTCCAGCTCTTCCTGCCCATTTTCTGCCCCCAGCTTTAGTAGAGCTGTGGGGCCATCCAAGCTGTAGGGGTAGGAGTGGGACCCCATTCCTGGTGATGGAGAGGGAGGCATGGAGGGGTTCAGCATTATGAGAGGCAGGTAGGTTGGGGTTTCTGGGCTACAGGAGGGATTAACTGTGAGCTGGAACAAGCTGCTGCTGGACAAGCAATTGGGGCTGCTCCAGCAGCAGGAGGTGGAGAATTTATAGGTCCTCTTGGTATTTGATTTTCTTTTAAATGCTGGTCTCCAGGTCAGAGGCTCTTTTGTCAGGCAGCTCTGCAGAAAGCACTAAAATGTGTGGTGGAGCAAGGTTTAGACCCGCTTGTCTTCAGCATCTCATTAACAGGGCTGCAGTTAATGGCTGTCGTTAGACATGGTCCAGGCAGGTCTCTGCTGAGTGTTGCCTCTGTTGAATTGCCTTTCTGTTCAGGTAGTCGGGATGAGGAGAGGCTTCTGCCTTCATCTTAGGGGTCCTTGTGGCACCCACCGCTCCTTGTCCCTGCCCTAGGGCCAGTCCCTTGCAGGGAAGGGCCAGCTCTAAGCGTTGCTGGGCACTGCAGATGCACTTACCTTTCCATGCTAAAAGCTACAAAGCTGTGGAGACCCTGTGGCCCTTGTCACATGGTCCTTCACCAAAGGTACAGCGCTAATTGAGACATGGCAGCCTGTGAAAGCAAATTGCTCCTCAGCACCAGCCAGTGAAAGCGAAGCTGATTAATAGGTGCAAAACCTGTCACTTCAAGGAGCTCCTGGAGGAGCATCAAAAGCAAGTGAAGGTTCATCCCAGCTGCGGCTTCACTGGGCTTGGGTGCTCCTGTGTGCAAAGAGGGAATTTGGGCAAATGCCTGACAAAACCCTGGGCTTTTTGGTAGCCAGGCGCTGGGGGACCATGGGATGGCTGGTTCCTGGGAGAAGCCTCTGTTGGGTACCAAAGGGCTGCAGGGGCACTGGCTGAAGTGGACAGATAATGTGGGACAACCAGCAGGTGATTTGGGAGGGAAAGATGAGTGGATGATGGGAGAGCAACCCCAAACACCAAGAGAAATGGTAAACTTCTTGTGTTTGGGGTAAATTAAAACTGAACAAAGAGAAATGCCTGGCTGAGCTGGGTGAAGCGTGGACCCCTTAACAGGGCAGCACAGAACCTGTTTCTCTCTTCAGGAGCATAAAAGCATAAAAGCATAAAAAAGTAAACTAATAAAAATTTCCCAGCATTTTGAAATGAAGTAAGGTTATAATTCTTCAAAAGCCATACAATCCACATGGAACTGTGCAGAGGAACTCTGTGCCAGCTGCACTTTCCCATCGGGTACCAGCAGTCAGCAAACAGAGAAGCTCTCCAGTACATCCCGGTGCCACGCCAACGGTGTGCTGTCAGGGTGACATCCCGAAGATAAATGAGTTCTATTATTGCCTTCATTCTCAGGCAATCCCCCAAGGCCCCCTCACAGCTCCAGCAGTGGCTGCAGCCCTGGCAGCATGGTGGCTGACGTACACAAGGGCTTCTTGGGGCTCTCCTGCGTGGCTCTGCTTGGTCGTGCAGGTGGTATCTGCAAGGGCTTTTAACCTGACCTTGCTCTTAAAATCTGCACTCACACTTTGGGAGAGGCCTGAGACTACTGCACAGTGTCCCTTCCAAGAGCAAGCTTGATCTCCTGGGTTGAGAGATGGCATCCTAATGGGGACAATCTTTAGCAATTGCGACAGGACAAGGGGTGATGGTTTTAAACTAAAAGAGGGGAGATTGGGACTAGATACAAGGAAGAAATCTGTCACAATGAGAGTGGTGAGAACCTGGCCCAGGCTACCCAAATTGGCGGTCAATGCCCCATCCCTGGAAACATTGCAGGTGAGGTCAGACAGAGCTCTGAGCAACTTGCTCTAGTTGGTGTCCCTGCTCACTGCAGGGAGGTTGGACTAGATGACCTTTAAAGTTTCCTCCCAACCCAAACCGTTCAACAAATCTTTGATTCTATGGCTTCTTCTGTGGCTGGACCTCCTGGAGGCGTTTTGTGTGGTACCTCCTTTGCTGGGTGTGCGCTGCATGGGCTAATCTGCTACTTAAATTTCACAGTTGGGAGAGCAGAGATAGGCAGCTAAATACCATGGCATGCTGCAGCGCGCTGTACCGCAGCCAAGTGAAACCTATCTGATGCTCTGTTTAAACGTTTCACCCTGTTATTTGCCTCCAGCCCCTACCTCGTCTTTCATTTTGTAGGTGAGGGGAGAGCTGAGCCCCACGAGCACCTTTTTTGCCCATGGGAATAAGAGAGCAGGTAAATCTCCTGACACTATGCTCTCTACAAGGGGTGTATGAACAGAACATTTGCTGTGGCCAGGCTCTTCTTGGGCGAGCCCGTGGGAGTGCTGCCTGCCCAAGTCTGTGCTGTGCACGAGGGGTGGGCTCCTGGTTGCACCCTCCCTGTGGCAGCAACATCTTTATACTGTCTGGCACTGACTACTGTGTTTTCCTTATTGCTGGCCACTGAAAGATGCGTCACCGAATGTGAAATCCTGTGCAAGGCCCCCCAGCTGCCTCGGCTTCAAGAAACGGCACAAGGCATGGCAGAGTTGGGGCTTGTTTCCATCAGCATGGGTGGAAAACTGCTTTGGGGTTAAACCATCTTTGCAGTGATCGGGTTTCATAAATATTCCTAGACTTAATGTGAATAAATTCATGCAGGATAAATCCTTTATGGAGGTAGGTGCTGCCTTGGCTATCCTAGAAATAGAGATGCTTTCTGCACAAACACGGGTGCAGAAATCCTCACTTTCAGATCCCTCCCCAGCCCTGAGAGGCCTCGTGACAGGTTGTTCCACCTTCTTGCTATTAAACTGATGGGAGTGCATAGGTGAGCTGGGGTTGGTCTCTCTGCCAGACAACACTGTCCCTGAGCTGTCACTCGCGCGTGACACTGATGCCAACCCCTGCCAGTCTCGGCGGGCAGCAGAGGCTGCTCCTGCTCTGGGAGCTCTGGGGGTGGCAAGAGCAGCCTGGGCTCAGAGCCAGCACCCAATTCAGCTCCCAGCCGGGGGCACGGGGCTTGGCTCCCCACCCTGGGGGCCGGCCCCACATCTGGGGAATGCTGAGAGCTCAGAGGTGTGTCAAGTGATCCTAGCCATTTAATTCTATTACCCACAAGCTCTGAATAGCTGCTTTAGACACCGTTGACCTTCTGCTGCAGAACAGATCAAAGCAAATCTCTCTGTAGTGATACGCTTTATCTGATTCAAAGGGGAAGCATCCAATGAATTGCATGTTTTGAAAACATTATTTTATGTTGTGCCCTATTAAATTGTTGACATGTGGCCCTCTGGCTATTTGGCATTAGTTATACTCAGACACTATCTACAGCATTAATCTAATTTTGCCTTTCCTCATCCTTATTCCTTGATCTTCATATTACGCTATTTAACAAATCCATTTGAGGCCAAAATTGTTTCAAGATGGAGTTTGATAAGCCAGTGGAGAGGACTGTAGAGCCACAGAGGAGTGATATCTTGACTCGCAAGTGCTGAAATTCAGAGCAGCTTGGAGACACTTGATTTATCTAAACTTCGCGCCTTCCTCCCATGGATTCAGGCTTCTCCTGGTCATGAGCTGTGCCAGGAGGGGTTTGGGGTTTTTACTGTTGATGGCTATTGGACTTCTGGGTTTGGTTTTCATGCCCTCTCCCTTTGAGAAGCTGCAGAAAGGGTGCAGCAAAGGCAGGCACTTGGCAGCCAGGTCACAGGGCAGTGAGGGTGTAGCGGGATGGGCAGGGACAGCCCTGTCCCCATGGCTGGCATTGCTTCTTGGAGGATTGGTTTGTTTGCTCTTCTCCACAGCTTGTGCTATGGTCCTTCTGGCTGGACCACCTGCACATTTCAACTAATGCCCTGATGCTTCAGGGCTCAGGGGTGTTGGGGATGCTCTTCACCCTCCTGAGCCCTCCCATTTCTATGCTTTGATGATATTTTGCTGGGCTTCTTCAGGAGTCATTTCCTCAGCAGGACTGGACCCCAATTCCCATACTGCTTAGTGTAACTCCATTAAGCCATCAGCAGGGAGAAGGAGGTTTCAGGGCCTTCCAGCCACCAAACCACCAGTCTGGAGGGAAGGTCTTTTGCTACCACCTCTCCAAGCTGCCCCATGCCTTGGAGGGTTTAAGTATCGAGTCATATTTATTCTGCGTTCCTTTGTGATAAGCCACAGGATTTGGTGGGGAATCTGGGGAAAGTGAGCCTTGCTGTGCTGGAAGCATGCTCCCGCCTGCTCCGTCCCTGGATGCTCTCACTCTTTGTTTGTCTTGCAACAGTGTCTAGATTGGAAACAGGTGAAAAAATGTGCTCACAAAGCTCCCAGTAAAAAAAGGCTTGATCTAAAAAGTGTTTCATTTTGAAAAGAGGAAGAAAGTCTAAGCAATCAGCGTTGTTAAAGTTTTCCATCACTATCTTTTTTATGCAATGTAAATTTTTTCCTGTGCTTACCAAAGCCCCGGCTTTCAGCAGCAATATGTGGCTCTTGGGAACCAGTTTTCATTAGGAGAACATGGAAAAGCTCCACAGAAGTGGACCAGAGGTTTACCAAATGGAAACAGGACTTTTCATGAAATCTTTTTCCAAGTTTGTAGTCCCTTCTGGTGGGGTTATAACGCATCCGCTTTGTGCTGGTCCCTGCATGAGCAGAACGTGCAGCAATTGAGTTGTCATCCCCAAAGAGCTGCAACCGAGAGCATCTGCACGTGGAATTCTCCAAATGACAACCTGCCAACCCTGTCAGTCCCTTCGAGAGCTTTAGACAGGGATCCTAGCAGTTTTCCTAAGTGAAGTATATAGTGAAGTATATATTTATACTTTCTGTTGCTGGTGAACTGTCATGTGAATAAAAAACTAATAGCCTCTGACAAGATAAGAGGGCTCAAGTTTTTGAAAAATCTTTTGGTGATACAAAGAGCTGAGTGAAACCTCAACAAACAATGTTTAGCACCAGCTCATCTTTTTCTGACATACAAGGAGTTGAAAATGTAGATATAATTAAAAGGATTTGCAAAGCCAGCCTTATACTACAGAGATGATTTGACATTATTTTTATAATGAACTTTAGTATTTACACTATTGCATCAGGAACCTCAATAAATGTTCATGGTTTATCTCTCTTCTTCCTCCAGCACCCTGACTTTGGCCAAACAGCTATATTTATCAGTGCAATGCTTAGCTATAAAAATGAAAGAAACAAACTATAAAATGCATAGCAAAGCTGAGAATTCCTCAGGTAAGTGCGAACATTTACAGTTCGTAGTTCTTGGGGTGGTATCCACCTTTATTGCACACAAACAATATCATCTGCAGTCATGGTCCAGATTTACAAAGGTTTATAAGAATTGAAAGCAATAGATAAGCATTTATTAGGATTTAAAGAAAAGCCTAAGTGAGATTCTCAGGTCCTCTTGACTTTGAGTAGAGTTGGGTACCTTTTGTAAGCCTCACTATATTTATACCTGTACCTCTAGAATTCTAAACGGTTTTTTAAAATCTAACAAACCCTCTCTGCCCTATTACCATATAAACCAAAAATTGATAGCCTGAAGGATGGGAGAGATGTTTTCTAAGTGGTGAAATGGGTCCCTGCCACTAAGGTCATGATTCTGAAAGTATTTTTAATGTAAGCATATAACAAAATTCATCTTATTGAACACCAAAAGTGAAGTGTATCTGGTAGGTGAGTGAAGTCACAGAACACCTGCAGCTGAGCAGGTGTTTGAATCTTGGTCAACAAACTCCTACATCTATCCTCTAACCAAAAGATCAGCCTGCGAAGAAACAGGCAAGTCCAGCACTGAAGCTGCTTAGGAAGCCTGCTCCTCCCTCTCTGGGGAGGACAAACTCTAAGCAGATTCCTGGGTGACCCTGCTTTCCTAATGGGAAAGAGCAACGTGAGGCTGACTATAACTCTGCTTTTTTCAAGAGAAAATTCTTCATCTGAAGAGAAAAATGATGCTGCAGAGACAAGAATGAAGATCAGATCCAAAACTAACAAACCAGCAAAAAGACCCAAGAAGAAAGAGTAAGGAGCTACATCCCAGAAGGGCTATTAAACATGATGGTTTAAGTAGTCTCCAGTTCCACAGGTCTCCCTTCTCAGTAGAGTCCCAGAAAGTGAAGAGTGGTAAGGATCATTCATTCCTTATACTCTGCCTAATTCTGTAGTGGTCCGTGGTTCTGCTCTTGAAGTGCTGGTACTGTCAGGTTTGAACATCGTTTGCTCTCATCCAGCAGTTCTTATACCTGCAGACTCAGAGGGTCCCTGTTATGGGCTTTGCTGAAGCCCATCCACGTACCAGAGAGCAGAGCAGAGTTCAGGCTCTTAGACGGCTGTGCAAGCAGCCAAATATATGGGGCTTTTTTTGAAAGAAAAAAAAAAATCTGGTAGAGTGCCTCGTTGATTCAAAAGTAAATCTTAGGAAGCCAAAGCAGAGAGCAGCTCCTTACATCTCGGTTTAAAACTAATTGATCGCTTTCCCTGAGCACACAGACTTGTCTTTATATTGAGCCCATAAAGAAAAGTTCCCTGAAAGTCACTGGAGACAAATAATCCTTCAGGAGTCTCTGCTGACATGGAATTATATTTTCAGTCATTTTTCAGTTGTATGCGTCTCCATCCTGTCACATTAGTTTGCTAACACTTCCAATGCAACAATGAGACAAACAGAGCATTGTGCTGGTCCAAGCCAAACATTCATCTCTGCTTGGCACCGGTTCAACAGGCCTGTCAAAACTCCTCGCGAGCTGGCCAAAGCTCATTAACAGTGGTTGGATGCATATTTAGCATGGAAAAGAGCTTTACCCAGGGCTCTGAGTAATGTGGGGACTGAGTAGGCAGGAAAGAGGAGCGACGGTAGAAGCAGAGAGGGGGATGTATTCCTTGCAAAGTGTTCGTACCTCATGTTGGAATAAAAGAAAAATGTAAATATCTTTTTAGGGAACGTACTTCAAGGCAGTACTTTGTACAGAATAGAAGGGAATTGTGAAATCCCTGGGCCCAAGGCCAACCTTAAATCTGTCTCAGAAGAGGCATTGATGTTATCGCTCCTTGATGTGCACGAACTTATAAGGCTGATCTTCCTGGAATGGGAGCAGATCTGCTGACTCGAGCTTTCCTTCCCAGCCAGTGCCCGGTGGGTTTGGAGGGAGGCTTCTCTCACTCGCACATTGACCTCACTGAAGCCAATGGCAGGGTCTGATTTTTGGGAGTCTAGCACTAGCCTGTGTAAAGCTAGCATGGGATGCTAGCAGGAGGCTCACTCAGCCCTGGGACACGTGAGGTACCTGGTACAGCTAGTAAGCCATTCCATCAAGAAGAGGGAGAGTGATTTAATTGCAGAGTGTGAATGCTTTTGTTGCCTTCTAGTGCTGAGCTGATGTCAGGAAAAGAATGATCAGGATACAAGCGACGCTTTCCAACTCATCCATCGTATTCCCATGCCTTGCATCCCAGACTGTCCAGTTTCAGTACCTCTTTGCAGCAGTCTCCTTCATCTGCAGGAATGCTGTTGATTTTCAAAGGCAAATGGTCAAATATTAAAGAAATTTACCTCTGAATATGTACACACAAGATAGAAGAAACCTTTTCCCATTTCATGTAGCCATGCTTGTATACCAGTGTCCCAGTAATTCTGAATTTCCTAAATTCATGTCTAGAACTCCCAGCACTGTTCCAGTGAATATTCACTTTTGGACAAGGAAAAATGAAAGACAAAATACCCTACACACTGCAGAGGAAAAGGAGAGAAAAAAATCCCAAAAACTATTGCTACTTAAGAAAGCTTTTGTCTGTCTACACTGAGATAATTCTAAATGAAGGCGAATAATTCACATGCTGGAATTGAGAAAACCTTTAAAAAAGATGATGAAAGAAGCCATTCACAGACTAATTAACAGATTGCTTGAAGCAAATGTTAACAATTAACTGATTGAGTATTTCAAGGTGTGGTTCATTTTATACCTAGCACCTCTGATTGCTTGCTTACTTACTTTTAACACTTGCATGCTTGCAAACAATTGCTCTGTTCATTCAGCTTGTCCTCTTCCCCCACCTCTTTTTGCTCTAACTGTGAGTTCTGGAAGGTCCTTAGAGATGGTCCTTAAACTTACAGTGTTGCCCATCCTGATTTGTGCAAGTGATTCGGGATCATCCAGGACTGTGGTCTCTGTGCCAGGATCTGCCTTTGCTAAGGTGAGCATCTACTGAAATCTCTTTGGAAGATGCTGAGAGGGTATTGCTGCTGACTTATGTGTCATAACTGTCTATCAATTGTTGAGCTTCAGTGTCTGTGATTTTAAAACGAGAATTAATTATGCTTAAAAGTGTACAGAACTACTAGAACTGATTTGAAGTCTGTGAAGACTGGAGGAGTTCAATCTTCTTTATCTATCTAAGAAAAAACCTTAATGAGCATTTCTGGGGGCTTGGTAATCTTCCGGATGAATGCGGTGACTTCTGATGGATGGGAGGTGAAGCTGGGACTGGTTGGAAGAGAAGATGAGGTGGTCATTTCACCCTGGATGCTAGCAGTCATTCCTGTGGCTGAGCCACTCAGGGACATGGTTGGTAGCCTGTCTGTCAAGTTTATTGCTTTAAGTATGGCTGGGAATAGGTATGTGGCTGCAGGCCTGGAGGTCATCTAGCCCAACTAGCCCCAAGGCAGAACTTCAGACTTGAATCTGGTAGCTCTGGTCTTGTAATCTTCCTCTTGTAAAGTCCCCTTTCCACTGAGGGATAAGATCCTGTCTCATTCCGGGCTTTGGGGAATTAACAGGCTGTAATGTTTCTTTTCCACAAACCGGAGACATGAGAATTGAGAAGAGATCCAGAGCAGGATTTGCTTTATCTCTCTGGCCTTTGGGTGACTTATTTTCTCACTACAGGTGAACTTTGTTTTTCTTTGCATGTGGTTACCTGACACAATTACCTGGCACTTAATCACTGCTGGCCCATGGTTGCTGTTCTGCTGGGTGTGCTCAGCAAGAAATGCCTGGGGGGGAGTAGCAGAATTTGGCAAGGGTTAGAAACGCTGCTGAGCCCAGAGTTATGAAGTGCTTTCTTACCCCCGCTTCTCAAGGGCTTATTATCGAAGGACTCCAGGCTCAATTAGACTGTAAAAGCTGCCTGACACTGTGATTTATGAGATCTTAAAAGTGAGTGCTGCTTATCGGTCGCCGAGCGTAGGAAGGGCTTCGTGTCTCAGCACCGTGCCTGCAGGATGGAGCGTGGGTCTGCAGCGAGGGTGTCTTGGGAACTTGGCTGTGAGGATGGTCTGGGAATCCGTGGGGCTGGACCATGCAGAGCAAGCAGGAACAAGCAATGGCGCAACCACTGATGGATGGCACGTGGCACCAGCGCTGCCCATCCATCCATAAGGGAGGGATTTGCAGAGGTGCCCAGCTCCAGCACACTGTCTTTTAGAGCTAAGGACTTGCTCCTCAGGAGTATTTTCTCTTTGCAGCATTTGGGACTTTTCTTTGTTTCTAAAGTCTCTGTGTTGTCTGGAGTGACTTGGAAAGCATGGCCCCAACACAAAATCCTAATTCTAGTTTGTTTTTATTTTTCTCCAGCTGACAGAATGGCTGAAACACATTCCTTCCCAAACCTGGCTGTTGAGATTAAAATCTGTTTGGAAACAGGCTTGATTAATGGTTTGGTGGTTTTTTGGTTTGGTTTTGTTTTTTTTTTTCTCTCAGCATCTTCAGACCAATTATTTCTCTGAAATCACAGGCATCTCGATTGCTCCCTTCCAGCATTTGCAGAAGCTGCAACCAGTGCTCAGTGGCAGCCAGCACATGGGGATAGGCAAGCCACAGCTTGTTGGGAGCTGTGCCTGTATTCCTGCTCCAGGGCTTGCTCCTCTGGACAGCCCCAGCCCGCTGGCTCTGTGGTCAGAGGGAGGTGACATTATTGCCATGACTTGCAGCATTTCCACCCCAGCTTCCCCAGCTGGGACTGGGTTTCTCAGCCCGTGGGGAGGCAGGAAGGTTTTTGACAGCTCTGTAGTTAGGTGCCTTTGTGACAAGCCTGTTCTTAACAGCTCCAGGTTCAAGGTTGTTTTTAAATGTACTATAAATTAAATTCTTTCTTTTTGTTTTCCTCTGTGGGGTTCAGGCATCTTAGTGTGCTATGAAAAAAAAATAGTCTGGTGACTAAATACTGTTCTTCCACAATTAGATGCCATACCATGGAGCTGCTGGCTCCAGCACAACATCTGTTAAGAATCTAGTGATTATAGCCAACAGGATTTTTCACCTTAAATGAGGTTTCTGTAGCCTAATCTATATCTGCATAGTTTTGTTTGTGGTCCTCCAGGTGATGAGGGAAAATGTAGCTGCAAGGCTTTGATCTCCAGTGCTCCCTTACCCAAAACCACTGTCAAGAAGCTTAATTCTACAGGACACAAAATAAAGCCTCTGTTAAAGTAGCACTTAGATCTTTAAGTAGACCTAGATTTGCAGTTAAAATAACAAAATATAAAGGATACCAAAAGGTAAGATTCCAACGCTGTTAGCTCGACTGTGTTGTATATCCTGTGTATTTTTAATGATGTGAACCCTAATACACACATTTAACCAAAAAAACCCTGAGTTTAATATTGGGTTGCTTGTAAAAATGCATTCCATGACATGTGAGCAACACGCAACCTGGCTAGCGAGCGAGCTCTGCGTCGGCAGCTACAGCACTGAGCTGAGCACCCCTGGCCCTACACGTGGTGGACCTGATCCTACATGTGGTGGTGGAGCTGACCCTTCCCATGCCTTGTGCAAGATGTGGCTTCAACAGCTTGTTTTAGGAAGCCCTTGGCACCCGCTGAGCCAAGACGCTCCCTCTTTCCAGCATGTAGATTCACTTCTGCAGGTATCTGTGGGCAGATGTTATCTTGCTCCTACGCCTTCTTTCCACCCCTCTGTCTGCCTACAAAAATGCATCAGAGTTGGCTTGGTTTGGTATCCCAACTTCTTGTCTTCACCATTTCACAATTCTAAAACACTAAAACCATGTCATTGAACACCATGGTATGCGACGTAAAGCCCTTGCCCTAGTGAATTCTAGATGTCTCTAAACTAGAGTGTTTAATCTAATATTTTATAATCAATGTTAAGAGTTATTTTATGTATGGGTTGTTTTTCCTTGGATGGAAAGCAGGGTAAAGGGAACCCTGGGTGGTAACTGAAGTTAAGAGTATACTGATGAGCAGAAAGATGTGGCCCCAGACAGCTGCAAGGACAAGGGAGTGCTGGCAGGTGACAAAGGGAGAAAAAGTAGGTGCTATTGGGGACAGTTTGATTGTGGGGACTGTAATAGACAGTCACAGACTAAGCCAATGAGATATAAACCAGCACAAGAGTAAAACTTTGTCTCTGGCAATAAGATTTGTATTGGGGATAAGGAACAGCAATAAAGAAGTTTTTTAAGACTTAATATGAAACTTAAGAGTTTCTTAAAATATATTACCTCGTCCTTCAAAGAGACTGACTTAATTTTATTCTTATTTTTTAATAATGCAATAATCAATAATAGATTAAATCTCCATTCTATTACAAATCCTTTTGCACAGTAACAACAGAGCAACAATCTCTAGTGCTACATTAGCAAACGTAATTTGAACTCAAACCCGGATGGAGCGTGCTTTGATCCAGAGCTAGCAAGACTATCCGCCCTGACATTTCCCTTTTATGGGCTGTGCATTTGATGAAGTCCTGTTTGAAAAGCTGTAGCCTGTGAATGCTATCCAGCCTCCTTGGTTGATTTAGCCCTACAACAAGTGTTAAGAAACTTCAGTGCTTGTAAATTAATTTTCAAAGCCTCTCCAGCCTCTGAAGCCATCTGAAATGGCTTCAGAGCCATGTGCCAGTGTGTGTGGCTTGGCCAGTTCCTGGGTGCTGAGGGCGTGCAGGTGCCCTGCAGGAGAGAGGGGTCAGACAGTTAATTTGGCATGGCCAGAAAGCACCCAACTTGAGCGGTCCAGGGAGCCCTGTGTGACCTTAAAATCTGATGTGTTTCTTCTTCAGTGGCTTCTCACTTTCCCATGTCCTCCTTCCTGTTGGTGGGGAACTGGACCCGATTCCATGCACTGGAGCTGCTCTTGCTGCTGCCATAGATGTCCTGAACAACCTGAACCCAAGGTTTCTGCCTGTTCAGGGATGGCTCAAAGACAGTGAGAACAGTGAAGGAGAGTTACCTCCTCACTCAGCACAGGCTTAGAGGGACAGTGAGAGAGAAAAGCACTTGCTGCTCTGCAGGCTATCTCCAGGAGGTTTTCCTGTGGCAATTATCACAGGGGCATCCAGCGAGCATGCCTGCTGGTGTGGAACGTGCTATCTCCTCTGGAAGTAGAAAATTTCATTCTCTCATGCTGTCTGACTTGCATCTCTCCTGAGTATTAAGATTAGCTCTAAAAGAATTGTTTGTGAAGGAAAATTTAAGTGAAAAACTGCTTACTTGGTAAAAGTGCATAAAAAAGCACAGGGGGAAGGGGAAGGATGTTTGTGGACCTTGAGCTTCTGACATACAATGATGTTAAAGCACGTGTGTGTGATGTTTCTTCCACTGACATCTTAAAAATGCCAAGTCAGCATGGGCCAGGATGCAGGTAAGTGTAGGGCTGATGAATGCTTGCACAGGGGAGGCGTAGCTGGAAACCATATGGTCAATAAAAAAGTGCAGGGGGATAGTGTTACAAGCAGGCACT
Source organism: Eurystomus gularis (assembly GCA_013400335.1). Taxonomy (NCBI): domain Eukaryota; kingdom Metazoa; phylum Chordata; class Aves; order Coraciiformes; family Coraciidae; genus Eurystomus; species Eurystomus gularis. The sequence continues at coordinate 325,493 of VZZY01003111.1, forward strand.
TCTCCAGCGAGGTCCCCATTAATGTGGGGTTTCACTGCTCAGCCCTTGGCGCAGGGGTGGCTCCCAGAGCTGGTGACAGGCACTGTCCAGCCATGCCAGCTTAGGCTGAGCTGTCTCTGTTCTGTAACCAGGCTGCTTTAATACCACAGGACCTCATTTAAACCTCACCTGGCTTAGCTTCACATCAGGATGTGGTGCTCTTGATGTCTTGTATCAGTGACAAGACACAGGAGTTGATCCACCTTTGGCGATGTGCATGTACAGCACCTTGCACAAAGTCCTGAGCTCCTGCTCGGGCACCAACCACATAATGAGACTATTGCTGCTGTTTTCCAGGAGACGTGTGCTCCCCTGGATGCAGAGGCTGACAAGTCCCATTAAGGACCAAATGTTTTATTAATCACCAGAGTAAACTAACATGTAAAGGCTACAGAGCTCATTGGCAGGAAGGCAAGTCACTGCTGCCCCAAGGCAGGGATAATTTATGCTCCTTTCTTTTCATGGACTGTGTTTTTCTGCAAATCTGCAAGAGTTAAAATTCTTTGGAAAATGGTGTGTGTATGAACTCCAAGCCCAGATTATTTGAAGCACCTTGTTTAGTGGGTCACCGTGGTACGTGTCTTGAAGGAGAAGCTGAAGTCAACATCTGTCTTGCTGTGACACGAGGTTTTCATGTGAAAGTGCATCCAGTGAAGCACAGAGCAAGGCTGAATTCCTGCCCCCATTGAAGTCAATGAGAGTTTTGCCACTGACCTTGATGGATCCAGGCTTTCACCCCCTGACTATACAGTAGCTGATCCAGCCCTTTTGTCCATCAATCTCATGGAAGCAAGCTCCGCTATAAATCGCTCCTTGAAAGAGAAGAATGGACATGACTTAAAAGTCTTCCCTCATGGCATTGCCTTGTGGAGGCTGATCCTGGCCCGGAGCTCTCTTCTGTAGGCGATGTGGCTTCTGATGGCACCGCTCAACAAAGTGACAAGTTATTTTTTTAACATGTTTGTAAAGTAATACATCAGTTAGAGCAATAGCTGCTTGATGTCTGCAAGCACTGAGGATGTGGCAGGCTGTGGAGTGATCTCTGAAGCAACCTGCTGGTTTGCACTGAGTGAGAAGCAACTTGTGGGATTTTTCCGAGAAGCATTCACTCATTTGATTAGTCAAAGTCTTGCTCATAAAATGGATGTGGTGTTCAGACAGAACACTGTCTCTGCCCTGAGGATTTGTTTGGTATCTCCTGTTCTGAAGGGGAAAGCCCCAGAGGACAACTGAGAGTGCAGCTGCCCCAGAGTTATTTTGGAGCAGAAGGAAATGCAGACCCCGTATGACACTGGCTGCCAGGGACAGTAGCAGCCCAACCCACCAGGCATTGGCCTGTGCAAATGCCATCGAGATAGTGATTTGTGGAGCTGAGGAAACGAAGAAAGGACCCCAACAGTAGGGCAGGCCGTTCCCACTTTGCAAAGGGCTTTTTCCAGCTCTCACAACATCCTCAGGTCTGCTGGAGCTTTTTTCCCCCATCCAGAGCCTCCCACTGACTTGGGGGCCTCTCGCTGGCAATTTGGGCAGAATCCGCTTTGTTAGATGGCCTCCTGCTGCTCTTTTCTTTCCTCCTCCCCCACCCCTTTCTCTTTTCTTTAAAAGCTTTATTACCAAGCAGTAAGTCGTTTCCCACCTCCGTGCCTCTCCCTTCTCTGACCCCTCTCCTAAGTCACTGGAATTTTTTTCACCTATATATTTAAGTCGACCCAAATAATCACCCTGCTGTCAGTTCCCAGCTTGTAAAATAACCAGATTGTCTTGAAAGTCAGAAGTTAAAAATATTACCTTTTCAGATTCCTTTACGGTCTACTTTTTCATTGCAAGATTCATGTTTCCCATCTCTGTCCAGAGACTCTCCAGAGCAGCACCGGCCCCACCGTTGGCTAACAGTTGACACTCTTGCACGGCTGTGTGTGACAACTGAGAGAGAAGATGGATGCTCAAGTCCTGGCCACTGCTATCAGGACCCAGACAGTGCTACTTTAAAAAAATAATCCAACTTTGTGCAGTAGCTGAAATGTTTGTACGCTCACCTTACAGATCCAGGTGCTCAGGCACTTGCAGCTGGGTGAACCCAGGAGCATTTGCCCCCTCTCCCCACGTACAAACAATGGGCATCCTGCTCCCAGCTGCTCCTGTCCACAAATGTCTTCGATGTAGAAGCTGATAATGGATTAAATGAGTCACTTTGCATAGCCTGGGGTCTAGAGCTGCAAAGACACTTAGTCTGCTGCCACCTGTGTTAGGTGCCTGGGCTGTGGGATGGAGCAGGACCATGCTTAGCAACCAGCAGAAGTGCCTAGTCTCAGGGAATGAGGCAGAGCTACTGCATGGCCTTGTGATAAGAGAAAGTAAAACCCAGTGGGTCTGGGGCTGATGGGTGCTTGCTCTCAAGGGCCACCCTTGGCTTGTTCACAGACCTGATGTTTGTAGAGCGTTTGGAGCTGTGTGAGACCCTCCCATGTGCATACTGGTCACCTTGGTAAGCTCCATGCTGTGGGCAGGGAAGAGCATTGCTTTAATAAAGTTTTGTGTTAATTCGAGTGGAATAAATGGGCCACTGGTGTTAAAAATGTGAGTGTGTCTCTGTTGCAGTGCAAAACAGTGACATGAGGTCCAGGGCAAAAGTCTTAAGAGCTTCGCTTGCCTCTTGCCAGAGTAACAACTGTCATTATGAATCATTTGCTCTTTTCATTAAAGCTTCAGTACAATGAAAATTGGCTTCAAAATTTCAGATGTAAAGCACTAAATTGGAGGAGAGGTTAGCTGGAGAAAGAGCTTTTCCAGAAGCACCCTTTCTGGGCAGCCCTTCAGATGGCATTAACTGTCATCTTCAGGGAAAAGCTCACCTAGGGCCTGTCTTATCAAAGTCTCATATTGTGTCATTTAGGACAAAACAGTAAAAACCTCCAGAACCAGGAGGGGAGAATTAAAACAGGCAACACAGTTTCCACCTCTCCCTCTTAGCAGGCTGAAGGCACTGTTATTATTCCATCCGTGGTGAGGTCCCATTGCAGACACAGGAATAATGGTCCAGACTCCCTCTCTTTTGCAGGCATGGCTTTTATTTAGGCTTTGGGTGCTGTTATATAAGATATTGATCTTTTTTCTTGGACTAATTCAGTCTGTTTCCCATTTTTTTATCCTTTTAAAGCCATTTTCTGTATCAGTCTAAGGGGCACTCCTGCTGTGGCGGACAGCACAGAGAACCTGCGCAGCAGGAGACTAGACCCTCCTGGGAAATCTCTGCTGACTTCAGATAGACCTTAATTTATTTGATAAAGGCAAAACTGTAAACAACCTAATCTCCCCCTCAGGCCTCAAAAGTCCTTCTAATTATTAGCACCAGAAGGAAGCTGGGTTAGATTCGTACTACATGGAGCTGGACAGATTACAGCCACTTCCAGGTCTTTCTCTCTCTCTAATTTTTTGACAGTAGCACGTTTGGGTCTATTCTGGTAATCAGCAATAAATTCTAGGTCTTTGCTGGATGCCTGTATTTTTCTGGGTCCATGACCACACAGGCTTTCTCTTTTTTTGATGCTTTGTGGAAGTATGTCCTGGATCAGGGTTGTTTGGTTTACCACTTTCATTGCATCTCGGGGAAAATAAAGGATGCACAGAAGGTAAGTGGAGAAACTCTAGGGTTTTTTTGTCCTCTTATTCCTCTTGTTCATTCCTCCCAGGTAAAGAGTTCTCTTTCTTCCCAGCCTCTTTTTATCTCAGAAGCTGAAATATTCACAACTGAAAAAAAAAGAAAGAAGTAAATGCAAGAGATAAATCTCCAAAGTCTGGAGACTACAGAGCTGCTGAATAAGATGGAGCCATGTGAAGGTAATGAAGGGGGATAAAGGATGTCTGTGTCCTCATTGTAGGACATGGTTATTGGGTGCATGCTTTCTATATTTTATGACACTTCCTGATATTCAGAGGGTGTTTTGGCAGTCAGGTGGATCTGCAGAGTGTATATAAACCAGCGGTGTGTATTTAGGGAATTCAGTTATCTGGGCCCACAGGCCTGCGTTTTTTCCTTGATACGAAAGGCAAAAGGTGCATTTCCCTTGGTACCTGCAGCCTGGCTCTTTTGTTTGCTCTTGTGTCTCCAAAGCTGCAAGGCACTTTTAAAATCAGCATTGGATTTGCATTCCAGATAGCAGATGCTTTTTTTTTTTTTTTTAATATGGTTATGGCAAATCAGAGGGTCTTGTGAGCAACCTTATTGCTCAAGTATAGACAATTTTACCCCATTCCTGTGCAAATTATTCCTTCTTCATTCAGGATTTGCACAGGCTTTCCCCCCTCCACCCACTTTCTTCTTCTTATCTACCTAAGAGATTTCCTGCTCTTTTATTTCCTTTTTTCCTCACTTGTGCCTTCACTCCTTCCCTTGGACCCACTTTGGATTGCTTCCTAAGTAACATTATTTTTTTTTTTTTGGGAGGGGTTATTTTCACAGTGGACTTCACATCATTGCACTGCTTTGATCTCAAGCTGATTTCCTCACACGCGCTCGGCCACCCACCGGTCCCATTCAGCAGAACTGAAAAGAAAGAAATATTTCTACGTCCCAGCCATCCTCGCTTGCCCCTCGCACTGCTGCAGGCAGGGGCCAAAGCCAGCTCCTCTGGCGCTGGTGCCAACCTTGGCTCTACTCGCTCCAGCCGGCAGCAATCCATGCCAGCGGCTGCAGTGCCAGGCAGCTTCCAAGCTGCTGGAGTTGAAAACATCACCCTGTTTTGGAGGTCTGAGGCTCAAGTGCTTGGGGGTGAAAGGAGCAGCCTGTGCCCTGGCAAGGAGGACAGGCTCCTGGAGCATCACTGCAGGGAGGGAGCCACCAGAGTTGTCCTTGTCCCCGAGCCGACTGGTGGCTTTTAGCTGAGCCCTTTTCTCATGGGTAAGAAGAAGGAGAAAGCATTTAGGCCTTAATGAAACTTTTTCTGTTTTGAATGTCCTCTTTATTTAAAACACAGCTTTCCTCCCTTTTCAGTGCAGGATTCAGCCTCTGAAGTGGACAGACCACCGTGTGTTTTCTGGGAAGGACTAAGGACTGTGCCCTTTCCATGGTTTTCCTTTGGTGTACACGATAAATATACAAGAGACGTACTATCCACATATTCAGCACAGAGGAGCATGAGGAGGTACAATTGTTGCCTCCTCCCGAGCACCAATGGCTGGAAATGTTGTTAGCTGAGCTTTAAAACTCTGCCTAAACCTCCCTCTTACCTGGAAATGGGCTCAGTGCAAAGGCAACACCAGCGTGTGAGCACACAGAGACGTTTTGGAGAACAGGAGATGAAATGAGGAGCCCTGGGGTTACCTTCACGCCAAGGAAGACCCCACACTTGCTTGCATGGGTTGCTGTGGTGGGTGAGCAAAGCCACACAAGGCTGTGCATTGGTGGCAGTGCTGGATGTGGCTGCACTCCCCCAGGTCCCCTCCTGCATGGGGGAAGGCTGAGGACATGTGGTGCCTGCCACCATCCCTGGCAATGGCATAAGGAGTCCTCAGGCAGCAGGTGCACTAAAACGTCTTGCAGGGGACTTTAAGGATGATAGGATACTGATGGTTTGCACTGCATTCACATTCTGGGATTTGCATCCTTTGCTGCTCACCTGAAGAAAGGATAGATGTATTTTTAAATCCCTTAGCTTTTAGTTCAGAAAGATTTTGTTCTGCTTTTCCCTAAAGCATTGGTGACTGATGGTAGCTAAAGATGTGCTGGGCAGCGTGTCTGCTCCTGATCTACTAAAGATCTCTTCTGTGCCTCCCCTGCTCAGGGGCTTACAGGCAGATCTGAAAGCTGGAGGCATTTTTTTTTTCCCCAAAAACTAGGCTGTCTGGGCAGCATTTGTCTTCCTCACCAGGGTTTGGTGTGGTCTTGGCACCAGCTAAGAGAGTCAGGGCTCTGCCAGCAGTCCCCAGCTTTTCTCTTGTTCGTGGTCTTCCAGTGTTTAACTACTTTCTTTATGATCCTTCCTAGATCAACTGTTTGCTGGAGGTTGTCAGGGCTACTGGGCGTGGTGGATGCCTCGTGGGTCCTGAACCAAATGCCTCTTAGCTGGCTGCTTGCCCCTGGCTAGAAATGGGATCTAGTAACAGGGTGGTCCCTGCAGTCCTGGGTACCTAGCATGTAAAATAAGGCTGTCTCCTTTGCTGTTGTAGCTGTCTCTTAGGAGTCAGAATGGTGACTGCAAGAGAACATAATCCTTCTCACATCAAGCTCAGAACCTGGAGGTTTAATATCCTTCATTAACGTAATATCTTTTTTTTTTTTTTTAAATAAATAATCTGCCAGCCTCTGGTTGTAAAGGCAGAGGATGACAGGGCAGTGGAGACCAAAGTGTTCTAGGAAAGCTGACAGATAGCAGTCATAGTCCTCAGTACCAAACTTGGTTTAGGTTTGGTGAAACAGCTTGGCTGGGACCAAAAGACCCCATAAAACCCAAAAGAAAGATTCCCACCATCTTCAATGGGGTTTTGGCTTTGGCCTGACATGGAAAGGCTCTGACTACATCCAGCAGGGTCTGGATGCAGCCCAGCAGAGCCCCACTCTTCCAAGTGCCCTCCTTTTACACACGCTCTCCCCAAGGTCTCCTGCCCTGGGACAGGCACTGGGGTTTGTGTCTGGAAGAGCTGCTCACATTGGGGAAGGTGCAACTTCCCAGCCCATGGAAGAAACTGAAAAGGCATCTGTGTATGTGGAGCATTTCACACATACTCGAAGTTAAATTTTTTAATTGCTTTTTTAAAGAGTTATCTTTAAACACCCCAGTCCCAGTACCCTCATGGTCAGACTTGAGGGCAGCTTGAGGCTGATTCTTGCCTATGTAAGAAGGGCTCAGATGGAGGATATGGATATTTGACAGATGGGGTTAAGCACAGATAACTTACTCCTGTGCCCATCCTTGCTGGTCCTGTCAGGAAATGTGTTTGTCCAGAGCTGCTGGAAAACAAGCATTTCCCAGTATGTAACTTACTTCATTGCTGTTCCAAAGGCTGCTGGAATGCAAAAGACTTCCAGAGTATTTTAATAAATATAAAAATTTAAAACAAGTGCAGACGTGTTGGTTCCTGCCAACTCTCTTTCCTTTCTCATTCAGGGTGTGTGTTGCATTACTTTTTTCTTAAAGTACCAGCTGAAGAAAGAGCAAGGCAGGCTATAACAATGCGGGGAGAAAAAACATCGCTGCCCTGCTCCTAATTTCTCCCCAGCCTCTTTGAATAGCTCATCCCATGCTGCTCCATCCCGCTCCAAGCAACCAGCCAAGTTTTCCCACAGGAAGCGCCTTCGGGATTAGAAAGCTGAGATTTTTATACGGAGTGTGTTTGTTTCTCTGATCACCTCGGAACAGAATGGCCGAGTCAATCACTTGTCAGAGAGGGGTCATTACAGCCGGCGGGGACAAGGAGCCAGGCGGCGGAGGGTAGGCTGTGCACAGCAGGGTGCGTGGCACAGGCAGCTCGCTCTTTCTTTGCCCTTGCGCTGCTCCATTCTCCTGCCTGATGCCGATGGTGGATGTGTCACAGTGGCTGGCGGGGTGCCCTTGGCCAAGCCCCCGTGGCACATGGGGAGCCCTGAGGAGCAGCTGCTGTAGGGATGGAGGATGCTCGGCCTGCCGCTGTGGTGGCCTGGTCCCAATGGCCACCCTGAGGACACGCGCCACATGGGGTGACCCACAGGCAGGGCTGGGGAGGCCATCCCACATCTCTCCTGCTGCCCATCTGCTCCTCCCTGCTCCCTCCTCACTTCCTGACCCACCATGAGGCTCAGCGCTCTGCCTAGTCCCTGAAATTGCTGCAAAATGAGGGCAACGCTAATTAGTGCAGTTAGTCCTTTGCTCTTTCCCTGATGGGTGACAAAGGCAGTGGCTGTCCCACTGAAGCCAGGTGTAGCTCTGCCCGGGGTTGCCGGGGTGTACGTACTCAGCAGAGACGTGCTGGCACCTCCCCGTGCCTGTTGAGCTGACCTGAGCTTAATTGGGAGCAGGTCTCTTAACCCATTTTGCGAAGAAAAATCTGTTGCCTGCGTCCCTCCCAGCTGTGGGATTATGGGTTTCTCACCTTGCTGGTATTCCACCAGCTCCGGCGTGATCTGTAGGTTCTCTTGCCTGGAAATGGGACAAGGCAGCAGGAATATCCCTGAGCCAAAAGCTAATCCAGATCCACGCGACCAGAAACTTATGCTCTGTAGCCACAGAAATTAGCTTCACCCCCACCGCCACATTTCAAAATTAATCCTGCCCAGAGCCGGTTCAGCACAGTCTCGCCTCCCTGGTATCGATAGGCATGGAAACTCAGCCATTTTGACATTTCTGGCTGCAAATCCTGCCCTTAGCAAACACACTTGATGCTGATACAAGGTCTCTTGGCTGCCTGTGCTTGTACCCATCTGTCGCGGTGGCACCGTGCCCACGAGCAAGATGCTCAGCTATATCTGCTGCAGCATAGGTGCCAAGCAGACCAGATGTTTTCAGCAGGAAAGTGAAATGAGGAGACAGGGTCCTTTTTTAAAACTCCTGGCTCTCTTGGCAGCACTGTGGGGCAGAAGTGTGCAGAGGCACCTCCCCGTGTCCCCATCATCCTCAGCCAGCATGCCCCAGCTCCCTGAGTGTGTTAGCTCAGCCAGCCCTGTGCCTGCAGCGGGAGAGTCACCCATGGCTCAAAGCACACTGTCCTCATCTGCCTGCAGCGGCCAGAGGCAGGAGGTCCCCATCCTCTCAGGGATAGCCAGGAGGGACAGCTGATGCTGGTACAGGTGCAGGTGCTGCTGCTGGTGCGGATACTGGTGCTGGTACCAGTGCAGGGACGGCGACCTGGCAAAGCTGAGCTGAGGAGTGCGTGACGATGCTCACAGCTGGGCTTTGCATTTCGGCACCTCTCCACAGCCTGTGAGCCAGCACTTGCTCAGACCTCAGACAAGTCCCAGGAGAGACAGTAAATAAGATGTTATTTTCCTCTCTGGCTGAGCGGTAATTTTCTGCCAGCCCACACGAGCAGGGAATTGCAGTGTCTAATCACAACCCCTTTATCCCTTGGCAGTGCGGTTCAGCCCCAGGAGGACAAGGCAGCATGGGCAGCAAGACAGCAGCAGGCAGGGCAGAGCCCTGGTTAAGGCCAGGAGTCCATGAGCCAGAGAATGGGTAGAAACCACCAAACGGGGAAAGCAGGATGCTCTGCGTCTGAAGGCTCCTCTAGCAGATGGGATGCTTCAAGCTGTGCATTGTGGGGCAAAACACCACCCATTGCTGGCTGGGTGGGTGCAGACTGGCAGGACAGGGTGAGCCCCAGTCTCCCCAGGATCAGGGGCACTGGGCAGGCGTGTGCCCCATCATCTCCAGCACGGGCAGCAGCCTCCCCAAAGCTGGAGGAGAAATGAGTGGGAGTACCTGGCGCCTGGTTATTCTGAGCAACTTGAAGTTTTACAAGCATGGAAAAAAAAAAGCAAAAAAGCAAAACCCATCAGCAGCAGTTGTGAGTGTTTCAGGAAACAAGTCGTTCCTATCTGTTCTCACTAGTGAAAGAAAAATCAACCCTATAGGATTACAGCCTGCTTAAATCCGGGAATAAAGGCTGTTTGAAGTTCCTCTCTATTAACAAAACCCCTGGAGTTTTTTTCTTGATACCGTTGTCAGGAAAATGTTGAGATTGGAGATAGCCACCCTGTATATGGAGGAGCTGAAAGAAATATATATGCTGGGGTTTCTTCCTAGTGCTGAGGCCATTGAATAAGACAAATTCCAGGTCGGTTGAAGAGAGGCCATCTACAGCAATGCCACTCTGCCTAAGAAGAAATGTGATTCTTCAGGGTTACTTACTGACAAAATAGAAAAATTGCATTTAAAACACAGAGCAAGCAAAAAGTTTGGGTAACTCTTGCAAAAAATCTGGTGGCTCTATATTTATGGTTCTGATTGACTTCAAAACAAAACTGCATCTGTGTTACTTCGATTAAGCAGCTCAGTGCTTCTGTAGTGTCGTAGTGAGCACCTTGTCGTGAAGTCAAACTCTGGAAAACAGTTTGAAAGCTCTGGAGACCAAAACCTGTATTTTTATTGCTGTTGGCTGATGATGTTTGTGGAAGTTTGAGCAATGACCTGATAATTTGCCAATCACCACGAAGCATGTGCTGTTAAACTTTTCTTCTAGGTGTCCCATGTGAAATCTCAGCTTCTTTAGACACTTTGTGAAATACAACTGAGCTTTTTAAATTTATGGGGAGTTGTGATAGACCTGGGAAGCTGGTGTTTCTGGCTTGCAAACAGATGAAACTGTCTTTTTTTCAGTGCAGAAATCGAACTTCTTGCTTTTTGTACTAGCTAGTGCCTATGAGGACTAAGCCAGTTTGCTGAGCCAACTTCAGAGCTTGCAGCATTTGTTTGTTTTTAAGTAGAGCTGTCCAGAAAACAAAGATCCTGTAATACCACTGTAGGGAGGCCTTGGGTTTCCTTGCCTCTAATTGTGAAACCTTGGAAGACTTTTTTTTTTAATTAGAAACTGTTGAAAGACAGAAATCCATCCACTCTGGACAACAAATGCCTACAGAAGACCCACCTCCTGCTGCTGCTGGAGAGATCCTCATCAGAAAGCCTGTTCACTGGAGCTGATGTGGTTCTCCCCAGATAAGCTGGTTTCAATAGAACAGTGATCATCACAACTTTTTTTTCCTCCTTTCAAATCCAGAATGTTGGAGTGATCAGAGATGTTTCTGACCTGCCTGAAGCAGAGAAGGACAAGCCCTTATGAAGCCCATTCCTGGTGCAGGGAGTCTGGAGTGAGGCTAAGGGTGGCAAAATTACTAATAAGCAGGTAGGGCTATTTAAGCCTCGAGGTGTATTTAATGAGATTAAAGTTCCCCAGTTGCTCTCTCTTGTTCTCTTCCAGTCCTAATTAACTTCCACTTGAACTCCCCTCCCAAGGCACCGACCTTTCTGGAGGCACTGGGGATGCCCGTGGGAGCTCTGCTGGGCTGGAGAGGTGGCTGTGCCTCTGCAGCACCCATGGGTGATGGTGTGGGACCTCAGGGTGTCCACAGGAAGGTCACCCAATGCAGTGGGGTCTCTTTCTACCAGTGGGACCCCACCCAGGGACACAGTGCACCCAGCCAGGAGGGGAGCAGGGCTTCAAGCCCAGCCACAGCCCTGGGATGAGGCATGGAGGCATGTCAGCACTGAAGTACCTGCCCTCTTGCCTACGACTAGTTTCACCAGAAGGCAGAGGGAGCAGAGGGAATAATTTAGTTTTACATCTTCTGCCTACCACTTGGTCTCCAGTTCCTCCCCTCCTCGCTCCTCCACTAAGTTGCTGTGCTGACACTGCTGGCCCATTTTTGGGACCCTTCCCATGTTTTCCAGCATAGCTAGGGGAAGATTGCTGTCAGCAGAGATGCTGTTCATGTTTTCACCTACATAGTACGGATGTCTGGGGAGGTGGGCACAGAGAAACCCGGAGGCACAGGGCAATTCTTGTGCTTTGTCATAGAAAAGAAGTTTTGGGGTTTTTTTTCCCTAACAGAAAAGAAGCTTTTCCTTATCCATTCTTTCTTGCTTCTTTTCTGGCTGCCCAAGACAGGGGAGAGCTTGCTGTAGTCCCCTGCCAAGCTGCCTGCCCCAACAAACCTACCATCACAGTGCATGGGCATCACCCTCCACCTGCTGGGCTCATGGCATGTCCCCAGCTGGTCAGTCTCTAAACCCTTTAGGAAAGCCAAGCTCTGTGCAGCACCCAGCACCATGAGGCTATGGCTCAGGATTGAGCCTTGGGCACATTAAATCCTTGGGAGTGGTTGGAAAAACCCTAACACAACTGGTGCAGCTGCCTGCCAGGTACCCTGCCCTGTGCCCTGGCTGCCTGCCCGGCAGCCCAAGCTTGGCAGCACTGGGACCATGGGGTCTCCACTGGCAAATGGGCTATGCCAACACAACAGCGTCCTGCCATCACTCAGTCTGGACCTGGAGGCACCTGGGTGTCGTAGACCTCCCCCATGAGCAATCGTTCTCCTCAGGCATCCCTGTGCCCAGAGATGCTCTCCCCACAGTCTGGCTGCCGCTGAAGTAGACGCCATTATTGAAGGGTATTTTTAACATCACCTTGGTAAAACTTAAAGGCTAAAAGTCTCTTGGCAGACAGAGAGCTATTCTTCTCTTTCTGATGAAGAAACTATTTCCTCATACATCTGGTTCATATTTTTCTTTAGGTTTCTGCCAGAAACAATTCTGAAAACAAAATGCAGAGCCGAGCGGAGTGAATGTATACATTCCTGAAGGATTCCTTCACCTCTCCTCTCCGACCCAAACCTACCAATCCTCCTTAGAAACCTTCTTTTTTTATTTTTTTTTCTTTTTCATTTTTCATTTCTTTTTAATTAGTTTTCTTTTCGAAATGTGAAAACATATGGCCTGATTAGCTCTGGAACGCTGCTGCCTGCATCGTATAAAATGATCTACATTTAGAAAATAATTACTGTGAATAGGGTGAGAAAAATACTCCATCACATATTTTTTTTGTTTTGTTTTATTTCTAATTGTTTAAGCCTATTATCTCTCCAGTCAGATTTGTCTGGAAAGCCTTATTAATGAATGCTTGACATGAGCCTCGTGCTGGGGCCTTGCAGCTCAGAGATGTTGTGTTTTTCTTCGAAATCCAGGTTTTGGACTAGAAAAGGGGAAGCAGCAGTGAGTGGTGTTTGAGGCTGAGTTTGGCTGCACGCATCCTGCTTTGGTCCACTGCTGCTGAACATATGTGGGCAAATGGCCAAGGTGGCTTGGCTTTTGTAAAGCTCTGTGGGTAGGGCTGTGAAAAAACAGAAAGAATGGGGAAAAAAAAAAAAAAAAGGAAAAAAGGACAAGGTAGAGCTGTATCCCAGTCCTGGTCTACCGAAGCTGCAGTAATTGGAAGCGAGGTGACGGGAAGGTCATGGGTGGGAGCACCCAAAGGCTACCTGTGCCACCTGAGAGATGGATGGCACCCACAGTGTTGTCATAGCACCAAACTCCTGAGCCTGTATCTGCTGCTGAGGAAGCACGGCAGCTGAAAGCCATTGGCTTCACCTAATTGGGAACAGAGGCGATATGTTAAGGAAGAAATGTGTAGCCCAAATTATTTATGGTCCTCGTGGGAGTAGCACAGTTGCTGCTTGACAGCCTCTACTCCCTCACCAAGGTATCCAAGTGATGCCTGAGCTGGAAGACCACGTATTTTGCAGGCGATGCTATGGAAATGTTTGCAAACACTTTATTAAGAGAGGTTTGTGTTGTTGCTGGTTTATTCTTTATGTAGAGAGAAAAAAATCAGTGTTGGGAGTAGGACCCCTTTTACCTTCTCCACAAATAGCTCTAGGCTTTTAATCTCCTACATGTTCAGGTGGGGGTAGAAGAGGGTGAGCGCTGCTGGCTGGGAGGTGACATGCAAAGCACTCATTATGTCTTGACTTGCTTTTTAACCTGACATAGATGTTTATCCAAATGCCTGTGCGAGTACAGGGAGTCCTGTTTGCAGCAGAAATGGGGTGGCCCTGGCTCTGAAGAGGACACCTCTGCTTGGCTGCCATGTAAGCTGCCATGCGGGGCAGCGAGAGGAGGGATGTGGTTCCTGGCAGGGTTATGAACCAGAGCCTGCTGCCTTCCCTGCAGAGAGTTGCTTGCTTTCACTCCAGTAATTGCCGCCTGCTTGGAAATGCTCCTGCTAAAAGACCAAAATGACTGATTACAAAAATTGGAAAGGATTAAAATCTCTAAAACAATGCAAAGGGAAGAAAATAGATGAGCTAGCGAGGGAATAGGCTTATCACTTCTTGAGCAAACAAACAAGTGAAAGCTAATTTTCTGAACCAGCAAATGAATGATTAATGAACCAGCCCACGATTAACCCTTCATCACAAGCTCACCTACCCTGGGTAAGTGCTTGGCACAGCTATTGCTCTGCTTCATGTTGGAATAAAGACACATTTTGATGGTCATAAGTCTGTTCCTCAGGTTGTATTTCAAAGGGGTTTGATGTAGCAGGTATATCTGGGGAAGGAAGAAAACATGGTTTAAAGATGTTCCAGATGTACAGTATTTGGGATGTGGCATTGTTTCAAGAGCCGCTCGTTTGTGTATCTTTCCCAGCATGACAATAAACTAACCTCCTTGACAGAAGCACAACATATTTTAAAATATGAACTTGTCTTTTTTCTGCATTTTGTTAAATGATTAATTTGCCTTATATTAACTTAAAATGAGCTCATTAAAAGATTTCTTTTTTCTTTGAAAGCACTGCTCATTATACTATCATTTTAAGTAATTAAATCAGAATAAATGGCTCCATGAAGCTATTTTAATGTAACTTCTAATTATATCTGACCTAGACTCTGAACTATAATCATTAACTACATGAACTGTGTAATGTTCTGCAGGCTCTTTAATAATTTATACAGGCTGAATTCAGCTGCATGGTGTTGTAAGCTGAAGCCCTTAGATGCCGCGCACCTGTAGTGGGTGTGGGACAGATGATGGGAGTTTGCTTGTCAGGCTCCTTCCAGCCTTGCCTGGGCTCCAGAGGGATTTCCCTGCAGAGCTGTGCTGGCCACAGGCTTGGTTTGACCTGGCTGGGATTGCTCCAACCTCATTGTGTGCACAGGGATTGAGCATGTGTGTCTTGGGCACGTGTTGGTTTGAGGTTTTCTTCTGTAGGACACTCTAGTCAAGGTAATGTATTTATACCTCATGTATTTAAATTGTGCTAGGCTGTAACCTCGATGTTTTCACACAAGTGGCCAGGCTCATTTACAAGAAACTTTGCTTTTGTTGTGCTAAATTGTTCGCTTGTTGTTTGCTTTCTATGGAGGCTCGGTCTGTGCTTCCATTTTAAGCGTTTTTTTTTTTCTGATCGATTTGCATACGGCTCCCAGGCTTGTGTTCCCTGAACGGCTCACTCAAGTTGGACTTACTCTGGAAAATAAGTTTGTCTGGGGAAGGAAAAATTGGCTTGCGGGGGTTTTAACCTTCCCTTAACTCAAAAGAGAGAGGGGCTGGATGCTGCCATGGCAGTAGGTGGTCCATCCATCTTCTGTGCCACACTGATGGGCTGGATGCCTGGTGGCACGTGAACAGAAGTACCATGTTGTAGCACATCCAAAAATTGCTGGTGCCACCTATTGGTGGCAAACTGCAGATTAGGAGGTGATTAATGTGTGTTATTATGCCCTCTGCTTATCAGTCCCCAGCTGACAGGTGGGTTGAACCGGTTTTACTGTTAGTTTTAATATCAGTTACCGCTGGCAAACATGGTTTGCATTCCTCGTGTATCTTGGGTGTGATTTGCAAACAAGTGGCTTTGCTGCAGGCGGGCAGCCGGTGGTGGACACGTGTAGCCCTAAGGATGTGTGTGTGGAGAGGGCAGGAAGGCAGAGCTGATCCCGCAGAGCGGGGCAGGGCAGACCTGAAAGCCAGGCTTGTCTAAATAATCCTACTGGATGTGTCAATAAACCCACTTAGGATAAACGTTGGGTATTCTTGTAGCCGCTGCTCGTGGTCAGGGTGTAGAGGGAGAAGTGATGCGGTGTAGGGTGTATGGGTGGGGATGCAGTACTGCTTTGGGGGCCTCCAGCTGGAGCCCCACATGCTGGGCATGGAGATGGATAAATTGACCAAGCAAAGGAGACATGAGTACGGATACAAAGGCTTTGCTACGTGGATTTTTCCAGCCTTAGAAGATTTTCCAGCCTTGTGAGGGGGGTGAGGGAGAGCTGAAACCCTGCCTAGCATCCAGCTTCCTGCTGCCTTGTTGCAGGAGACCTTTAGCCAAGCCCTGATAGGCAACAAAAAGCCTCGCTGGCCTCCTGCCTGGTATGCTTAAGCAGTTTTATAGCTGTCATATAGAACAGTCCTATATTAGCATCAGGTTTAATACTCCCGGGAAACATCCAGCCACAGTACTGACATCATGGACTAAAGGCTCCAAAGGTTCACTTGCTTAAGTGGCTATTTGTAATAGAGTCTTTTAATAAAATCTCATTAAAGGAGAGCTCCTGCCCAAGCCTGGTTCTGCAATTGCTGGAACAGAGCACCAAAAGCCAGCCTCACAAGCTGCCTCAAAACGTACGGGGAGTAAATGGGCCCCTGCAAGGACCCAGTTAGGGCTGGAGAGAAGTGCCTGGCACTTGTCCATGCTGCTCTTGTCCATACCCAGCGGAGTAAAAGCGCTTTGCGGAAAGCAGACAGAGAGTGAGTGGTGTAGAGGGAAAGGACAAGAGATGCTCCTCCCTACTGCACAGGGACCATCCCAGACAGGAAGGACTGGTGGGAGAGAAGAAGGGCTCAGACTCATCTCCAGTTTTCCTTCCCCACTACAAGCTCCTAAGTGCTGATTACTTTGGTGCCAAAGCAAGAGGGAGAGGGTGCCGGTTGCTCCTGGGTTAAGACACCAGGAAGCTGGTACTTCCAGGGCTTTCTTTACATTTTCTGTCGTGGTTTGGCTGAACCTTTTTTTACTGTGTGATTAAAGAATAATCTGAATTTCAGGGAAGAGTTTTCTAAACGCTTGTCTCCTCTGTAATTTTTCTGTCATGCCATAGAGAGGAGCTGCTTGAAAGACTTAAGCAAAGAAATTATTCTCTACTTCAATCCTAGGGGTTTTTTTTTTGTTTTGGATTTTTTTTTTAAATACTTAAAAATTACACTTTGATGTGAAAATTATATGCACTTAGAGATATGCTAATATGAAAATGATTGGAGAAACATTGAACATGGAGAACAGCTCATTTTCAGGCACTCTCCTTTGCCACCTGCATCTCTGACAACCTCAATACCACCCTTCCATACACAGCTCACCATCTATAGCTGTGTTATTTACATTGTAAAAGCTACTCCTCTTTTAAATGAGCTCAAAAGAAGATCCTTTGTATCTATATTGGGTTTGTTTTCGTTGGTTGTGTTTTTTTCTTCTTTTTCATCTGAAGGATTTTATGCCTGTTCTGTGGTTTTGTCAGAACGATGGTGGTGATGTTCCTGCTCAGGAGATGCTTCACAAACTGCACTTGGGCTGTGTACCCATCCCAAAACCATCACTGGTCATGGCAGAGCTAAAGCTTCTCAGCAGATCCTCCTGATCCTTAGTGCTAGATGGGGTCCCAAGCATCCCTTCTTTAGGTTTTGCACAGAAAAAAACTTGCTGCTGACTGAATGAAAACTGCCCGTGCTGGCCACTGGCTTTGAGGTGATGCAGCATGTTCTGGTGTCTGTCTGCTTTCAGACCTGTTTTGCCTATAGTTCTCCACACATGTGAAATGAGATAAGCTGAGGGAAAAAGGGTGCTTGTAGAGTAACAGCCAGGATTGTATCTTCATTTTTTTTTCCTTGCTGGCTTCTAAAGTAGGATTTGGATTCAACAAAGGCAGAGCTGGTAGCATCACAGCTAAGGATGATTTTGTTTACGGTGGATGCCCTGCTGTGTGCCCAGTGTGCTGGTGGAGATAGGAAATGCTCTTAGAAAGTCTGAGAAGCAGAAGTGTTTTGCCTGTGAAGGTGTTTTGCCTGATGATTACCGAGTGTGAAGGTTTAACGTGCCTCTGCTGCAGTACTCTGCTCCTTTAGTGTCCTGATTGCTCGAGGTTAGTTAGTTCTGGTGACACTGCTGGCTGACGTCAGGGCGGCAGCTTCTAGTGTGGTGGGGTGATGCTTGGTGCTATTAATACAGAAATTAGAGTAACTGCCATTTCTGTTCAGAGACCAATATGATGATAAATTTAAAACTTCCAGTGAGCAGCCTCTGCCTGTGCTCACAATCTGAAATGCACAGGGAAGGCATCCTTGCAGTGATTAGCTCTAATTCCCCCCTGGGGAATAGCCTGACTTTCCTTATTAGTGGTTTTCCAGGTGGCATTCTCGACAGATAATATAGCTTTGAGCTGTTAGCATTGCAGCCTTAGCTTGTGTTGCCATCCTTAGGTGTGCTTTCCCAGTGTGCCCCTTTCCTGGCTTGCTCCATGGGGAGATCTCCTGCGCCCTGGTGTCTTCCTAAGATGCTCTTCCTGCATGTGGCTGGTCACCAGGGACCTCTAGCACAACCCAGTTTCCTGGAAATACTTGTCCTTGTGTTGTCTTTCCCCTGCTGTTGGGGTTTGGTGGAAGCGGGAAATGCTCTTTTTGTGTCTTCCTTTTCCTGCTTGTTTCTCTAAACAGCCATCTGTTGAACCACAGGTAGTCATGCTGGGGAAATAACCTCTCAAAACCAGCCTGATATATTGAGCTTCCAACTGTTTTACAGGGCTGCTCCAAATCCGTTGGTTGCACTAATCAATTAACACAGTTTATTATTATGCATTAATCAATTACAAGCATCCCCAGAGTTTACACCCAAATTCCACCAAATCTTGCAAGACCCACGTCGTATCTGTGGCTTTTACTCGTGTATTATTTGGTTCCAGATTATTTCTATCATTGAGAGAGGCACTAAAAATTTCCATAAAACTTAAAATATATTTTACAAGAGGTCTTGTAGATATGGCAATGAAGAAAATGTGACATAAGACACAGGCACGCACCCATCACAGCTGTTCAAAGGAGAGCTGCTACCGAGCGCTGTAGGATTGGTGACTGATGCTCAGAGTTACGTTACGCATTCAGCTAAGTCCAGCAAAAGCTGAAATCCAGTATTTTGGGGTGGAGACACTCTTCATGCCTGATTTCCTTTGGAAACTTGCTCTACACTCATTTTGTTTCTGGCAAAAGCACAGCGGGCTCCCTGTTTGCTCGGGCCCTGGTCCTGCAGTACGGTTCAGATCCCTTGCCTACAGCTTGCATTTTGGTTGGCACCAGTGTTAAACAGATCATGTAATTTAAAACCTGCATGTAAATTTGAGGGCTTGAGTATAGGCAAAAATTTTCTGCTTTTGGTCCTGAATTCCAATCACTTGGAGGCATGTGGGCAACATTTTAACCTTGCCAATGGGCACAGGCAGACAAGCAGGTGAATTTTCTCTGCTAGCAAGGCCAGCTTTGAACAGGCTGGTCTTATTTAGGGGTTAAATAACATCCTAGTGTAAGGCATTGGAGCAACAGGCCCTATCTATGAAGCTTTATGTTAAATAAATCAGTTTTAACAAGCTCTGATGTTCCCCTAAATGTGCCAAACTACAAAGCATGCTTGCATAGGGTTATATGAGTGGTTTTGAAAGTTTAGTGTTAGCTGTCGTGTGTAAGCAGTTTTGATCCTAGGATGCTTGGTTTTCACTTGGGAATAGAGATATTCTGGCTCTAGGGAGGCTGTTAGAGGAAAGGTATTTTAAATGTCAAAGATGTGTGTGTTGTGAGTGTATTTAAAATTGCAGGTGCTTGGAGCTCGGTACCTGTGCAGCAATGAATCAAAATAAATAAATGCAAATGTCCAGAAGAACAAAAGGAACATTAAACAGATAATACCCTCTTTGCTGGGAAACAGCAGAGTTTCAGAGTCCATAAATAAAACCTACTAATCTAAAAAATATTCTGGAGATAACTGGAAAAAATATTGAATCAGTCCCTTGGTTGTAAGGGAGCACATTACACTTTTGCCTGGCAAAAGAACTTGAAGTCTCTGCAGCTGAGTTGATTCATAACCCTTTGTAATGTCCTGGTTTCCCTCAATTTCAGCAGGCTTCACACAGGGAGTACTACAGTGTGTCAATATCTGGTTAATACTTTAAGGAGAACAGAGAATGACCAGATCATAGTTATCATAGTTTGCTGATGTTTTTTTTCTTCTTCTTCTTGTTTTTAGGAAACAGCCTACTGAGAAGGGCAGAAGCCTCGACAGAAAGAACTGCTTGGTGTGCTAATCGTCTGAGAAGATGCAACTTCCTCTGAACTCACTAAGAGGAGAAGAACTGGGGAGGTGAGTCACGACCGGAGCGTGGGCACTGAACGGATGGTCTGAATGCGCGTCAGGAAGGAGCAAACGATATGAGCTCCCATGGGGTTCCAGCTAAAATGCTGAGCCAAACTGGTGTAAACTGCCTGTAGTCTTGCTGCTTGGTAAGGCTCTGATCTGTGCAGAAAAATCAGAAAGGTTTGGTTCAAGCATCCCTTTTATCTCGGGAGTTTCTTCTCGCCTTTCTACTTTTAATCAACACAACCTGCATTCCTGGATTTCACGAAAACCCAAGAATCCTTACAGCATGCCAGGACAGATGGTAACAGCCTGTTTTCACCTGGATTGTGCCGAGAGGGTCAGGTGTACTCTGCTCCCTTTGCAATTCCCCCCTTGCTCAGCATCCATTCTGCTTGCTGGTGGCCACGTCCAATGCTGGCATCAGCCTGGACAAGAAAAACACGGATGTTGCTCATGTGTTTTTCCATCCAAAATCTGCCAGAAGCGCCATGGGCTGGATGCTGGTGGGGAGGAAGGATGTGTAGGGTGTTTTGTTTGGGTTCTTTTTGTGCTGAGCTGAAGGAAAGTAGGCTAGATATCGTGTATGGTCTGTGCTGTCACCCGTGAGGATATCCTCTCAGTAATCTATATTCTGGCCCTCGTGTTTATCTGGAGAAAGATGGTTCCTGGTGTCTGTTTAGGAGGATGTTTTTCTGTTGTATGAAGAGCAGCATGCAGTGTGCATCTCGTGCCTCCAGCCATTACCAAATTTGTCATCAGTGTGCTATAAGGGCTTTGCTTCCTGCTGCCATCTCTGTGCACTTTTCTGGGGACAACTCACAGAATCATAGCATGGTGGGTATTGGATGGGACCTCTGGGGATCATCTAGTCCAACCCCCCCTGCTAAAGCAGGGTCACCCAGAGCAGGGTGCCCAGGATCATGTCCAGGTGGGTTTGGAATCTCTCCAGAGAGAGAGACTCCACAACCTCTTTGGGCAGCCTGAGCCAGGCTCTGGTATCCTCACAGGAAAGAAGTTTTTTCTCATGTTCAGATGGAACTTCCTGTTTGTGTCCATTGTCCCTTGTCCTGTCACTGGGCACCACTGAAAAGAGTCTGGCCCCATTCT
The DNA here is from genome assembly GCA_013400335.1 of Eurystomus gularis. Classification (NCBI taxonomy): domain Eukaryota; kingdom Metazoa; phylum Chordata; class Aves; order Coraciiformes; family Coraciidae; genus Eurystomus; species Eurystomus gularis. The sequence continues at coordinate 346,487 of VZZY01003111.1, forward strand.
CTTGACCCCTGCCCTTTAGCTATTGATCAGCATTGATCAGATCCCCTCAGTCTTCTCCAGCTCAACAGTCCCAGGGCTCTCAGCCTTTCCTCATCACCGAGTTGCTCCAATCTTCTCAGCATCTTTGTAGTCCTCCACCAGACTCTTTCCAGTAACTCCTTGTCTCTCTTGAACTGGAGAGCCCAGAACAGAACTCACTTGAGAGAGCTCTTGGCTGAGTGACTGTAAGAGAAAAAAGTCAGCAGAAAGGGGTATATGGTGTAGCAGGAGCAAGGTCATGTTGTGTACCGCCAGCTCTCCTGTCCCTTACAGGAGGAAGGAGCCCTTTGGGGACAAAGGGAGGTGGTTGATGAGGGACTTGCTTGGCAGAGCTTTCCAGTTGGATGGGGCCCTATGCTGGTCTGGGCTCTGCCACTTCTCTGTGCGTACCGCTGGGTTTCAAAGCTGTCTGTGTTTAACGTTCATGCTGCGCTCTAAAGTTAGCCGTGTCTGAACTGAAGATACTCCTTAGAGGTCTATATTAAGCAACATTAAAAGCTGAAGCAGGCTGCTCAGGCATGTACTTTGATAGATTTTTCTGACCATAAGTAGCATCACATATAGCAGGAAAAAAAGTCCCAGCCTTCCCTCTGAGTGTGTTTTGTGCCATAAGCAGTAGGGATGGTGTGGCTGAGATGAGCTTGTGCTGACACTGACCCCCAGCAGCTCTGTGTGAATGTGAAAGCTTCCATTAACCCCTCCTGATTGCCTTGTATCAACAGAGGGTATGTGGCTCATGCCATCTCTTACACCTGGCAGATCTAAACAGGGAACCTGAAGAAAGGGTATAGTCAGAAAATAAATTATGGGCTGGGGAGATTACATTACAGATCCTTTTATTCCTTGTAGCTAGATAGTTTTTGATTGTCTTATTTGTCATTATTTTGAACTTACTTTGGGAGAAGTGACACAGGCTCTTCCTAGAGATTCTGCTTTTCTCTATGTAATGGTCATGAGCATGACAATGCATACCTGTGTAAATGCAATTTAAAATCAGTTTGGAACATAACCGGTGACTTAATCGATGGGTTTTTAAAAAACATACAGTGGAGGAAACCCTCTGTTTTCTTACAGATCTCACGCACATAAACAGAATGATGTGATTTGAGAGCAGCAATGCTTTTTCAGGGCTGCTTGTTACAGTCAAATCTTGCTCAAACATTGGTGGGGGAAGGTTGGGAGTTGGGCACCTGGAAAAAGCATTGGCGTGGAGACCAGCTGAGATAAGTGAGAAATTGTGAGGTGTTGGTTTTGGCAGTGCTATCCCATACTCTGCAGGACTTCTCAGAGCTTGTGTTGCCATTTTATTGTGGGGGGCCTGTCACTGGGTGAATATCTTAAACTGGGAGGTACCGTTTCATGTGCAGCCTGTTGTCAGGGCTACAAAGAGTGGCAGATATGTGTGTGAGAAATTCTCAGTAAACAACCAGAGATTTTAGGCGGATAGTTTTAGGAGTGTCACATCTCATTATTGTTGTCTTCTTCTGGTATGGTTGTGCAGGTATCACCCTGTCAGCTATTGCTGGCTGGAACATTGGCAATTTATGGTAAGTGAGTGACCAGCCAGCTTCATGCATGCTTATTCGGGAAGGTGGGAATGCTCTTCTGCACAGCACCTGTCTCTGCAGCGTTGGGATTGGCATAAAATGCAGATTTCATGCCTGGTTGTGGCCCCTTGTCTACCACAGAATGGTAGGGGTTGGAAGGGATATCTGGAGATCATTTAGCCTAACCCCCCTGCTAAAGCAGGGTCACCAAGAGCAGGGTGACCAGGATCACATCCAGGCGGGTTTGGAATCTCTCCAGAGAAGGAGACTCCACAATCTCTCTGGGCAGCCTAGGCCAGGCTCTGGTGTCCTCACAGGAGAAAAGATTTTTCTCATGTTCAGATAGAATATCCTCTGTTCCAGTTTGTGCCTGTCGCCCCCTTGTCCTCTCGCTGGGCACCACTGAGAAGAGACTGGCCCCATCCTCTTGCCCCCCAGCCTTTAGATATTGATCAGCACTGATGAGATGCCATTTCAGTCTTTTCCAGGCTAAAAAGCCCCAGGTCTCTCAGCCTTTCCTCCTAAGAGACGGTCCAGTCCCCTCGTTGTCTTTGTAGCCCTCCACTGTACTCTTCCCAGTAGTTCCTTGTCTCTCTTAAACTGAGGACCCCAAGACTGGACACAATACTCCAGATGTGGCCTCACTAGGACAGAGTAGGGGAGGAGGACAACCTCCCTTGACCTGCTGGTCACACTTCTTAGTGCACTCCAAATACCATTAGCCTTCTTGGCCACAAGGGCACATTGCTGGTTCATGGTTAACTTGTTCACCAGGACTCCCAAGTTCTCTGCAGAGCTGCCTTCCAGCGGGTCAACCCCTAACCCATACTGGTGCATAGGGTTATTCCTGCCTAGGTGCAGGATCCTATGCTTACTTTTCTTGAACTTGACACAGTGGTGTCTTGGGGATCCTGGTGAGGAGAGGCAGTGGCCAGCATCACAACTCCCTGCCCAGGCTGTACCAGCTGCCTCTCCACATGTGCAGCCACCAGCAGGCTCAGCAATACAGGGTACCCAACCTGGTTTGATTTTCTGCCTCCTGCCAAAGGGCCCCTTCCCCCTGCACATACAAAGCTGAATCCCATGTTTAGCTCTTTGCTTTCTCAGCCTTTCAGTGTAGAAGTGGTAACATCTGGTGAAGCACCAAAAGGGGAATAACACTTCTTGGAGATAATCAGGAAAAAGATGAAACTCTGGGTCTACTGAGTAGGAGCCCGCAGTTAATTCCCTTATTTCAAATGGTGTTTTCTGAGTAGGTGATAATCAGTGGGCCTTTAATGTTTAATTAAAGGGCTTTGTAAAGCAAATGATGTGGAGAACATGCGTCCTGGGAGAGCAGTGGGTAAGAGATGCTTGTCGATGTCCATGTGGTTTTAATCCAGGCTGACAAGTCTGCCTAGGTGGGAGCAAATGAGGGCCCTTTCTCCAGCTCTTTTGTGGGGGGAAGGTGGGATTTGGAAGGTGAAAAGCGGGTAAGACGTTGCATCACCAGTTAACTGGGAAAGATTCAGCCTGTACTGGAGAAGCTAAGTGTGGTCATGTTCTACAACCAGTACAGCGGCAAGCAAGGTTGTGTCATCTTCAAATATTAATGTGTGATCTCAAAGTGATGCTTCAGAAATGTATACTGATGCTCTTCATGTTTCTTTAAAATCCATGTGAGCTTTGCCACTACCTGCTATAAGAAAAAGATGAAATTCCAAGATTTCTGATTTACAAACATTGCAGCAGTAGCACTACAAAATGAAGAAGGAGAAAAAGAAAATTAAAGCTGTAACTGTTGCAAGAATTGAACTTGGTTTTGTGGAGGCTTCTTTGGTGATGCTTATCTTTCTGTGTTTGAAAAACTTAGCACTGATTAATGCTTTGCTTGCTTTCCATAGTGCTTGTTACCATTTCTGCAGTCTCCTTCCAAAGAGATTCAGTCCCTTGGGTTAAGGGTCTTCCTCAGTGTAATTTTAATTCTTTAAACTTCCAACATCCCTACTAACCTTTTATCTGCTAAATGGTCCAGGTCCAGAGGTGAAATTGAGAAAAGAAGAGCCTACAGAGAGGAAGATAGACCTTTGTAAGAGGAAAGCTTTATCTCCCGGGGCGGAACGACATTATCTAGCTTCAGTCTTCAGTCCGTGTTTGGGTCCTAGGTGAATATAGCAGCACTAGTAATTAGTGTGTACTAGACAGGGAGGATCATTTGACACTAAGCTTTTACATTAAGATTGCAGGAAGCGTGCCTGGACTCTCAGCATGAATGTGATCAAATCCATATGAGGACAGGGATATCAAATTCCCCAGCTCCCCGCAAAAATGTTGTGATTAATCACGCTGAGAGTTGCAATTAGACCAAATAAAAGCAGCATGTTAAAGAAGCTAAGAAGGAGGTGATGTGAATGTTATTAACGAGCAGGAGATTTTGGCTTTGTAGTGTTTTCCAAGAAGAGCTTGCTTGAAATGTCTCAAACAAATAGGACCGAGATAAATGTAAAATCAGCCGGCTGCTCATTACTCGTGAGGATTTGAAATGAGTGTTGGAGAGGAAGAAAGATCATAATTACCCAGAGGAAAAGGGCTAAATCTATGGAGTGAAATAGTTATTAATGTTAATTGTGGCCATCATTGCACAGATGTGGAAGGTGATGCCATGTGAGATTTTGCACGAGTACCATACTGGAGGATCGTTGTTGGGATGGGCATCTACATCCTCCTTAAAGGAGATGGGTCTATTAGACCCCTTCCAGATGTGTGTTCCTGATAGAGGGGAGGTGTGCAGGGATGTGGGAGATGAGGAGGAGGGAGGGAGCCCTCTGCCATTAGTGCAGCACCATATTTCCAAAAAAAATCCCAAACTTAGCTTATCCTGTATTCATCTGCTCTTCTGAATCTTTTCCATCAGCAGAATGATACTTCACTGGTTATGATCTACCGTAGCTTAATTAAGCTATTGCACAACACTTTTTCAGACACTTACTTAAACTTTAACGGCAACACTTAAATCTAACTTTCTCTGTCTCTTCTTCCATTGGTTATAATCCTTGTATTGGATGGGGTTTACATTGACTCTTTCCAGCATGTTTTATGGCTATACAACATTTGTTATCTGTTGGGTTTTTTCTTTTGTGACGTGTTCTTGCAGGGATTTATGGGCTGAAGTATTAGATGCAGAGCAGGAAAGGGGGAAACAGAGCTAAAGCCCTTAAAATCCTGGAATCCACGCACTGAAGGAATTAAATCTCTTAAAGAAATGAGAGGAAAACGTGAACTAGAACATAGATGTGAAATCCCTGTGCTTGGCATCTGAAAAAGAGTAGGCTGGGACTGCTATCCATGTCCAGGCTACAAAAATTAAAAGCTTGACAGTAGGAAACTATGGAAGAGCTGCTCACTGTCTGGGCAGTTGCTGGCTCTACAGGTACTTGGAGCTGGGTTATGAAGCGTGCAATTACAAATTTAAATTCTGACCTCCTGTGCAGCACAGGCAGCAGGACCTGATGCACCTGATGGTACCCACACTGTAGTGGTTGGTTGGAGAGCCTGGCACAGCCTGTGCAGCACTGATCTGTTAGCAAGTGGTACTTCGCCTCTTGTGCTCAGATGGCCTTGGGGTAGGGGAAGTACAGAGACCACAAAGACCTGTTGCTCCATGAGCATCATGCACCATGGCTCGCCACCTCCCTAGTATCTCCGTGTCATGAAACCAAAGTGGACGATGGGTCCCTGGAGTTCTCCTCCCTTGTGAATTGCACAGCAGTGTGCAATATGACCAGGCATCTCCAGATGCTTGCACAGTCAGATACTGTGGATGGGTAAGCTGGAATCTGGAGGGTGTGTTACTGCTGCAGGTGAGTTGGTACTGAAAACTTAAGAGACTGTTTCTGTGGGCCCAGACCCATCCCCTTGTGTTGGGTTTTACAAGGCTGAAATTCTGTCTTGGACAAAAGGTTTAGGCCTAACCTGTTTCACCCACCGGTGTGTAGTACTGCTGGCTGACAAAAACAACCACTTCCTACCAGGCACTCGCAGAGGAGCAAACCAGCTCTGCTCTTTGAAGATGAGCTGTGCTGCTGCCCTGCCCCAGCTGTTGGTGGTTGTTCAGTGCTGGCCCTCAGGAAACTCCTTGCCTGCTTTTACATCCCCTTTGCCTCAGCCATGTGAATGGCTTCCTCCTGCTTTCTTGGTCTCAAGGTCAGGTTGGCTTTTCTTGGTCTAATGGAGTTTTTGTCATATTTATTAGGTGTTTGCTTACATCTTGCCACTCAGCCTTTGAAGCTGTTCTCTCCTATACCTGACTTTACTTCATTCGGTTATTGGTAGTATTTGAGTATTATATGAGTCTGAATGGTGTAGTTATTAATTTAGGCTTTGGGATTTTTTTTATAGGGTTTTAAAAATAAACTCGGATATTGCAGAACATTGAGGTAAGCAAGGGCTGAGTATGCCAGCTCATGACGTTTTCCCAGTCAAGCTGAGTTGGCAGAAGTCTTTTACTACAGAGAACAAGTCATCTGCACCGCTCTTCTTCCGTGAAAACAAAGGACCGTTACCTCCAAGTTATAAAGCCTGGGTTTCATAGCTTCTAGCTGAAGCAGACCAACAATTTTCATCCTGTTCATTGCAGTTACTGGAAACTCTTGCAAGTCCTCACTACTCATCCTTTTGTGGCAGCGATTGTATCCTGTGCTGCTGATCTGGGCCATTGCTGCTCTTCACATGTCCCCTGACACAGTCCACCGGGTGCTCTGGTGTTTATCTCTGTAATGGGACTGGCTTTACTCAACTTGTCAAGTGTCCCCATGTCTGCTTATCGATGCCTCTTCCTTATGCTTGGGTGCAGCCACTGACCTGCTTAAATATCTCCAAAATGCTCATTTTAAGTAAAACAATGTTAATCTAGAGCAGATGCCTAAGTGTATCTTAGAGAAAATTGCTCATAACTGTAGACCTGTCATCGCTCTGCTTGCAGGCACATTTTTGCTTGCTCATGTGGTGACCACCTGTAGCTGGTGGTAACATGCTGAGAACTTCCACCTCCAAAGTCCAATCTCTGTCTTTGTTCTTTTCTCTTTGTAAGATTTCTTCCCATGATCTGGAGCCTTGCGCGTGCATGGAGGCCATATAGACCCACCTCCCCCCATTTCTTTGTCTGAATGCCAGCGTAAACCTGAGTGACTCCTTTCTGTCTAAGAGATGTGTTATGACAGGATTTTGTCAGCCGTGTCTGCAATAACGTTTACTGGCTGCCTCACTGACTCTCATCGAAAAAGAGTTGGTCTACAGTGCATTGGCTCGTCTATCTCTCAACCCCCACAGCCTGAAGAAGTGTATAATTTCTGTGTGGTCCTTAGCTTTATACATCTTCCTTCACGTTCAGCTTCTGAAATGGTCTTTCCTTGCCAGTGTGACTCTGAGGATCACTGGCATATCAGTTAATCCTTACAAGATCTCTGAGACCTTGATGTGTTATCAGTTTACATGCTGGTATAATTGATTTTATATTATAATACAGTCTTGAGTGAGATTTCACCTAGTGTCAAGGAGCAACCTTCAAGGTAGGTGGGAAGCAACACTGTGTCCAACGTAATAGCATGAGAATAGGTTTTCAAAAGATGCAGGTAGGAGTCCAGGCCTTCAAGGGCCAGAAGCAAATGAGAGATGTTGAGAGCTGCTTTTCACAAAATGAGTTGGATTTTATTTATTCTTGTAGTTGCCGTAAGTTTTTAATCAATATATTGGTTTTCTGGGCTGCCCTGTGGAGAATCGTAAGGAGAGTGGTATGTTCTCTCCACACCGTGCTGCTCAGCTCTCTGCTGAGCTCTCTGCTGCTGTCTCAGCAATGATTAGATTCTCTCACGAAGAAAGCAGAGGAAATAGGCTTTGTATGGAAACACCTCCTCCCACCACCTTGTTGATATACACCAAATTCGGGGGGAAAATTGGGCATAAAAAAAGATGTCTCAGGACTGTAAGGGACTATTCTAGTGGAGTCTCCATGTCAGAGTTAGAGTTTTGTCTTGCATGAACATCTGTGATGCATTTGAGTGTGGTGCATCTTCTGGAAATCACATGGAGATATAACCCTAGTCCCCCTATGGCTTTGGTCCTGAAGTGGCTCTGTCTGTCCACCACAAGCTGTATCCAATGCCAAGGAGAGAGAACAGGTTTGCAGTTGAGTTTGGAGGCTGTGGGGACACTGCCTGGGGATGGGGGGGTGACTGAGCAGTCTGGCTGCATTGAACAGAAAATGCAAGATGAGGAAACTACCACCTGCACCTTCACACATTCAGATCTGGCTTTCTCCCCTCTGGCTGAGCATGGGGTTTGGCTGGGAGCACCTGGTTTGATTCACCTCTGTTAAACCATCCTGTACTCTCAGTTGTACTTTTGGCAGCATGGTGATTCGTGTGGATGATGTGATTTGTGATTCAGGGCATTTATTTCCTATGCTAAACCTAAATACTATAGCGTCCCAAGATCTTGGCCAGGTGCTAATACCAAGACATGTGGGTAGCTGCTGTTTTCTTACGTGCTTCTTTCTGCTAGCTGGCCTGGGATTTAGTGGGCAGTCTCAGAAAAGCTGAGCTTTTGCTGTGGAAGCAGACATGTGAGGCTGTCCCAGCTCCATGTCCAGCAGGAGCTGGGGCAACTTTAAAGGAGTCCATGAAAGGCAGCTAAATGAAGCAAACCTGTTTTGGGGAATCCAGTGTCCAGTGGTCCATGCCTCTACTAGGAAAATTTTAAATGCCCACAAAATCAAAAGAAGGTCAATTCCCTGCATACCTTCATCCTTGCAAATTCACATGTGATAAACTTGGCTCCCTTGGCTGAGCCAGTGTGGATTTGGGAAGTGTTCAGAGTCATCTTCAGCCAAAGAAACACTGGTACTCTTGTTTTGGGCAGAATCTTGTGTCATAGCCTCCTCTGCAGTCCTCTGTTGCAGTAACCCACCCATACCTGCCATCCCTTAGCCAGGGGTACCATCTTCACGATGAAAGCAGGTCCTCCGCTAGAAGGTGAGATTTCAATGCAGTGAGGAAAAAATGCAACTGGAAACCAAGTCAGGAGAACTTTTCACCCAGGAAGGAGGCTCTGCTAGGGCTCTCTGCAGCTGGGTTACTCCTCCAGCTCTGCTAGCATTACTCTCCAACCCTATCCTCTGCACTAATTTGCAGCCCTGTTGGCTACATCTCTGCACACGTGATCAGAGAACCCACAGCAGCCTTGATTTTTCTCCTGACCCATCATATGGGAGAAATTTAAGATAGCTTAAGTGGACTTTGTTTATCTATTCTGTGTCTTGGCCATCAGAGACTGCTAGTGCTCTGGTATGAATTACAGTAAAATAAATAAACGTACTAATTGCTGCTTCTTTACATTGGAAGTGATTCTTACTTATGAAAACATCTCAATAGGTGTGGAAAGGAGATGCATAAGGGCCAGACCAGGCAAATCAACTGTCTTAATGAACCATTAACACAGGCCTGTTAAAAATCCACATTGAACTCAGATGAAGTTCTCCTGTTGGCTTCAGTGCTCTTTGGGTAAAGCTTGTGACGTTCATCTCATTTCAAGCACAGGGGTGCTGGTGAAATAGTGTGTACAGAAATGGAGGAGAAGCAAAGCAAGGCAGAGGTAAATTCAGTTTCTGCTGTGAAGGAATTCACACCCGCTAGAACCGTATGCATGGCTGTAACCACGTTCTTCTGCTGTATGTGAGCCAAAAAATTGACACAAAAAGAAATGATGGGGGGGAAATGCTAATCACCATCTTTCCTTTCATGTAAATGTGTTAATGGTTTAGTAAGTGTTTCCAAAAATGTGTGTGTGGGATTAAAATAGAAACCACAGCCAAGTTTAAAATGAGCTCTTGGATGGGGAACAGACAGTAGTGTGTATCCCGGTGATCTTGTTCTCTCCCAGGCTCTGGGAAACGTGCAGATGCACGGCCAGGACAGCAGGATGGAGATGGCAAAGTGCTCGTGTCAGGAGCTTTCTGTTGGCTGTTTGGGGAGCTTGGTCATCCCAGCATGTGAGTACAGTTCTCCACATAAGCAAAAAGTACCACATACCGAAGCATGCAAGGGTTGCCATGGAAATCAGGAGTTGTTACTGAGAGAGCAGGAAAAACATGAATGATCTGAAAACCCATAGACTGTTATAGCTTCCTACCCTCTGCTATGCAAAAAACCCCACCCAAGCTTGTTTAATTCCTTGCTGGCAAAATGTTTGTGTGTGCTACTGCTGCAGCAGCATGGAAAAGCAGGTATGCAGTTGTACATACGTTTATGGGGTATATGTAATCCATGCTCTTCGTTGCAACTCTTGGCTTTGGCCAGCTGGCTGGTTCAGAGGAGCTATGAACTATAACTGGGACATGGAAATTAGCTGGGAAGCCCCTGATATGAGTCAGAGCAGGGTGTGACAAACCCAAGGCAGGAAAGTTCCCAAATTATTCATAAGTAGCCCACCTGGAAGGCTTTTTCGGACCTGTTCCCAGGGAACAGAGTGAACCAGGAGGCAGGGGCAGAAAGCTGGGGGTGGTCTCCATAAGCCACCAGTAGCTGGTGGAGGATGTCCCCAGTGCAAAGCCTGGGGGCTGGGATGGGGGAATGCAGCATGCCAGAGCATCTGGAGGAACCTCTCCTGTTCCCACTACCCACAGTGTTCGGGGACTCAAACCTATGGCAAGCGGGAAAGACTGAGGAGTTGGCTCCAGAACAGATCAGATGGAAGTCGTGCTTAAATGGGTGTCATGATGTATGGAAGTAAAATGTTATTTTGGAACCAAAAGTTTAAATATATACAACAGTAACGAAGGCAGGAGGTCTGCATTGGAAATGCCAGCACTCTTGCTGCTTCCAAGGTTTTTTTTAAAGTCAGGATACTGGAAATGTGGTTCAGCATGTTTGCAATGAGCTGAAATGCCTCCTGGAAGTGCCAAGGCCATGTTTACTAAGGAACTGCATGGAGGCGGTTTGGGAGCTACTGACAGCTACAGGGATTTCTATCTGTATTCTCCATGGCACAATTCCATGCAAAGACACCCAAAGGACAAAGCCTGGGCCTTGCATGGAGTCTGTAGCTCAGCAGAGACATACTGTGCTATAGCAGGATCGGAGGATTTGATGTAACCTCGTAAAGCATGGGCAGCAGGGAAAGCTGGAGCAGAGATGTCCCAGGAGCCCAGAGGCAGGGCCTTGGGCAGAGGCAGAGGGTGATAATGCTTCACACTGTGTCCTTGCAGCTAGATTTGCATCCTTGAGGGACAAGCAGGCTGCTCTCTCCTGGGTGATAAGAAGAGCAAATGTTCTGGGAGAACCGACTGGATCTGCAATTTTCCCACTGCTGGTTGCACAGGGCCAGCCTGGTCTATCTTTGGTGGTGGTGCCTCTGGGGCAGAAGCACATCCCAGTTTGTTGTTTTTTTTTCTTTTCAGGGGCTGTGTTGACACCCCTGGTCTGTGGGGCAATGTGCCAGCCCCATTCAGTCCCTTACCACTTGTGCCACAACAAGAGTGTGGTGACAGCAGGTGGCTACATGCATTGTCACAGAGGTTTTGCTGGGTAGGACACAGCTATGGGGATGGATCCAGTACTCCCACTATGCTGCTGGGGTATTTTTGGTACTGGTGTGATTAACTTTCTACTGTTGGCTTCCACCTATGAGCTTATAAACTCAAGCTGTCCATTTGCTACTGATCTCAAAGCCTCGTCTTACAAGGAGGGAAAGAATTTTTGTTTATAATCTGTGAGTCCTATTCAGCAATGGGATGTTCTTCCCCTCCTGCTGCCAATAGACCTCTAAGTGAACAAACAAATGTCTGGAAATACAGGCAATTTAGCTTGGAAGAGATATCATCAGTGAGGTTCAGAGGTTAATGGGCATGGAGGATTTATAACAAACCAGGCCTATAAAAAATGAAGAGGGGGGGAAAGAAGGAAAAAAATAGGGGAAAAAAAAAAAAAAGAGGGGGTAGTAATCTATTTGACATCTATTGTTCTTTGTGTAACAGCTCATCTGTATTCTATCTGGTCGAGGGTATTACAAAGAGAATTTCAAAACATGTGTGAGCACACACACACATCTATAGATATATATACACATATATGTGCACATATAAACTGAAATACAATGAGGGAAAAAGCCCCTGTAAGTTTGAACCAACAACAGCAATCCATATATCTTTATTTGCTGCCAACATCCAAGCGCTGAACTCTCAAGGAGCCTGGATCTCTGCCATCATCTGTCCGTGTCTGATCTCTTTGGTAAATACGACGGCTGCCAAGAATGAGGCAAACGAAAAGCACTCGCAGATTAGAAAGAAACACATGGCAGCCACTGACCTGCTGAAATCATAAAATACATCATGAAGTAAGAAAAGAGGGGAAACAAATCATCCTCTCAGGGACTGCCCATCTGCTCGCATAAAGCCGCAATCATTATTGCAAATAAATACATTCAGACTGGAGAAGTCTGGGAATAATTGGGGGG
>VZZY01003111.1:358576-434879 GCA_013400335.1 Eurystomus gularis
AAGGAGTAGCTTTTTTTTTCCCGTTTCCCTTTGGAATGCTCTGCAAATCTAACTACATAAGCAAAGTGAGATCAGTGACCAGAAATAGATATCTATCAATTATGCCTTTTTTAATTAGGTAAGGAGCAAGTCTTTATTTTATAGGTATAATTAAGAAAAGAAATTACTTCCAAGACAGAACGGGGCCATAGTGTTGGAAATAAACCCTGGTGAAAATTGCAGGTCTGTGTTTTTCCAATGAAGGATGGATGTAGCATCTGAAAAGCTCTGCAGCGTGATTAGTGGCTGTGTTTTTGCTGTGAAATGAAGGGACAAAGAGGGAATGGCTTATATTAGATAATTTTATGCACATCTTGCTTTGCCTTTTTTCCTTGTTGTTCCATAGGGATTTATCCAGGTATTAGATTCAATGAAAAGTCTCAACTTGGGTTGTTTTGGGTTTGGTATTTTTTTCAGATTTACCAGATTAAATTTGACTCTTCAGAGCCTGCTAAGGGTGCAGGTGTAGTACATGTATCTTCTTAAAGCCCAGGATCCAGAGGTGAATAAGGGTTGGTTCAAATGTTCAGGAGGAGAAGGTTGAAAACAGGCGCTACTTTAAGAAGTTGGTCATCTCCATTTCTTCATTGTTTTCCCCGCCTTTGCTCTTTTCCACCAAACTGTGCCGAAAACCTTTACTTCAAGGGTTATCCTGTATTTGATGATACTTCTTTTCTCCTTGAGACGAAGGTGTAGTTGTAAAACATTTTGTACCTTGGGGATATTTCCCTTAATATGGAGAAAGGACAGGTTTGTGCAGCCTGCGCAGACCAGAGCTGCAGGTTGGACGAAGCCTGCCAATGGCTCTGTGAACTGTTCCTATTGCAGGAGTCAAACCATGTCCTGTGTGAGGGGAGAAGCATTCAAGAGTGGGATTTCCTATGGAGCCCCATTAGGACAGCATTTTCTGTGTGTCCCCATCTTCCACGGGACTTGCCACCGCTGCACCCGTAATGCCTGGGGAAATCAAAGAAATGGGCTTCATGGTTATTTAATCATGCACGTTGTTTAAGAAACATGTTCCTGAAACGCTATAGGTCAGACGAAGCAAGGCTTCAAAAACACCAGAACAGGGAGGAAAGGGGTGATTGTGTGGGTTTATTTATCCTTCCTACTTAGGTAAGCAGCTGAGTTTGGTCTCCATGGTGGTCGTATCTCTGAGCATCCCTGGACCCAGCTGCGTGTTGGTGCACGCATGTGCACAAACCCAGGAGGTGTTTGATGGCAGGGTGATGCCAGAAGCACTTGTGTTATGGCTACTCCATCCCAGGTGGTTTGATTCCCTGGTTGGTGCTCACATGCAGGTTGTGCTGTCAGAGATCTACTGAAGTCTGGGACATCTGCAGCCCCATGTCCTGCATGGTGTGCTGCAAATCAAACTACTTGTGTCACACCTGGCAGACTGTTGGTTTCAGTAGAAGATCATTTGCTCAGAGATGTTTAAGCCAGGAAAAAGCCCAAACCAATATGGACAGACATTTTTACGATGCACTACAAACCCTCATGTTCAGCACCAAAACCTGGGCATTTTTAACCTCTGATTGATGTGGTGTTTTGCTGATGTAACGAAACTCCTTGGTCTATTTTACCATTCAATGATGCTGAAAACTCAGGTGTTAAGAGGTTCCATTTTCCTGGCTGTTCAGCAGATCTTGCAAAAGCCCATCTGAAACCTTTGGGGCAGGATGAGGCAGTGGGCCAGGCAGCTGGCCCAGACCATCCTGTCAGCTGTACCCCAACCCACCCACTTCCCCTGGGAGTGGGCATGGGAAGGAGCAGGAATGAGTTTTAAGCCTTAAGGACAAAAAGACCCCCATAAATTCACAATCATCTCAGTGCTCCTTTGGGGCTTCAAGAGTTAAAAGAACAGCAGTTATACCAAGAGAGGCTTTGCTACAAGATGACTTAGCAGACTCAGGAAGAAAATGAGGAAAAGTTCGCCAGCTCTGAGTACCTGGCTGGCTCCATGACCCCTATTTTCTGTGAAAGCCAGTAGGGTAGTTGAATCTTGTCACAACGTGCTAATGTATAGGGTCCTCCCCAATATCCGAAATGGAAGATTTCACGCCTGGTGCCAAGCAGCTCTAAAAGAGGGTTTTCCCATCCGTGTCGGCTGCCGTTCTTGTTATGCTATCATGCCTTTAAAACTGCATGAAGGATCCCGGCTTTCTGCCTTCTCTGAATTTATTTTGAATGTTACTCGTCTTTCCACTCCCCAGATTCCTCCGGGAGTCTTTTCTGCAGGTAAATGCCACCACAGGACATGGTGTCCTGTGCTGTGGGAGGTAACCTGCAGCAGTGGGGTACCCAGCTGCTCTTACTTGGTTATAAAACCAGAAAGTGTTTTAGCATCATCTCCTGAGCATTTATTAGAGCATATTATTTCCTCTGGATTTATGATTATCTATACACACTTTGCAGTTATGTTCTGATCTTGTAATTCTCTTAACTTCTAATGCTTAAGCTAACATAATGAATTACAGCTTTGCTTAACCCTTTGCCTGCTGTTGGCAAGGAAAGCTGGTGTTCTCCTCACCTCTCCTGAAAGTCTCTCCTGAAAGTCTCCTGAAAGACTGGAATTTCTGGCTTGTGTTTTTAGCAGATGGTTCTTTATCAGTATTTATTAGTTTGTAATTCTTATCCTTTACTTACTTTGTGCCAAAGTTTTTACCCTTAGTGACAATAGGAATCCAGATATATAACATGAGCTGCAATATGTCATCTTCAGAAAATAATGACCCAGCCTATTTATCATATTTTTAGTTTCCTCTTTATGGATCCCAGGGGGTGTTCTGTTTTGTTTTCTTTTGCTTTTTTGTCTTCACTCCAAGAACAGTGATGAAATGACATAACTTATCTTTCCTATTCCCTCAAAATCCTGCATTTGTATGCTTGCTGTGCTACAAAAGTTAAAGCTCCTCATCCCCTTGGGGAATGTTGTCTCCCAGTTGCTCAAGCCTTTATGGGGCTGCGTGCCAAACTGTGCTGCATAACACGCTCTAGCTCTTGTGAAGCCAAGGATGGGGGGTTAGAAGGTCAGAGTTTTGCTCCAGCCCCCCTTGGCCTTGCTCCTGAGGGTGTTTCCCTGGGGAGCTTATACCTGCAGGTGCTGGCTCTCACCTCACCCTCCCTCACTGGTACAAAATCCAGCTGAACTGGGGACCTCATCTAGGTTAAAAATAATCCACCAGGGTAAGGAGCAAAGGTTTAATTCCAGGAAGCTGGTTTCCCTCTCCCACCTCCCAAAACATCGCACCAGTGCAAAAGCAGAAGGTGGAGGAATGCGTGCTGCGGCTGCTGGCAGCTCCCCCAAACACAGCTGGGGACACGGCTCCAGGTAGAGCTGCAGAAGGGTTTGCTTTGGGGCCACAACCTGCTCCCTGCTCTCTCACCCTTACTTCACAGCTTATCACCCCATCCATTAATGTCACACCAATAGTTTGCAGGTTGCTCTGTTAATCATGTCACTGAAATGAGCGGAATTTTTTGAAAAGCAAGGAAAAAGACTTTATCTTTTATTTTCTTTTCTTTTTTTTTTCCTTTTTTTTTTTTTTTTTTGGTGCATAGGAACATTCTGAATGGGCTTTGCCCCAGGAGAAGATGCTGGTGGCACTGGACCTCTGTGCTGCTTCTGAGGAGCTCTGGCAGCCCATGTAGAGGGTGTTTCACGGAGAGGGCCTGGCACTGCAGCTGCCGGTGGAGTTTGGGTGCTAGGGGTCTGGTGCTGAGCCCTTCTTTTCCTCCTTAAGTGATGATATTATTTAAGGCTGCTAACCTGAATTTTCAGGTGATGCTAGGTAGTCATTTAACCATGGTCGTTATAAATGGAGGCAAGCACTTGAGGACAAGCTTCTTGCTGAAAGTAAAACAAATCCTATCAATCTGGGGGTCCCAAGCTTGGTAGGAGGTGTGTACCCCTGGCCCACAGCACTGTGGGTGGCATGCTGGGGTGAGATGAGGTTGCTCGGTTCTGTCTTGAAGCAGGCACAGGATCTGCGGCTGATTTTCACTCCAAGCAAGGTGTGAGTTGGTGTGGGCTGAGATGTGCTGAAGCTGCTGCAAGGATTGCTTGAAAACCCAACCAGATACTGTGTCTGTTCTCTCCTCCACCTCTCGCAGCCTGTTCGGATGGCTTAAGGGAAAGCTGATCCCATGCCAGATCACATGCTGATGAACCATGTTGGGCTGTTATGAAAATCATTGCATTATAAAGCATAACATTGGCAAAGGTTTCCTTCTTTAATAGTGCATCCTGGGGAAATGATATGTCTCACTTCAGCTGAAAGCAAAAGCTTGTTTCAAGCCCCCAGCTATTTAAGCACGTTCCTGTTTCCATATGGTTGTGATGGGAAATGGAGGCAGGCCAGAAACAGGGATCTGCATTGTCTTCCTGTCCTGATGGACATGAATCAGGCCCTCACTTCCCTCTGTGTTAAAGGAGGTGACCTTGCTTTGCTCAAGTTTAGGGCTGCTGGGCTGATACATGTCCATACACAGAATCACTGTGCTTTCTGTGGAAATAGAATTCTGCTCTAAAAAAAAAATAAATTAAAAAAGTCTCTGTACCAGTGGTCCATGGACCACTTTAGTCTTCCAGCCATGGAGGAAAAGGCGTAGCATGCTCTTCAGAAACATCTGAAGGCGTAACAACAAAAGCGCTGTGTCACTGTCAGTTCAGGGACCTTTCCGCTGATGTCAAAGTGAAGCGGTGGCTGTCTCTGCCAACTGACAGGGACAAATTCAAGGCACTGCGGGGTAGGGACAGTGAGGGGCAGAGCAGAAGACTAAGAGGGCTTGGATTAAGGGAGACAAAAGCTCTGAGCTCCACTGTGCCAAAGCCAGTAGAGAATGTTCTTCTATGCACCCTAATGTGCCTTAATAACCTCATTAAGTGTGGAGGCACTCGATAGACAAAAGCACCCTTCATTCTTTAGGAGAATTCTGAGATTCGAGGGCAAATCGAGGATTAGCAGGTCTTTCAAAGGTTTAGGGAAGTGTTTTGTGTTGCTGGGATTAAATTACATTTTTATCAGGCTGTAGAAGTGGGCTCTGGTTCTGCTTCCCAGTGTGTGACAGCCCTGGCTGGCGCAGGGCTGAGTCCTGCTGGGAGAGTCGGTCCTCGTGGGACACCGAGCTCAGGATATCCTGCTCCCATGCTAGTTGGTGCTGAGCTAGAGAAACCTATTGGAGCTAGGGAAGAAAGCATTTAACCATCCTCTGACTCCATCCTAGCCCAAATGCAGCCTTTAGTTGCTGCACCCCACACACGGTGCAGTGCCCAGCCTGGGGGGCTATCCAAAACGAAGGACCTTTGAACCAAAGTGCACTGGGAATTCAGGAAGCACCATCTGTGTGCTTGCACTCTAGCAAGTTCTTAGGAATATCTTAAGAAAAAGGGCATTGATCTGTGGCAAATTATGAATTACAGGAACCAAGGAGCCTGCAACCCTGCTGACCCTTTTTTTTATTTCCTCTGAACTTGCTTTGTTGAGTTTGGCAGAGGATGTCCTGATTGCTCTGGTGAGAGTAGCACGGGGAGACCAGCTCACTCTAGGAACAGCTCTTAGGAGAAGTTCATCACTCTAAAAAAGCAAGTTAAGCTCGTGCTGGCCAGTTCTGTGTCTGTAGAGCATGCTGCTGGCATAGTGCATTCCTGACGGGGCGACGCTGCAATAAAAGCAATAATGACGACAGAAAAAGACAGATCAGCTCCCTTGGCTGTGTAAGAAATATCCTCTTTGTGGACAGGGCATAGCTGTAATCATGGCAATTGTTTTCTTTATTTTAAGCTGTGTGGTTTAACATTGTCTTCATAATTCAGCTTTGCTATAGTTAAAAGCAGGGCAGAGGTGTGCCTGGGGATGGGTTGGTAGAGACGCTCCTGCCTTGAGGCAGGGTGATAGATTAGCTGACCTGACTGTTTGTACATATATATTTCTATATATATATATATAAAAACATAGGCGCACACACACACACACATATATATATATATATAAAAAAATTAAAAAGTGTTTCCTGTTTGCCGCTATCTGACAGCTTCCCATGCACTCTGCCCAAGTGCTGTGCTAATTCTAGCAAATTGGAGCATGAGACCAATAGAACTAACTGCAATTTGCTGTAGTAAACGTTTACAGAAGCAGGAACCAGGCTGAGCTTCCCGACAGGAGAGAATATAGCCCCCATGTAACAAGGGAAGGGGAAGGGACCTGTCTTACAGCTGTACTGAGCCCTGATGTTGGGGAGGAGACCACGGGGCAGAGCCTGGCGCTGGCCTTTTGGGATGTGTGGGCTTTGCAGTGGTGTCAATGACCAGTTCTGAAAAATCACAGCTCGTTTGCATTAGGGCCTTGGACAGGTGTTAAAATCCTTAACACAGACCATCTTGTGCATCTGCATAGCCGCTCTGGGTTTGCCTGCGTGGACCACCTGTCTCTTTAGATCTAACTTTATTCTTTGCTTACATTTTCCTAAATGCCTTGGGCAAACAAATGTAATTGTCTTAATGAAAAATGCATATATTTTTGTTAAATGGATCTTGCTGTCACTGCGTTGCTGCTTTCCCCTCAGTCAGGGCTTGCTAACAGGCTGGGCTCCACACATGTGCCGAATCTATCATCTGTCACAAGTGTGCACCAAGGCATGGAAGGATCCGAGCACTAACTCTATTTCCTAGCAACCAGAGGAAACCATCACACACCACTATTTTTCCTCTGTCAGCAGGATTGCTCCAATTTATGTAACCTACAAAATGTGTGTTATCACCACAATAAACCATATATCCTGAGGGGTTATTTACAGCCAGGTAATCACAGAGATGCAGCCCTGGTGCCTGACACGTCCTTGCTTGGGACCTCGGTTGGTTGGAATCCTCATAGAAATGTCTTAAAGTGCTTCTTTGACAATGGCACTAACCACTTAATTATTGAAGAAGACAGCAAATGGTGTGTTGCATGCTGGAGCATTAAAAAATAGCTAAACCCAACTGCTGCTGAAGCAGGGTCTTCATTTACAGGCTATGAAGAAACAGTTGTACCTGTGAGTAGTTGGGTGGGATGTGTTGAAAGGGGCTGTTGTAATGATTAGCTCTCAAAAATGAGAAAGGTGGAATTATGGAGGGGTACATTTGTCACAGAGAATGTCTGATGGAAGCAAGGTTTGTTGGTGGCCAGCCTCAGCACTGGGTACCCAGGCTGTGATGAGGCTGGTTCATCACCCCAGGGCAGGGCTCTGCCTTGCTGGACAGAGCAACTTCCATCTCTCGAGGCCTCTCGAGAGGCCTACTTGAGGCCTCTGCAAGAAATTGGTGTTTTGTTCCTGCAGAAAATTGTCACTTGGGGAATCTGTTCCTCACGGTGTCTTCTGTCCCAGTGCCCCGTCCTGCTGGGTGGCCCCTCCACATTGCTGGAGTCAGTAGAGATCTGAGTAAGAGCTGGGTACCACCTGCCAGTGCAGGATGCTGATCCAATTAACTTTTCTGGGAGAAAAAGGGCTTCTGGCTCTTTGGCGCATTTGCAAATCACAAGAAGCAAATGATTCAATCAACAGATGAATATCAAGCAACCTTAGTGAGCAGCTTCTGCATCATGAGCCCGTTTAACAGCAGATTGAGCTGCAGATTAGTGAGACATTAGAGCACAGTGTGATGCATCACAGCGTAAATGGGAAGGCTGAAATCAGTGCAAGTTTCCTGGAGAGCTGCTTTATTTTCCTGTAATGCCAAGCCCATTATAGTCCAAAGGTTCTTAAATAACTCTTCTTGCAATAGATAATAATACAGACTACGGAAGAAAATTAAGGAATTCAGAAGGAAGGAAAGCTGTGAGGAAGGAAACACTATTTGCAAAGGGTTCAATAGAGTGGGAAAGTGTTGCAGCAGGAGAGTGCTCCAAAATTCATATGTGCTCATTATGTGAACGTTGCTATGGTCTAATCCAGAGCCAGGGTGTCCCACAGGACCCCTGCTCAGATTAAACACCCTCATGACGTCCTTCCCTTCCTCCTTGGTGTGAGGAGATGTACCTCACACAGCTGAATCCATCTCCAGCCTCCACAGCAACTGCGATAATGATGATGTAGCGGGAGTGAGTATCACATCAATTTTAGGTCTGAGCCGAGCAGACGAGCCGGCAGTGCCAGCCTGACCCTCAGCGACGCGTGTGCCGGCTGCAGCCAGCGCGAGCGCGTTTGGATTTTGACAGTGATGCAGAAGCTGCTCGAGCTGCGAGTGTGATGGATGCATCACCTTCGGGATGCATAAAAGCATCCATTGTGTCAGTTAAACAAGAGCGTGGTGGGCTGTGGAGGTTTTGTTTGCTCATTTGTTAGCTATTCAAGTCGAAATAGCGGAGCCTATTTACACATGTAGCTTATTATTTGGAAGTAGGCAGCATGATGCATAACGCCACCTCCCAGTTAGAGCAGAGCATCATGATAATGACAAACAAGCCTGGGAATGTAAGGTAATGCTTATTTTTCTTGGCTGAAGCTGCTCCCTATTGAGATAGTGGCTTTGCCAGCTGAAAGAGAAGCGAGGTGCAGAAACAAACAGAATAGGTGTTGACACACATCCCTGGCACACTGCTGGGGTTTGAGAGCACTGCTTACCCTGATGCTTCTGGTTCACACCATGCTGGCGGTGACCACCCCATAAGCAAGATGTGCACCAAAGTTTGCGCCTAATTCAAACAGCTAGTGCTGTAAGTTGGAACTCTGAAGCCTGAACTTTGCTTATGGTGGTGGTGAGCAGCCCTCACCCTCCCCTTATGGCTGCCCTAATGATGGTCCCTTACCTGCTGCCAGCAGGAGTGTGCGAGGGGCTGCATGGTGATCTGGGCCAGGAAAGCAAGCATCTTAAGAATAACCATCTGAGAACAAAAAAAAAACCCCATGGGGTTATTTTTAGCTCACAGCAGTTCCCGGTGTGATTCACCACCTGTGTATGGCTGAATCAGCTCCAGTGAGAACATGACACAGGGAGCGGGGAGGAGGCAGATGATGGGGATGGTGCAGGGGCTGCTGAAGTCCCAGTCCAATGAACCTTTTTAGCTGAAGCTGTGATACACCAGGGTATGAGCAGCAAGGCTGGTATAAGAAATCCCCATTTTTATTTATTCTTCCTACCCATTAGCCCTGGGCACTTGCACTGATGCCAGGGCTGGGAGCAAGGAGGGATAAACAGATGCAGCAGCCCCAGGCTGAGTCCTGTGCCATGACATGGGATCCCAACACATCTCCCAGTGTTTCTGCTGAAGGTCTGCCATACTGCGCCAGAGTGGATTAGTCTGCTCGAATAGCAGTTCTCCACTAAATGAGGTCTTGGAGCGACGGAGAACAGGAGCGGGAGCAATCCTGTTCTGGGCAGGGCTGGTGCAGCAGCTGGGTGGGGAGCTGGAGCACGTGAGCATAGCCTGGGTGTTTAAACTGGTGCCTACTCAAATGCAGGAGTCACTGCCTCTCCGGCCAAATTGCAGTCATGTCTTGCTATAGTTAGGGCCAAAACATGGCTGGGCCGTAGCTGAGCCTTGGTGGTTTGGTGCTGTTGTGTCAGGGGTTTGCTTGGCTGCTAATGAGGGGGGAAGTAAATGGCTCTCATTATCATCAGGAGGCCAGGGCCTCCCTCCCCTTTCACCAGACTGCAAGATGGATGTTAAACCATCATAAAAATAGCAGGTTTCTGGGACAAATCGCCCCTTTCTGCTTCTATTACCTCCTTAAAGGCATCTACCCTCCCCATGCTGTCAGTTCTTACCCGCTCCCAGGTGGGAACCCCATGCATGTCTTTTTCCAGCTCAGACCACAGATTTTGGTTCTCCCTGCAATTCCAGGCCAGACTGACTGCTGTCTGCCAGCTCCCTGGAGCGGGGAGCTGCTTGCAGTCCAAGCCTTCCCAGCAGTGCAAGCCCAGTCCTGTTTGCCTGCCCAAGGATTTGCATTAATTTCCCTCTAGCAAGTTTTGGTCCCTGCAGGAACCTCCTGTGCTTGCTGTTGGAGCCAGAATTGGTCCAAGCTTTGGCCAGGGACATACCATCCTCACAGCTTTAGAAAAGCCCTGTGCATCACACTGCCAATGTCAGGATCCTGTGTATATTCATGATCAGGATCTGCCCTTGAAATTGCAGGTAGTATTAAGTCTTGTGACACTGATTCTTATTTTTTCTGAGGCTTCTTTATTTTTAAGGATCACCCTCTCCCTTTCCAGTGTTAACCTTCCCAGCATCTGATCCCTGTGCTGTCCTTACACCTTTCACCCCTGCACAAGCATCTTCTCCTCATTAGAGTAAGGCAGAAATCATTATTTAAATTGGTCCAGACAATTGCAGCCATGTCCAGAACTGGCAGCAGAACAACCTGGTGAGAATTAACCCTATGTCCAGGCAGGGCCCAGTGCCGGAGGGAGGAAAGTCGTTATCTGAGCAGATACAAATTGGGCAGCTTCACAGGTCAGTCAGGAACCAGATGGAAATGGTAGGCAGGAGGACCCTGCTTTGGCTCAGGTGGTTTGGCTGGGTAAAATGGCCCTGTGGCTGGAGAAGGGAAGAGAGCAACTCCCAGGGTCCTGCCAGCAAAACCTGTTTCCCTGTGGATGGTGTGGATGTCTCTGCTTGCAGCATGGGTGACAGAGATGAGAAGTGGGTGTAAAGGAACTTGGGGCAGGGTGCTTGGACCCTGGTCTCAGAGGGGGGTGGCTGGGACAAAAAGTCCTCACACAAACCTCATTTTTTAGACTAAAAGTATACTCAGTGTCAGCTCTTCGCTAACCTCTTTCCTTTAAATGCACTCTAGAATGTTATGTGGAGTTTCTGTACCTCCTCTCACCCCTTCAGACCCTCTCTACTAAATTAAGAGACTGCTTTAGCAACACATCTTTTGGTTGGTGGTTTTCAGAGGCTTTATTTGCTTCTCGTTGCAAAGCCCAGGTGCCGAGGCTAGCCCGGGTGCCTGATGAAAGCCGAGGGGCTCCTCTGTGTCCATGACATTTTCTGCTCCATGCTCTTTCATGCTAAGCAATTTCAGTGTGTAACAGCATTACCAGGGCTTTGGGGTTGTTGAAACAGTTGCAGCAAATCAAACTTTCTCCGGGGCTGTAAGAGCATGTGTACGCTTGGAGCGAGCGCAGGATCTGCCACCCTCTCGGGCTGCTTTCCAGCCCCTTGGAGCTCGCGGCTGTCGAACCACTTCCCCAGAGGATTCATCTACCTCTACTTACAGCTCAGACGCTTGCTTCCCCCAAAGCTTTTGTAGATGAGGCCAGGTTATTGCTAGTGCACAGGCTGCTGTGGGCAGGGGGAGCAGGGGGGCTCCAGCTCCCATGTGGGTTTGTTTGCACCTCTTATTTTGCCTGAACGCCCCTTTCAGCTGCCTGCCACGCGAGCAGGGCAGACCTGGCCCTTGGCGAGTGATTTGGGGGCAACGTGTTTTAAATGAGGCTGAGAAGGCTGCCTTTGCAGAGAGCCAAGAAATAACGCAGAGCAGCTCCGGAGCACGCTGCAGCCCTACCTGTGACAGGCTGTGCTTGTGCTTCTGGGACAGTCCTCCAAAAACCAACAGCCTGTTCCTTATAGAAGATATTACTTGATGCCTTAATTGCATCCCTTTCTCCTCCTACAAGTGCAGTATAATCCAGATTCCCCCAAGGACTCTTGCAAGCTTTTCCAAGGAGGAAAGGATTTGTGAGGCAAAGTTTGCTGCAAGCACCACGTATGTTTTGAAGTGTTTCCATCTAGTGCTGATACCCATCTGTGTATTTCTGTGTAAGCATCTTCAATTCTAAGCTCTGATGTGCTAAAATATGTCCTAGACAGTTTTGATGAGACACGGCAGTCCTAGATATGCATGTTAATGATAGAGTGACTGCCCAAATTGCTGCAGCGTGCCTCAAAGTGAATGATGAGCAGCATGTGTAACCTGGCATAGACAAGAATCACCCCCAAGGACTGCCGGTACTGGGCAGCTAAGCTGCTTTTCCCACCTGAGTAGGACACAGTAATCCAAAAAATACACTATATTGCATTTGTTTTCCCTATATGATCTTTTCAAAGAAAGCCTGCATTCTTCGTTTTTTGTTCAGGACTCTATTTTATTAATCTCAGCTGACCGATGTACATGGGAGTGTCTCTCTTAAAAAAAAAATTTAAAAAATTCCTTGCAGTCCTAATGTGTTGTGTGTAGCTGACTGGGATTTACTCATCCCCCAGTCCCACTATAGGCTGCTGTCCCTTCCCTTTCAGCCTTACATGAGAGTAGCAGGAAGGATGTAGGAAATAAAGACCAGATCATCACCTTTGATGTTTACTTCCTCAGGACAGGCTTTGTCCAATATCCCAAATGATCCAGCAATATGAGTAAAAGCATTCCGATTCAATCCACTTCCAATCAGGTATTACGATACAGAGCCCAGGTCTCTGAGGATATTTAAGGGCCTGAGTGCTTTGGACTGGATCTGGGCCCACGTTTCCAAACACCAGTATTTTAATTAGGAAAAAACAGGCTACAACAGTAGCTAGTTCTTAAACTGAAATTAATTTCTGCGCAATGCATGGTCTCAACAACACCCACATCCCTCCCACTCCTACCTGGACTATCAATGCTACACAAGGGGCCACACAGATTTTCTGGATCTGAGCACCTGTCAAAAACTATTTGTCATCAGCTGTGTGTTCCTGACACTGTCTGCCCTCTGCTAAGCCTGAAGGATTTCAATGGTGTTTTAACATGATGCTTGTTCTGAGCCGCGTAAGGGAGATGTGGAGCATGGTGCAGGCTGAGGCAGGGTGCTTGGTTTGCGAAGGGTTGGAGCTGATGATGTGCAAAGAGCTTGGGGCAGCCTTAGTGTGTCCAGGATGCTCTTACAGGTGCCTCTCAGGAGAAATTAGCCTCCGCCATCTCGCTAGTTATGGGTACTTTCCCTTGTTCCCCACTAATTGCAGAAATGGGTTGTTTATAAAAGACTTTTGTATCCTTGCCTACCTCAGGAGATGTAATTTAAATAGCCAATACGGTCCCTGCTGGGCTATAAGCTGGAGGGGCTCAGCTGTGAGCAATTCTTCACACTCTGCCCCAGATGGGAGCGTGCTGGTGGCTGGCACTTGGGATGGAGATGGATGCAAATTTAAGATCAAAAGCAGAGGCTGTCCCAGGCAGTAGTAGTATGTAGAAACTCCCCTTTACCTTAATGTGCTCTGGACCCTTAAAGAACAGGGGCATACTGCAGCCTGCTCTGGAGTGTAACATGGGATTTCGCTGATGAATCTGCTCCAGGCTTTAAACAGTGAAGCACCTCTTTGTACCTGTGTGTCTGCGTGCAAGACACAAGCTGAAATCCTCGGGCGACTCGGGGGCTCATCCTGTGCATCAGTGACTTCTCCAGTGGAGACATTATGATTCCCTGTGGTTCTTTCAAACCCCAACTTGTTAGTCTTGCCCCAGTGTCTCTCTGGCTTTGCTGCTGCTGTTGTGGTTTTTAATAAGTGGTCTATGAAACACTGGGAGGCAAATCAATATTTTGGTGGAGATGGGCTGAGAAACCCTTCTTTATTTCCATGGTAACTACTCCCACTGTTTCGGGAGGCTCATTTCCCAGACAGTGGATCTGTCCACCTCGCTGTGCCAGGAGGGATGACAGGGCAGGTGGAGATAATGCTGTGGCAGGAACCGTGTCGGTGCAGATGTCCTTGCCGTATTGGGAGGTAGCGACCCCAACTGCCCCTGCCGGTGTGTGGTCCTGTGTGACCCCATGGAGCTGGAGCTGTGCTGGGAAGTGGTGCTGGCTGGCACTGGTTGCCCTCCCTGCAAGTGCCTATATCTGCTCTGCATCAGAGCTGGCAGCTGGGAAATCTCTGCTGCTGAAGGCTTTTGCTGACAGTTTAAGCAGCAAGGATGCAGCATAAATCATGGTCATGATGAGCGTATGGTCATGGTCAGCGTAAAGCAGGTCATAGCCTGCAGTGACAGGGTGCCAGGCTGCTGGCACACGCAGCTCTCCACCCCTTCTATTGCTTTTCCTATGGGTTCGGGGAAAGGTTGTCACTGGTCTTTCCCATCCTCTCCTGCTGAAGCCTCTTAGCTGGGAGCCTCCAGTCGAAGGCGGATACGCTCAGGAAAGATACATATAATCATGTTTTACGCCCTTCCCTCTGAGGGCTCACCAAAGCATGTTAGTTTACATGGGCTTCATACACAATTGGCTGGCCAATGAAGTGCAGCCACCTCTTGGGTGGACCTGAATATCTCCAAGCTGGGAGTGAAAAATAATAAAGCTGGTGGGTGAGAGTGCAAGTGAAAGTGGACGTGGAAGGGAGTCGAGATGCAGGGCAAGAGCATCTTTCTGCTGAGAGCAGCACCACATCTCTGGCTGCAAGTGACCCCAAAAAGTATCCCAAAGTCAATTTTACTCAAGTTTTTTGGAATGTAAACAGAGTCACAAAAAAACACCTTTGCGCTGCAGTCTGCATTTAAGCTAGGCTTGGTATTAGTTGCTACTCTTCTTGTAGGAAAGCCCTAAACTTCAATGTTCAGGTGGTCTGTTTTTGTAAAGAGGATCATGTTGGTTAAGGGTGTGAGGAGTAAACTCAAGTGCTTCCGTGCATACACCTGTGCAATGTCAGCTTTGCAGCAACCTATCTACCTGCTGGGGGTAGATGCTACCTTTGGGATGCTTTGCTCAGGGTTTCCAGCTCTTTCACAGGGAGCTTTAAATAAATTACTTTAAGATTCAAATCTTTAGGGTTGAGATAGGAGCGTTATCTTCCCTTCTGCCCTGCATGTCTCAGTCTCTGCTTGTGCCTTGAGGCATCAGACTGCTGGGAACACTGTGCCTGTCTGTGGTCCTCCACCAAGCCACCATGGGCAAGGGACACTTACAAAAAGACAGGCTTTGGTGCTGCATTTGATCTGCACATGAGGCTTTCTGATTTCACAGGGAAAATCTGTCTATTCTAATTTCCTGTCAGTGGGTAAACTGTGCTTGTCAAATCTTGTTAGGAAAAAGCCCATTCCTAGGAGCTGGATTTGCTGTAGCTGTGCATCGGTCACCCGAAAGGAAGCCTGCAGCCCTCGCCGAGCGTTGTCACTTGTACTTCAATTTCCAGGTTGTACCCAACAAATCGCTCCTCATTCATGAAAGGTGAAGAAGATGATCCTACAGGCAGTAAGCCTGGCTGTGTGATGGTGTTCTTTTGCTACAGTTGTATTACTCTGTCAAGGTCAGGTCTGCAGCTGGTTTATAGCTCAGCAGAAGCTGCAGAAGATCAAGGCTTTTCAGAAGTGACAGCAAGGACTCTGCTCCGGCACCCACGTGCCATGTGAGTACCTGGGCAGTGATCTGCTATTTAACTTGGCAATGACATGAGAACTTGGTCCTCAAGGTCAGTGGCAATTGGCTTAGTGGAAAGCTGCAATTAGGAAATATACAATTCAATTTAAAAGTCACTATTAACATTCTCCAGGTTTATTTGTGGGCAGGTTCTCTGCAGCACAGTCTGCACCGAAGAGCAGCAAAGTGCTGCTGAAGCGAGCTCTGCTGCAGCACTTGCTGGTGTTGATCTCGTTCATAGGTGCTGACCCCCTCTCCCTGCAGCAATTCCAGCCTTATAGTCACTGTGCCTGTGCGATTCTATGATCTCAGGTCATACTGTCCTGGGACTTGGAGAAAAAGAATGCAATAGTGGGAGGAAAGCTGTAATTAGAGCTTGTGATACTTTTCCCTGTGTCAGGGAAAGAGGAGAAAGAGTTTCCAACTATTCACGCTTTCATCTGTTTCTTCTTCCCCCGTTCGCAACACTGCCGCTGGGAATTCAGAGCAGAGCCGCACTGGTTAATGTCAGCTGTAGGGCATTAAGGGATCATTGAGAAAAAAGGTTAAAGTTATCTATGAATAAAGTTCCCTGTTAAGTTATTCATAGCTAAAGAGCTGGTGAGATCCTGAAAGAGGAGACTGAGAGGAGACCTTATTGCTCTCTACAACTACCTAAAAGGAGGTTGTAGTCAGGCTGGTGTTGGTCTCTTCTCCCAAATTACTCATGATAGAACAACAAATGGCCTTAAGTTGCATCAGGAGAGGTTTAGATTAGATATTAGGAAGAAATTCTTTACTGAGAGAGTGGTTGGGCACTGGAACAGACTGCCCAGAGAGGTGGTGGAGTCACCATCCCTGGAGGTGTTTAAAAAACGAGTAGATGTAACACTTGAGGCTATAGTCTAGTGGTCAGGGAGATGCTGGGACAAAGGTAGGACTTGATGATCCTGGTGGTCCTTTCCAACCATAATGATTCTATGAAAACAAATACCTGAATGTCTTGTGAAAGCTAACAATGCAGGAGCTGGTGTTTCAAACGTAATCCACCTCGATCCACTTCCATGTATGTCCACAAAAGGTGGTTTTAAAGTAAATTGGAGCCCTCTCCTCCTGCTCCCCATAGCACTGTCAGGATTCCTACAACAGCCATAGTAACAACCCACGCTGATGGTATCTTCTCTGAGATGCTTCCATCTGGTTAGGCCTGATTAACATGCTTTTGTCAGCCCGACGTCATCTTTCCAGGTTTGCTCCTTTAATTGTTATAATTAATGCTTATTTTATTCAAAGTGTCAAATTGCTTCACTGTGAAGCAAAGGAGAAGCACTTCACTCCAGAAAACGACAGTATATTTAATTGGTATTGAGCTGCAGCCGCCACTAATGGATTTTAAAAATACAATAATCAAAAGGAAATCGGCATAACATGACATGGAGATAAAATGTTCTGACATTTTATCTGGTGACCTGCCCTGACGTATTGCACTGCTGCGACTGTTTGTCGTGCAATAATATAGAAACAAAGATAACAATGCACAAGCAAAATAGTCACAAAGCAATCATAATAATAATAATTTTGGAAGGAAATTCAGCAGCTCTTCTGATTTCAGTTGTCAGAAGCTATTTTAGTTCCTGTTTTGACACCAGCAGCTCAGGTGAGCCCAGCAGAAGTTGTTCCTCTGCTGTTTCTTCTCTCTTACTTCACATGAGATCCTCTCCCTGTGATGCTTGGCATTGCAGTTGCTTGATGGATTGTGTAATCTCTGTTATCCACTGCCAAGCCAGGAGTGCGGAAGGGGTGGCTGCTCCCGGGAGCACCAACCTGCAGGAGGTCGGGCACAGCTTGATGCAAAGCTTGGAGGAAGGCAAGGAAGCCAATTTTTCAGACCCGTTTTCTGCCATCAGTTAACTTGATAAATGCCAGGCTGGGTTTGTTCTAGTGGTAGAAGCAGAAATGAATAGGAAAATCCTCTTGCTGTTTTCATGCCAGCGTGTCCTGGATTTCTCTTTTATGAGCCTGGAATTGTTAGCCTGGAGAAGAGAAGACTCTGGGAAGACCTTATTGTGACTGAAAGGGACTGAAGTCCCTTTCAGTACTTAAAGGGAACCTATAAGAAAGATGGGGACAATCTTTTTAGCTGGGCCTGTTGTGACAGGACAAGAGGTAATGGCTTCAAACTAAAAGAGGGGAGATTTAGGCTGGATCTATGGCAGAATTCTTTTACGCTGAGGGTGGTGAAACAACTGGCACAAGTTGCCCAGAGAGGTGGTCGATGCCCCATCCCTGGAACCATTGCAGGGGAGGTTGGCCGGGGCTCTGAGCAACCTACTCTAGTTGCAGATGTCCCTGTTCACTGCAAGGGTGTTGGACTAGATGACCCTTAATGGTCCCTTCCAACCCAAAACATTTGCTTATTCTATTATCCCAAGTTTAGTCACTTATTTTGCTAACCTGAAGAAAAAAAAAGTTTTACTGCTGGTTTTAATCCTTTGTTTCATCTTAGTTGACTGGTGCAAACTCCTCGTGCATGGGGTACAAAGTCTAAGATGTCCTCAGTGCAACTGGCTTTATCAGAGTCCCCACTGAGCTGGAGTATTATTCCTGCTATGGGAAGGAGCTGGCCACATGCCTCAGGCCATATGGATGTTGGTACCCATGTGCTTTCCCTGCCATAGGAGAAGTGGTGGCCATACTGATTAAGGTCCCTTTTGCTCCTGTGCCATGGTCAAAGCATGAGGATTTCCATTGCCTTTGCTTGTACGGCTCCTCAGAGGGCAGCGACTCCTGGAAAAAGCCTGGAAATCAGGTGCTACAGAGCAAACCACTTTTTACCCCCAACATGTGTCTGTGCAGGCAGCTGATCCAGCCAAACGCTTTCACGCAGGGCATTAGAGGGTGCTGACCCCCCAGCAGTGACCAAGGTAGACATAGGTGAGGGTGTAAAGCCAGCGTGCCCTGCAAACCCCACTGTGTGGAAACTAGCTCTTCCATTTAGTCAGCCAGCTAACTTCTTTTCGTTGCTTAGCCTTCTTCAGACTTCTATTGCAATCCCCTTCAGCGGGTTAAGCATCACCCAGCAGGGTTTTATGAACCCTGCCAGTTTTCCTCCAAAGCCATAAACCTATTGTATTCTCTGATGGGGGGAAACCTACTAAATGAATCACCTTGTCACACATAAGCCATGTCCTTTCAACAGGCACCGTCGTTTTTCTGCAATATCCTTTGCTGCGATTCACCTCATGCTTGAATACTTTGCTGAATATGATGGACTTAAACATGTGCTAAGTGCTTTGCTGAACTGGGTCTTTCTCCTGATTTATGCCAGGGTAGATTAAAATAGAATGAGCCCCTTAAGTGGTCTGTGCCGCGTGTTGTCAGTGTGCCGAGACACTGCGTCTGCGCTTGTGTTTTAATTAAAGGTTCCACCTATTTACATGGAGTCAATCAATCTCGGCACAAAAATGTCTTTGCAGTTGATTAGCACCGTACTGCAGACAAATGGCATTAAGCACAAATGGCTTTTTGGAGAAGTAATTCATCTGCGTGGAAATGAAAAATACAATTATTTTAACTGATGCTGTCATGTAATCAATCATACCCAGCTCGATGCTGGGCACTCCACGTGCTCCCCATGCATGCAGGGGTGTGCAAGCTTTTTTGGCTCTGAGTCATGATGCTGGTGTTCGCAGTGATGTGGTGGGTATCTGAAGGGCCCCGACCACCTCCCCAAAACCGCCACCTACCTCTACCTGGGCTGAACAGGCTTCCTGAGCTAGGGCTGGTGTTTGTAGCTGGGATCGAGCCCCTGTGATGGCAATTATTAGATCATGAGTAGAACAGAAATGAGCAGAATGTGGCTTCACTGATAGATTTTTAGTGGGCTCAAGGCTAATGGGTGTTTTAATGGGAAAATGCAGCATTCCAGCATGTTGGAACAGCAATAAGGGAGTCTATGGGCCATCATTAATATACTTCTGGTGATTAAAATCACTCTTCCTTCAGACCACATCTCTCAACATACTCAAGGCATTTATTAGTGGTCCATTATACACCCACTTCTATCTTACTGCTTAATTTGAACACTAATTAACATCATCATGCCTTCTAAAACACAAATGGCACTTGGTAGTATTTCATTATCTCTGGGCTCTGTCTGCAAGCAGCTAGAGTGAAGCTTCACCCAGAAAACCACCTCTGTGGGTTCACGGGGCCAGTGATGGGAGAGTTTCACCTCCAGCTCCCATCTCCCAGGTCTCACAGTAATGAAGGAAGTTGGTGGGAAGCAAAACGATGACTTCATTTCCCAAAACGCTGGGGCAGTAGCCAGCAGGACTGCTTAGACGTCTAAACACTCGCTTAATTATCTCACTGAACTGGGGCCCAGGGCTTGGGTTTGCTGCTGCTATGAACTGTGCTTGCTATTGCCAGCTAGCCCGAAGCAGGGGGAAGGCAGAGCTGACCCAAAATGGAAAGGCTTACTGGTTCCAGATCTCCCCTGTGCATTATGCTGCCTTCTCAGGAAAGATAGAGTGCAATCAGCTTTTGAAAGTCAGTGAGGGGTTGGGGTTTTTTTTCCCCTAAATGTCTTAAAATATATCTCCTTTGCTGAAGTTCAAGCCCTACCTCCTTCCCAGCAGTGGGGAAAATGAACACCATCCCTTTCTGAAGCAGCCTTTTATGGATCTGGGGACTTTTACCATCACTTCCCCAAGGCTTTTCCTCTCTCTAAACTGAATTATGTTCTCTCTCTCTGCACGTCCCCGTGGGGTGAGCAATGTGCTCCATCTCCTTGCTTCCCTCCATCCCAGCTCCTTCTGCTCCTTCCCACCCTGGGCACTGTAAGGTCCTTACTGGTGTCACCCCTGGCTATAGCTCCTATTGGGAGATATTGGTTTTTTAATTTAATTCTTTTTTTTTTTAAACCAGGGCATTCCTGCCTCATGTTATCATTCCCAGGTCCTCTTCTACAAGGCTGCTGCCCAAGCACTCATTTTGCATCTTGTATTTTCACAGCTAATTATTCTTAGTTAAGTGCTATAGCTTCTCATGCTGCTGGACTGCTGCCTGCTTTTCATACTGCTTCTCCACTTCTCCCGCTGAACTCCTCTTTGTACTCATTTGAGCCTCTCATCAGCCTAATAACTTCTATTATTAGTCTTTTGAAACAGCAAGATAGAAGACACCCATTTTGACAGAGTCCCCAGTAGTTTGGATATTGAATATGAGCAAAAGCACCAGAGGGAAAACCTCTCTAATGGGGAGGGAATACTGTGCTCCCTCACGCTTCTAGGCTTTGCATGAGTTAGTTTTCCTTCTCAGAAATGCATTTGTCGCCACCTCCTTGGCACTGCTCTAACTGAGAAGCGGGAGGGGGCTGTGTGAGCAGGGGACTCACCAGGCCCCAGCTTTGCAGCAGAGATGGAGGCTTTGCAGGATGCTAAAATGACAGCACAACAGGGACAAAGCCCGTCCTCGCTGCATTAATACTTAAAGAGAATCTGAGTCAAAATCAGCTTAGTGAAGAAGCGGATAGGCAAAGGTTCAGGATGTTGTTTTCCCCTTTGGGATTGCTCTTCTTTGGCCTTTTGGCTCAGATCGAGTGTAGTATTAGTTTAATATCTGATACATCCTTTGTCAGGAGACCGTTGGTGCTTTTGCGAGGGATTTGACACTGTATATTTCTTCTGCTGCCAGCTTGTTACAATCCTGCCCTGTCATGATCTGGTTTTTAGCCTTTGCAGCTGATATATAGGCTGGCATGATGGAATGGCAGCAAAATTAAGTCCAATTTCTCAGCAAAGATAAGCAACAACGTGAGCGGGGAAGTGAGCTCAGGCTCGGCACTTCCCCTCAAACGGCGAAGACAGACAGGGTGTTGGTATGAATAAAAACCGGGTGCCAAGGAGAGGCTGTCAGTGACATTACTACCTGTCACACGTGTGTAAAGTCATCAAGCAGCGGGTGGGCGGCCGTGACAGCCCTGGGAAAGACATCTCTATTAGCGTGCTTGGTGCCGCGCTGCTACGAGGTTGCAGCCTGTTAAGGGCAGGCAGGCTGTTCCACTTAAGGTGGAAAATGGTACATTCGGCAATCGGACTAATTTGATTTGGCTGAGGTTCATGGCATTTTGGAATCTGATGTGAATCTTCCTGCTATTGGATACTGCTCCAGATTCCCAGTGCTGCAGCATATTGCATCTCCCTTTCGGGCTGCGTGGAGTAAATGAGCTTCTGAGCCTGATGGTACGGATTTTGTACCCAGATGGGCAACTTCCCTCATCTTCTGTTATAAACTGAATTTCAAGATTACAAGAAAATATAGCAAGCACAGTATTCCTGCACTATCTGACTTATAAAAGCAGTCCCTCTTTGCATCTAGCATCCCTTTTTCTGTCCCCAAAGTCTTCTGCCCGTATCAGATAAAACATGCTTTCTAGAAGTCGCCTTGACCAAGACTGGTTTTGTACTGGAGAAGTTTCCAGGAGTGTGATTGTTTTGTCCAAAGGGCTATTGAGGTGCAACCCTAGCGTAGGGATGTCTGGAGGTGACAGAGTATGCTGGCTGCCTCATAGCTTGGTTACTGGGGACTGAGCCCAGGACTCGGGAAGATGCAACCTGGAGAGGTGAAGGTTTAGCTGAGCCTGTCCCAGGTGGGTTTGCTGAGCACAGCAGGAGCCACCACGGGCCCTTGGAGCAGGAGGAGGCTGCGTGTGCTGGAGAAGAGGAACAAGTGCTGTGCACGCCAGCTTAAGATGCACTCCCACGTGCTGCGTGCGCCCGCAGCTGGATGCTATCGAGCTGCAGCCACCTTGTTAAACTGCTTTCCTTCCCTGCTAAAACCAGGATTGATGGTTTGCACAAGCTTAATGGTTTGTGTAAGCATAGTGCTTTGTGCTGGGCTGCGAAGCGTGAGTGGTGGTGACCTGGCTGCAGAGAGAGGCTGTCCTCTCCTGGAGCTACTCAGGAACAGCTTGGTGGGGACCCCGGGGTGCAGTGGGGTGACAATGGCTGTGGGATTACCACCACTGTGCAGCAAAACCTGGCCCAGGCAGAGAGCAGTGAGGGCACGCACCTAGCTGCTTCCACAGGGGAGCCTGCCTGAGCCACCAGTAAAGCTCTCTGATTGTCTGCCAATTTTTAGT
The DNA here is from genome assembly GCA_013400335.1 of Eurystomus gularis. NCBI lineage: Eukaryota > Metazoa > Chordata > Aves > Coraciiformes > Coraciidae > Eurystomus > Eurystomus gularis. Next base: position 381,052 of record VZZY01003111.1, read on the forward strand.
TGCGTTAATTTAATTATAGGGATTTTCTGGATGTAGCTGAGGTGGTGGCAGCACCCAGGGAAGCTCAGTGCAGGCAGAGTGGGTGGCCATAACCCAGTGGTGCTGTCTCTTGGCAGGAGATGTTGTGTGGCCTCATGCTGAACTGGTTAGAAGATGATTCTCTTCTGTCTGGGACCTATTTTTCTCAGCAGGGGACCGACAGTCCTTCTTTTCCCTGAGCAGCTTCTATCCTGAAGATTAGGAGTCTGCAGGAGAGCTGGGTTCCATCAGTGGACCGATGGTTCATCAGCGGACTCTATCCACTGATGGTGGTACCTGCCACCAGTGCTCTGCTCATGCTACCATAGCCTTTTTCCCTATGACTTTGCCTTTCTCAGGTTTACAAGGGGTTTTAAAAGCAGGCCAACTCTCTTGGACCAAGGATGGCTGGAAGAGGAGATGAGAAGCTGGGGGGCGGCCATGGCAGCCACTGGGAGAGCCCTGCTCTCTCTCTTCCCACCTGCATGTACATCCAGGTCAAAGGGGTGCTGGTAATTGGTCTGCAAAGCTGTGCCTGGCTGACGTGGGGTAGAACTAGTTTCTACTGTGTCACCAGAGATGAACCCATCAGTGTGTTTTAGGCAGTTTTAGTAATGTCTTAGCTACTCTAAAGATTCACAAACTGTTACTACCATTGGCACCTATGGCTTAAAGTTGAGCTTACAGTTTGGGGTTTGAAGTTAATTCCTCCCTGTTCCCCGTGGTGTTTTGCTCTGCTAACACTTGACCCCCATTTCTCTGCAGTAATAAGGTCAGCACACGGAGCAGCACTGCCTTGCTCCCGCCAGCCCTCCCATCTTGGTGGTCCATAGAGCTTTCACTGCTTATTCCTTCCATTTTCCCACTTTGCACTGTTTAGAAACAAGCAAGCAAGAGCTCCCTGGAGCCAACCGCTCATTTGCTGGCAAGGACTGCCTGCTAATCAATTAAAGCTCTGTGAATGTATTTGCAGCAGGGTGGATGATTAAGATGCTTTCTGTCTCTAATGCATGTCTGTGGGAGGCTCGCCTGCGTGTGAAGGACAGGTGTGCTGGCCTGAAAGTCCTGTAATTCTGCTTTTGTAGGTATCAAGCACCAGTCTCGGTATAAAGACAGTCATCAAGGAAGTTGAGGGAAGGGGACAAGGTTTAGCCAACACCCTTTGCCTAATGGAGCTTTTTTACCTGAGCACAGTCTTCAGGACAGGGGCCTCATTGACCTACTCTGGGGGAACATCTCCCCAGGGACCACTGCAAGCAGAATAGGTCCTCACCGAGTCATGGGGGCAGGGAAAGAAATGGGCTGATGGAGAGGATATGTGGCCTTTCAGTACTTAAAGGGGGCCTATAAGAAAGATGGGGACAGGTTATTTTTTTAAAGCAAAACAAACCAAACCAATTAGTGGTTTGAAAAAAAAACAACATATTTACTATTTTAATAACAAGATTTCACACTATCACATCCGTAAACTAGTAGTGGCCAGAGCAGAGCCCTGCCTCACAGCTGCCACCAGAGAGCATCCTTGTATACTTTTTCTGTGGCAACAGCACTGCGCTGGGAAGTAACTCATCTTTCAGCAGCCTGTCTCTTTTTAAGTGCTTCCCAGTCAGTTAAAGATACAATAATTGAAACTTGTCCATCAATCATGTTAGCAGACAAAACAACATTGTTTCTCTTCTCTTTTTCTCCAAAGTACTGTAGCTTGATCGGCTTAACAACGTGAACAAAGACGCTAAGTCAAAAATCCCACTTAAATGTTTTCAGCTATAAAAGCACATCATCTTTGGGGAGGGAAGGTGCAAAATTCATTGTTTAGAAGCATTCTAGGGGAATACTCAAAAGGCAAAAAGAATACCAAGAATACAATATGCATGCACAAAATATCTTTTGGGATGATTGAAACAATACCTTGCCAAGAAATTTGCATAATGTCTGCACATCTGTATCATAGAATCATGGAATGGTTTGGGTTGGAAGGGACCTTTAAAAGGCATCGAGTCCAACTCCTCTGCAGTGAGCAGGGACATCTGCAACTAGAGCAGGTTGCTCAGAGCCCCAGCCAACTTCACCTGCAATGGTTCCAGGGATGGGCCATTGACCACCTCTCTGGGCAACCTGGGCCAGGCTCTCGCCAGTGTCAGTGTAAAAAAATTTCTTCCTTGTATCTGGTCTGTGTATATCTTATATTTGCAGCCACCTCATACAAAGCCACTCATGTATGCGTCCAGTGAAACAGCTATGGGGATTTAGCTTTGACTCCTTTTTGTGCTTTCTTGGAGTAAAAAAGCCTGCCAGAGCAAGGCTTGTACTTTAGAAGTCCCTGTGGATGAAGGAGCAGGAGGGCAGGGACAGACTGTGGCTCTGAAGCGTTGTGTCAATAAATTATTTTTTCATTTTCCTGAGCATATTTCCCATTTTCTTGGTGTGTTTCCTAGCATCCAGGCTCCCCAGAGGTGCACTAGCTGCCTTGGAGCTCCTCTGCAGTTTTCTAGGGGCACTTTGCAGTTCTCCTGAATACATTTTTCTCCTGAAATGTTTGACTGGCCTGTGGCAGGTGTCCATGCAGGTGGGTGACATTCAGGGCAGCAACGCCCTGGAGGGCTGGGGTAAGGGCAGCTCATGGGCTGCTCCAACAGGCCACAACCGTCTTTGCTTTGCAGTGAGTAACTTCCCATGCTTCTTCCTCTACACCTAGGGCTTTGCTGTCAAGGCCTTTTAAGTTGTTTTAGTCAACAAAAAGTGCAGATTTGTTGGCTACACGTCTGAAATGTGGCAGCTCCTCCAGGCTGACAAGGCCCTGTCGTCCTAGGAAGGCTACGTAGCGAAGGGTTCATAGAATCATAGAATGCTTATTTGCCAGAGCTTGCTGCTTTTTCAGGCCAGGCTCTGCATTGCTTCTTGTTTTGCTTGTTTTTGCAGCAGGGTTGCACTAGGTTTGTATTTTTATGTGTACATTTATACAAGGTTTAGCAGAGGATGCTGGAACAGGTCTAAGGTTACCCCGTGCGAGAGCAGAAGACAAATCTCTTGGTGTAAATCATTTTCTTTTCTCAGTCAGTCGGGGAAAAGGGAAACAAATAAGCCACGAGAGGCACGAGCACTTTTATAACTGCACAAGCGACAGGGGCACCAGCACGCTGTGAGTCACAGCGACGCTGACATTAACACTCCCATTTGCAAACATTAACCAGTGGTTTTAGGGAGGTTTAAAATTAGTGGTCTGTTAGTTGCTGTGTGTTTCCCTCTCTGTGCAGTCTGCTGAGAATACCACAGCCATTATAGTTCATAGATGCTGTCCCCAAGATGACTTACGCTTTTAGCTCTAAATGATTACTATTCAGTTAACTAAAACACAGTCATTAACCAAAATGTGGTCACTGCGTCCTCGGTACCTCATACATGTGACGCTTGCCACCTCCTCTGGGTGTTGTTTGAGTTCATTTGGGATTTTCGAATCATAGAATCATAGACTCATTATGGTTGGAAAGGACCACCAGGATCATCAAGTCTAGCCTTCATCCTAACATCTCTCCAGCCACTAGACCATAGCCTCAAGTGCTACATCCACTCGTTTTTTAAACACCTCCAGGGATTGTGACTCCACCACCTCCCTGGGCAGTATGTTCCAGTGACCAACCACTCTCTCAGTAAAGAATTTCTTCCTAATATCTAATCTAAACCTCTCCTGACGCAGCTTGAGGCCATTTCCTCTCATTCTATCATGAGTAATTTGCGAGAAGAGACCAACACCAGCCTGATTACAACCTCCTTTTAGGTAGTTGTAGAGAGCAATAACGTCTCCTCTCAGTCTCCTCTTCTCCAGACTAAAGAGCCCCAGTTCCTTCAGTCACTTTTCATAAGGTGACTTCTTTCTTCTTTACTTGAACACTTAGTGGGTTGGAAGGGGGTCTTTGAGCTGCCCTTTCCCTGGTGTGGTCCAAGATATGAAAATGTTTCAGTTAGGCTGAAAGCAGGTTTTTCCTTCAGCTAAAGTCTTTGAACTGTGAAGACACAGGTCCACCAGAGACCACCCATGTTTCCAGAACTTCTCATCATGCACAATTCTGGTCAGATGGACAGAAAGATATAACCTGTGGTTCCTGTATTTTAGTTTTCTTTATCCTCCTTACTGAAGTTTTCTTTTCAAATGAATTTCTGAGTTAATACCAATTCTGTTGCAAGAAACTCATAAACCTGTTGTTGCTCAGTCACTCTTGGTCTCCTTGTTAACATAATATAAGGATAAGCAAAGTTCATGGAAACTGCCTGCACTGGAGAAATGGAACAAGAAGGCATTTCTAAACACTGCAGATTTTTCAAAGCTTTTTTTCTTCAGAGATAGTGAAAACAACCTGTAAGACTTCATCCTGATAGGCAGCTGCAGATTTAAGGCTATTGAAAAGAGTCATCTTTCCAGATGTAGGTTGGCATATAGATTCACAATCACAAATATGACTTATGATTCATCCCAGTGTACTGGTGATGGGGGGAGAGAGTCTATATTAGGACAGATGCTGAATGACAAGGGACAGCTCACAACTTGAAGAACATAGAGAATGAGGTCATATGACATGAAATGCTTCAGTATTGCCAGGCACAAGTTCATTTACTGGAAGAGAAGAATTTTCGAGTGATTTTTTCATAAGGGGCAAAATTCACTTCCCTGCAGACAGGCATCTCTGAGTTTGTTTTAGGCTCAGAGCAGCATCCTACCAGCCCATCAGGTACTGCTCCAGAGCACACTGCTGCTTCTGCAGCCCTGGGTGCCTTCAGAGGCACCACGCAACCATGTCTGGAAAAAATTAGTCCTGCCCAAGAGGCATCTTGTGCCAAGTGCACAGTAATTTTCAGAAAACAAGTGAACAGTTACAAGGCTCCTTAAAAACAGATTGTAATGTAAATGTAAACCCTTGTGATTCAAGCTGTGCAACATCCCTTAATTATTTGAGGCGTAGGAAGATTTTTCTCTGATTTTCACTTTCTGCTATAATTTTAATCTAGATGGCTGCTGCCTTACACAGGAACGCTGCTTTAGGGCTAAGATACAGGGTGTGGAGAACCATCAGCTTGACCACTTTGGCATTTCTAGGGGTGCAGCACTGCACACTCATAATCAGCCAAGATGGCTCTGTGCTACCCTTTGCCTTTTGTTAGAACTTACAGTCTGAAGGCATTTTTTCCTCCTCTCGAATCTCATGAAAAAGAAAAGTCCAGAATACAGCTACCCTTTTTTGATGCTCTATCTTCAGAGGACCATCTTGGCATGCCAGCAGTTGAGGTGTGTGGTGTCAGCCATCTGGGACTTATCACCTATGGGAATGGCCAGGTGGAGTGAGAAGAGGAAATACGCCTAGGGAAGAGCCAGGGGCACTTCATCTAGGAAAACTGATGTAGGTACTTTTATTGGTGGTGACGTAAAGTATCTGCCTTGCTTTGTCCTGGGGTTGCCCTGAGCTTTGGGCAGCTCCCAGCTGCCATCAGCTCCCCACCATCCCAGGACCCTGCTGTCTGGACCTCTTCTCCACTAACCAGAGAGATTACTGGCTGCTTTGAATGGGCTCGTGCAAAGCAGAGAGTTAAACCCCAACTTCCATCTGTTCGTGATGAAACATTTTCACTGGCTGAATTTGACTAATTTAGTGATTACTGTCGGGAGAGAACAGTCTTTCTGAGTCTTCCAGCTGTTCCAGCATGGAAAGCCTCTTGCCTCCCTGTAAGGGGCTGCAATAATTTCCTCTGTATTTTTTATCTAATTTTGTTACAATAATTCAGCACGTCCACTCTGACCAGCTGTTCTTCAGGCCTCCTGGCCTGCAGTGCTTATACAAGGCTGCTAGTGATGATGTTAAATCAATCTTTCCAACAATTCTGCATCTGTCCTCGGCTCTTGGAGATGTTCCAGCTGTTCTCAATATACAGCTGATAATTTAGCAGCACCCCCCACAGTGATTCACTAGCCTATGAAACCTCCTAACTGTGCTCCAGTTTCTCACTTCCCAGTCTGGCGATAGTCACTGAAAATATTGTACAAGTGACACTTCCAATAAATTAGCAGTAAACTCTTGGTAGCAATTTACACATAAGGTGGGGTTTTGCCTGGCATCTTCTTGCCTATCAAGACATGGCTATCTCTAAGCTTGGATGAGACATCTGAAGGTCATCTTCACTGAAAGCTGTCAGACTTCTGGTGGTAAGGGAAACTTCACAGTGTGGACAAGAGATCCTGAAATGGTCCTTAAGATGTCCTCAGTTCTCAGGGTTGTTCAGCCTGGAGAAGAGAAGGCTCCAGGGAGATCTTATTGCAGCCTTTCAATACTTAAGGGTGGCTTCTAAGAAAGACAGGGAAAATCTTTTTAGCAAGGCGTGTTGCGACAGGACAAGGAGTGATGGTTCTTAACTAAAAGAGGGCAGATTTAGACTAGATATAAGGAAGAAATTTCTTATGATGCTGCTGGTGAAACACTGGCCTAGGCTGCCCAGAGAGGTGGTCGATGCCCCATCCCTGGAAACATTCCAGGTCAGGTTGGATGGGTCTCTGAGTAACTTGCTCTAGTTGCAGATGTCTCTGCTCACTGCAGTAGACTCAGATTAGATGACCTTTAATTGTTCTTTCCAACCCAAAACATTCTATGATTTTATGTCCCCAGGGAGACAGGATAGATCAAGAGGTCCTGGCTCTTTTTCACTGGCTTCCTTTTTCTCACTAGTGGCTCCTCTCCTGGGGCCACTTTGTGCAAGCAGGGAGAGTTCAAGTGCTCTGTTCAAAATCCCTCCAACTGTTAATATCATCTCCTTTTTCTTTGCTATTTAACAAACCCAGGGGTGGTCCCAGATTTCCTGGGCTGGTGTCATTCAAATACTTCTCCCCATGCTGTGCTGTGTTTTCTTGTTCCTCGTGTCCTGTTGTGCATATGCCCCTTTTGCTGCTTCTCCGATTTTGGGCTCTGCTTTGCAGAGGCTCTTGGCAGATATCACAGTGAGGAAGCTCCAGCATTGCTCTCTTTTTTTGTCTCCAGATAGAAATATGGATGAGCATGCAGCAGCTTCTGCTTTTGTGTGCCTTGATATTCTCTTCCCTTCCAGCTGATAGGAAAAGTCTGGCTATAGCTCTCTGCATGCTGCACTGTCCCTTAAATCCTCCTAGAGATGCTGAGGCATTGGTCCACATTGTAATCACTGGAGGATTACAACCAGTGTCATTCCATATTAGTGGGATTATTAAGTAAAATTGGCTTATAGGATCCAGCATGCTTGCAGCTTACCCCAGCTGAACAATAGCTGCATGTCCCTTCTGCATGCCCGCCCCTGTGCTGCCTTCCTGCCAGCCTTCCCATTGATTTTAAATTTCACTATTGACTCTTAAAGCACTCGGGGGCTTGGGGTTTTCCTACATTGTTGATTTATTGCTTTCCTGGGAGCTAGGACAAGCTTCAAGATCTTCATCCATCAGCCTGTTGTCAGTGTCAGGGTTTTGCCCACAGATTTCAGCAATGAAATGTTCTTAGTCCAGCACAGGTGGTGTTCAGTCAGAATTTGAAGCCTGATTGTTTGTGATGACCTGGTTCCGTTTGTTATAAACTGTCCTCAATTCAGAGCAGACAGAGGTGGTTGGTGCATCATATTCGATTCCTTGCTGTGGCTGGCACTGGGGTCGCAGGCAGCTTGGGGCAGGTTAGGGGAAGATGCTGCACAATATCCTTCAAATTTTGGAGAAATCATTAGAAACGGGTTTGGCCCTTATGTCAGTCCTAGCTGCCCAGCATGAGCAATGTGTTGAGTAGCTTGGAGAGACCCTTTTCTGAGCTCATTACTTCCATTTTTCAGACCTTCTGGAGGGAGAGGAAAAGCACCAGGCTTTTCCAGCCCTCCAGGCACCGGATGAAAGAAGTTTTTGAAAGCTTCAATCAGAGGGTGATGTTGCCAGGGGAGGGCTGATCAAGGATGCGAGAGGTTTGGTACTGCTAGAGCGTGCTCTGCCGCCGTGGGCACCCAGAGAAGTAGGTAAAAGTGCTGCTGCTCCAGCATGAGCTTACCCTTAATGAACTCATTGTTCTCTCTCTTACATTATTGGGATGTGTAACTTAGTTTTTCTTATTAATTATGAAGTAATTGGTTACAGCACAGAGTCTGTGTCCATTAGCCCATCTGTTCAAAGGCACCTGTACTTTCTGATACATGCTCTGCATACAAGTAGCATATTTGTTCCTCGTCTGAGCATGTGCATTATGTAATACACCTCATCTCCCCATCTGAATTTTAAAAAGAAAACTAATAAAGAAGATTATTGCACCATGACCATAACAATGTTAATTGATCATCGGCACAGCAGTATCTTAGAGATATTTCTGGAAGTTGCTTCGGTGAATTCTTAATCAAGTGCATGAGTTCCTGCCTTAGGTAAAGACCCCCTTGACTTGGCCAAGTTTTATACTTTCATCCTCAGTATGAGCACAAAAATTGTTAGGACTAAGTGTAGCTCATTTTTATTCTGACTTGTTACTACCACAGCAATAGCCTTTGCCCCTGGCTCCACCCCAAGGCCAGATACTGTGCTCGATCTGGATCCAACCCATGGTCCGTGCTCATTCCCATTTCAGCCGTGTATAACCCAGGAAGACTCATCACCTGCAGCAGCCAGGCTGGGGAGCTGGAGGGAGTGCACAGAGAAAGTTTAGTCACTGCTAAACACAAGCAAAGATGCCAGAACAAAGCAGGTGACCTGCTGGAAGCAGAGGAGGAAACGTACGAGAGCTGTAACTCTTAGTTATGGAAATCATAGAACCAAGTTCAAATTAATACAAGTCAAAAGAGGATTGAGATGACTCAGGTCTTGCCCAAGGAATTTAATTTAAAACTGTAACTTTGGGAAGAGCTGGGTTGTTTTGTTCTGTGTTTCTATAAGCAGCCAGCGTTGAGGATTATTGCAAGCACAAGACTCTGCCTGGCATTCTTCCAGGGGGGTGCATGAGGTTAGATCTGCATAAGTCTCTCTGTTGTGCTGGGGAGACTTGCTGAGCTGCCTGACACTGCTTCATCCTTCTGGGTATAGAGAGAAGCTTCCCATCATCTGCAAAAAATTAGAGGTTATGAAAAGAGCATCAGGAAGAATAGCAGTGTAAGTGAATTATGGCACTGACGTGTATGTTATGGAGTGTGTGCCCGGAGTGGTGTGAGGCTCTCCTCATGGGTCAGGTACTGCAGAACAACTTGTGTTGCACATCTGTATCTGAGTGGTGACCACATACCCAGCACATGCCACTCAGAGCTCTGAGATATGCAGAAGTCCCTGGCAGATCTTTTATACCTCCTCTGCTGTGAGAGGAATGGGCAGCTGTTACAGATGGAGTGTTGAACCCAAATGGAGCCCCAGCCCTCCTTAAAAATGGTACGTAAGACAAGTTCTAGACGTGCTCTGAGCTTCACTAGCTCCGCACAGTACAAATATCACTTAGGGCCAAGTGCACAGATCAGCCCTCTGGGTAAGTGCGTGAATGGCCCAGGCACAGTGGAGATGGTGGACCATCCCACAGCTCCCAGGCTGGACCAGAGGCGGTGGTCATAGAGGGAGGCAGAGGTTGGACAAGGGACGGAAGTGCAATAGCATCATACTCCCAGCTTCTTGGGTAAGGGTTCTGCAGAAAGGTTTTCTGAGCAAGAACAGTGTCCATTAGGGTCTGTTTCTGCTGTGGTCAAGAGAAAAAGGGTTGGTGTTGTTTTGGTGTAAATAGGGTGAAAAGATGCATGTATCAGGACAATCACATCTTGCAGCATTAGACTAACAAAGAGTAGTTACTGCAGTCCAAGGGGCAAGACCATTGCAAGACTTCCTTCATGTCTTAACATGTCAGTCCACTGAGAAAGTCCCAGGGAAGTCCTGAATTTCATCACAGAGACAGCTGTTGTGCTTTCCTCTTTCCCTTGTCTTTCCTGAGCCCGTTCCCTGCTTTGCCTTATGCCAATGTTTGGTGTGTCTTATGGACCTGAGGAGAGGTACTAATGCTTGCCTGGGTTCTCTTGGAGGCCAGGGGGGCCATCCATTGCCATGCTAAGCACATGGTGGTGCTACCCAAAAGCTGTAGCACATGTAGCTACAGCATGATTGCGTCTTGCTTGCTCTCTGCATTATAAACTGTATGCAAAGGGTGGAATAAACAAATGAATAAATCATTGGCATTGTAACACTACAGACAACTGGAAATATGATATAAATACTAAAGGCTGGATCTACACTTCCCAGCAGTGTTTGATGTGGGCCACAGAAACACTACCCCAAGGGACTTCTGGTCCCTGAGGACCCGATTTACGCCAGCACTGGAGATCAAAAGCCAGGATATGGTGTTGCACAGCTATAATAATGGCTGTCCAAATTTCATTCAGCTCCAGGTCTGGTGAGACAATGCTAAAATGTAGCCATTGGCAGACCAGGAATTAAATTATTTGTGTTGGCTCGCTTAGGGAGAGGATTCGCTCTTTTCATCACACGCCAATACTGGGTCAGCTATGTATGGAGGAAAAGAAGTGGCTTTATAAGGCTTTATGAATTGACTGGACACCAGAACCTGAGACCCGCTAGATGTAGTGCTTATTCTTACAAAACTCATCTTCTAGTTGTGGAAATAAGCAGGGCTGGATTCCTGTCATGCAGCCAGGGATTGCTGCAACGTGCTGACGAGAGCTCGGGATACTTTGACCTGCAAAAAACCATTGCATAAAGCCCCAAAGTGCCAGATGTGTCACTAATAGGTTCCTTTATTTACTTTTTGCTATTTGCTTATGCCGACTATCAGGCTCAGTCAGGGCACTGGCCCTTACCAGGGTGGAGTGTTTCCACCCAGACAGGAGCATCCATTATTTGCTGGTTAAGCAGACTAGGAGCAGCCCTTAGCTCTTAAGGAGACCAAATTGTGGCTGTCTCCTCTAGCACGAGGCCAACATGCAGATCCATACGAGATGCCCAGCACACTGTACTTTCCAAGGGCTTCTCTTCGCTGGGTGTCACAACTTGGGAGAACATTGTGAGATTTCTTCTGCTTGAAAATTTGTATCTCTGCGTATTCTGGATTGTGCCCTCAAGGAAACAACATCTAAACTGTAGATCACTGCATATTAGTCTACAGCTTCTACAAATATGAATTTAAATAGTCTATTATCTCAAAGCACTGTTAACGTTATTATTCCCACTTGTTAGATGCATGATCCATACTGAATATGCTCCAAATTCATTAGCTTCCATTTTATGTTGCATAAATTTGTAGCCTGCCCTTTTTAAAGAGAAGATGAAACCTGACTGTAAAATTTACCGAACAATTGTTCCAATGTAGCTTAATTAGGAACTTGCAAAGATTTTGCAAGCCACTGAGATGACTTGAAATGCTTGAGTCATTTTATTATAAGATTTGGGGTTAATATTCCAGATTAGTAATACATATGAGCATTTATTAAACGCGAGGCAGCACTTACAAAGGGAAAAAAAAAAAAGGTTTATCATATCTCTAACAGCCTCAAGGAAGAGAAACTTGTAAGTGACTCAGACTTTGCTCTGAAGTCCTTCATGCTGAGTCGCGGCTGAAGCTCTGGGGGAGGCTGAGCTCCCTGGGAGGAGGACAGACTTCTTCTGAGGACAAGTGGCAACCTTTAAATTGGGATGCTTTGCTCTGGATGTGGAGAAGTAGTCTGCTGTTTGGAAGGTGGTTGCTTCAGAAATGTAATTTCCCATAATAGTGTTCAAGATGGGCACTAAACTTTCAGGCACCAAGAAACACCCTTTGCTAAAGGAAATCTTTTACCATCATTTGATGTGCGTTTAGAAGAGATGATGATCTGAGTAGGCTGGTTCTTGATTGCTCTGCTATGCTGCAACAGCCTGTAAGGCTGATTTGGTACAGATCTCTGATCCCTCCAGTACTTGCTGAATCACATACGGTGGCTAATGTAGAAACAAATGTGGGTTTTTATGGTAGCACATTAAGACTCAAGGGTCCCTGGTTTACAGACCACTGTTAGAAACACCATATTAAGAGGTGTTAGGTCATATACCACTAAAAAGAAGCAAGGCAAGTCTCCTTATAGGGAGATTTAAAACTTTCTTGACTGAGTTTTCGTAGCTTCAGGAGATCAAAATTTCTCCAGATCTAAGTGGGAGGAACAGCACCAAAAATATAATGTCATGTTATGTCAACAGCACCCATTTATGTCAGCAGAGATCCTTAACTAGGCACTGAGATGCACCCCTGTCAGCTGGAGAGAGAAGGAATAAGGAAGGGAAGAAAGAAAGATAGGAAGAAAAAAGAACGCAACATGAGTTAGATAAAAAAGGAAACTTCTAGCTTGAAAGTGGAGCCTTAGGAAGCAAATTTAAAAGTGATGCAAAATATGGCAGCGTGCAGGACCACTGGAGAGGTCCAGCATCCATAAACCTGTGCAGGTGTGATTAATCCACAGGCTATTCTCCAATGCCTGCAGCCATCTTAATTGAATGTGCAGCACGGGGCTGGCTGGGCAGGGCCAGGCTATTCCACAAAGGCATCACAAGGCTTGCAATAATGACAAATTCAAATGTATTCAGAGAGCCAAATTCATCTCTGTGTGTAAAGGCTGTGTATAACTCATCAAATTAGAATTTGTGAGACACATCAACCTAGCGCTGGCTCTCTCCATGGGACTAAATTTCCTTTAAACTGCTTTCACGTGGTGTGAAAACTGGAAACGGGCGCGTTAACGATGCTCACAGCGGGGCCTGCAGTGGAGCAGCAGCAGTGAGGATGACTCAGAGTAACAAACCTTGTCATCCCAGGAGAGCGTTAGTGAGCGGCAAGCCAGCAAAAGGGGGAGCTGAGGGAAAAGCTCTTGGAGAGCGATGGGGGAGCGGCTGGGGCTGGCGGGGGGGGCTGTGTGTCCCACAGCCAGGCTGGGAGCTGTGGGCAGGCTGGTGCTAGGGGGTGGGGGTTTCCTGGATGTCCTGCTGTGCTACCAGAGATGGTTTTCCCCTGCAAGTGAGATAAGAAGGAGCTCTTTGGAGGAAAGACTTTCATTCTGTGCTAATTCAACCTCTGAGGCTTGTGCAGTGCCTTGTCTGAGGGCTCTTCTGGGTCCATGGGTGGGAAGGGTTGGTGGAGAGCAGGGCACAGCAGCACTGCACACACTTCAGCGTGGTTTATTTGTGCTGTTCACAGACCTTCCAGCCCTGTTTCTCCATTGCTTCTTGCTCTGTCTTCCATCCAGCCCATCAGAAACATCTTGGTCTTGACAGTGTTGGTACCTTTCAATTCTGTTGTCAAAATAAATAAGTCAGGAGACTGTAGACACAACACAAATGCAATCTCCTCAGATGGCTTGGTACTTGGGAAGTTTCCTCCCTCTCTTGGGGTTGGCTTTGAGGCTTGCTCAAACCTTTGGTGTGACCTGCTGATTTCACTGTCTGCCCAAATATATATAATCAAGTAAAATATTTGTAGCATCAAGGCATAAAACTCCTGATCACCCACATGCTTCTATCTGACACATCTCTTGTCCAGCTGTGACAAGCCCAGTGAGCAAATCTAATTTAGTTTGAAGGCAGGTCTATATTGCATGAAGGACTTACCTCTGCTCCTGCCCATTCAGCATTACCCAAGACAAAAACCCTCCTGCAGCCATCCAAATCAATCTAATTGTAAGCAATATAAAATGGGACTTTAAATAAATCTCATTTGCATATTGAGAAAAACTTCTCTTCTTACTGAATATGGAAATCACCAGCAGAAAATTATTTATCGCCTCAGTATCAAAATACCAGAGGTTGGCTGATGCCTTTGGGAAAATCAATTGTGATACAGCAATATTTCTCACTTCCCCATACATAATGTGATCTGCCAAATTTAATCCAGTTTTGCATTTAGTGGTCCCCAGTAGGATGAAAAGGTGAAGCTAATGTCATATAAACAATGCTAAGCATCATCCCCCGTGAAATTTTATGTGACACTTGAAAGGTGCCGAATTATCCCCAGATAGTCTGGGGACTTCACAGTTCATGCAACCTGGTAGTTTACAACAATGCAAATATTTTGCAGCTCACTTTGCTTTTGTTCTCTCTTTTTAATTGTAAATTCAGTACCAGTATTTCAACCTAGTAGGTGAGAGAATGGAGGGGTTTCATGCTGTGCCATGCACCATCCTCAGTAACAAACTGCTGTAGAGTGAGAATATGGAGAAAGAAGTAAGTCCAAATCCTTCCCTCTTCACTCACTGTTGATCAATCAGAAGACTCATCTGCTGCCATTATAGGGTAATTTTCCCTAAGCGTAACCAAAATGAGAGATTTGTCCAAGGACATATCACGAGCCAAATTGCAGGGTTTTTTACCATGCCTGTTTTTTTGCTCTTCCCCTGCCTTTCCAGCTCCCGAGCCACTGGTTCTATTACGTGGGCACATCATCACTAAGGGAACTCCTTGTTTTTCTTGCCATTATCTGCAAAACGAGTCTGAAGTATATGTAGGATGTTAAAAATGTGTACATTTATTGAAAATTGCCTGAGTGAGATAACTACTGTTGAGAGTATTTGAATACAGCCTACAAAGTGCTGCTAGTTTCCAGTCCAAGGAAGGGGCTCAGTGTGTTTTTCTGTCTCCTCCAGTTTCTCTTGGGCAGTATTGCTAAATTACTCATCTTTCACATCTGGGATCTGGCTATTTTATTGGGAAAAATCCCTTTGTGGTTGTATCTGTGCTGAGGTTGCCCAGTTAAAGTCAGTGAAGGACGGTGGTGTCAGTGGGATGAAATAGAGATGTGCTTGTTGCAGAGCAGCTGCAACTGCTGGACTTTTTTCATTCCTTAACCAGATCTGCATCAGAGATCAGTGTTGTCTATCAGTCCAAATCTGTCAGGTGCAGCATCTCTACAGCATTGAGTGCATATTTTAGTAGACTGAAGAGCTTTCAATTTGCCTGTAATGAGGCTAATTACCAAATGAACACTATGTTGGTCTCCATGGGACCTGAGGACGGAAGGACTAGGACTCTGCACAACATGTACACACTTCTCATTATATTTGGAGTAAATTGGAGTAGGCACTGCATCAACATGGGACAAAAAAAAAATTTAGCTGATACTCAATGTTTATAAATATATCCTTAATGCATTTTTATAATGGAGGATGACAAATTTTCTTAATATCTTAGTTGCTTTCTTATGGGCTTGAGGGGAAGGCAGCTTTTTATTGAGCTGCTTTGCAATTGGAGGGGAGTAAGGGGTGTATTTCTTTGGGTGCAAAATGAGTGTAAAGGTAAATCTTTGTTATAGACATGAGTAATGTCTGTAATGAGGTTAATACAACTAGCCATAAAGAGGGGGGGTGAAACTGGTGAGCTTCTAAACCTGTGATGTGCTAGGTGCCAGTTCTTCACTGCCAGATTACTGGCAGTTAACTTGGGAGTTGCCAACAAGCTGATGGAAAAGTTTCCTGTGGGTTCATTGTCCTGGAAAATATTGTGAGTTTATCTTGAAAGCAATCCTATACTCTTAGTTCCTTTCCAATGAATAGTTTGTTCATTGACAATATTCCCACTTTTGTGCTCTCTTTGCTTAGTTTCATAACTAAGAAGTATTTTCCCTAGCCTTTCATAGTTTGCAAAGGGATGGAGGGACACCACACTGTGGTGCTCTTCATGGACCTACCCATGGCACCATAGCCAGGCTCTGTGAGGACTGGCAGCAGGAGTTGGAGGCTATAAAAGCAGGATTCTTCTCTGCTTAAATTGCAGCACAAGACTCGTTCACTGGCAAGGGCTAGAGAAGGTTGCTTGGAAATGAGATAGTTATCAGAAGTAGGTATGTACCCAGCCTGGGATCAGCCTGTCCCTTGGACCTGCAGGGCTGAAGGTGCAGGGCTGGGAACTGAGGGTGTGAAATGTTTTAATTTCCATAAAAACAAACATATGTTTGTTCTTTAAAATCATTCTCCATTGCCCTGGTTGTTGTTCTGCTGCTGTTCTCAGGAGATAACTCCTATCTTGGACTTAAAGATCTGGTCAAAGGGAGGGATCACTAATTCTAAACTCAGGACTCCCCCTTTTCTTGCATGGCAGCAGCTGGCCTGCACCACGAGAAGACCCCATTGGCAATGTTTTTGGAAGAGGCTTGGTTTGGTTTTCCTCCTCCCTGGGGAGGCAGTGCCCTGTCTGCTGCCTGCACAGGATGCCTGGTCCCTGTGCCTCATAGCTGGCATCATGGTGCCAGCACACAAAGGGACATGGCTGAAACTACAGAGCCTGTCGAGCCCAGAGGGTTCATCTTGTCAGGATTTATGCAGCTGTGAACACGCGCAGAGTCAGGCCTCTGGCTGTACGATCGTTAAACAATTTTCATTCATCATTTTTGGCTGGCCCCAGAGCCTCGTTAAATAGCTTTTTCCATTAGCTTTAATGGGTGCGAGGTTTAGCTTGGTGCTTGAAGTGGTGCTGCAGGGAGGGAGCTGGGGTTCCCAGCCACAGCCGTCACCTCTTGCTGCTGCTGCCCTGCATCTGCTCAGCCATGTGGCTATTGGTGACCATTTTCTGGCACCTCAGCCATTTGGGACATTGTCCTCTGCACTAGCCTGTGCCTGTGTTACCAGCCCAATGCAAAGAGTACCCTTGTAGGTGACAGAAATCAGCCATGTCTTGTCCATGTGCAGGACTGGGAAATCCTGGTGGCACTTGGAGACCTGCTCCCTGCCCTCAAGGAGGTGGCTGAGAGGACCACTGGGCTGCAGCCTGCACCCAGCAGGACTTAGGCTTTGCCCAAGAGCTGCACCCTGGAGAGGGTCAGCCAGAGCTGGTCCAGCCCAGAGGTTTCACTGCTGGGGTGAGAGGATTCAAAGCAGCTGATGAAATCTGAGGAGTGGGCTGGGGGCAGGAGGAAGGGGTCTGCAGAGCAATTGACTGATGAGAGCAGCTGTAACCACCATAGACTAAGTATTTTCTCCCATCTCAGTTATGAAAATTAGACAGAAAATCCTAAAGGCAAAGTTGGCATTAGCCAATTATGAGACATCTTCAGCTAACCAAGCCAAATATCTGTTTGAATACCAATATCTTGTAATTTCAATGTGAAACGGGAATAGCCGCGTTACAGAAAACATAAGAGAAAGGTGCATTATTGTTTTAACGCAATCTTTCCAAACACATTTGTATTCACACTGTATCTTAACAGAGGGATGCAGGAAGCAGACAGAAATTTATCTTCTCCAGAGAGTGATACATCAGTGCCTGGATCACAGGAACATTTTTCAGACATCTCAAGAGCACCATGTGCAAAAATATACATACCATGAATTTCCTGAGCAGACAAGGGCTAGCTGGAATGACGACAACAGTGGGAAGAGCACAAACCAATAGCAGAAGCTTGGCAGGAGAAATCAAAACTATTCCACTGGAAATGCAGCAAAAACAGCTAGAAAAAAAAGTTTGTCCGCTCATTAGGCAAGTGATTTGTATTTCCTTCACTGCCTGTCCCCAATGTGCCTTTCATGTAGAGTCCAGCTCCCAGGATGCTCCGTGCTCCTGAGGAACCCACTCCCAGGGAAGCATCTTGTTTCCCTCCAGCTTTGAAGATCCTGGCCTCTGCCTCTGAGTGAAATTTGAGCTGGTGGAAAATTTCGGAGGAAAGTATCACTGTCAGAAAGAGGCCAGCTGAGGTCTTTTAAAGAGCATTTTGCAAGAAAACACAACTTCCTTGTGGGACTCTCTCCCCTCCAGCCAAATTTCCTCTGACAAGACAGTGGTGGCAGCAGGGTTGTTGTACCAGAGGACTGGTGACTGTTTTCTTTCCCTTCCTGCAGACACTAACAACTGCTCTCTCCCTTTTAAACAAATCCACACAGTAGAAGACAAGTTGTCAAGAAAGATTAAATCAGTCTTTCTGTAAAGCATCCAAAGTCTGGACTCAGCTTTTGCACCTGAGAGTGCAAAATCTTCCCTAAGATGGCTTGTTTCATCACCCAGGGTGGTGGAGAGACAGTCTTGAGATGGGAGGAGATGGCATCTCCCATTGGTAACAGGCCATAGGTGGCCTCAGCACACTTTGTGATCATGTGATGTTTTTTGGCAAGCTGTTTCCCAGATTTTAGTGGAGATTTTTTCTCCTCCCAGTGTCATTGTCCACACTGAGACTCAAGGCGTTTGCTGATTTTCCCCAGTGCTGCCTCCAACAAGTTGTACTGAAGCAAAAAATTTTGGTATTGCAACTCTAGAAGTTAGTGAGACCTTCTAGGCAGCCAATAGATGCCAGGAGTGAAACTGTCAGGTCTGGGAAGATGAATGCACAGGAAGGGGAAGTGCTCTACAAATCTGATGACTTTTCACTTAGCCTTTGCTTTTCCAAGAGCTTCATCATATTGAAAGGGCCTAAGTCTGAACAGCAAGGGTTAAAACAGTTATATGACTTAAATATTTAACTCTTTGTTGCATTTTTCCTCAGTGGATGTCAAACATGTTACAAGAGTATCACTGTCACGTTACAGGTGAACCCAATGAAACCTTTCTTCTGGTACTTTTAGAACCAGAGGGTCTGTGTGGGGAAGCCTGGCCCCATCAGAGCAAGGCAGAGAGCAGGACTCTGACACAGTCCATGGGCCGCAGCCTGAGTTTTCACCCTTTGCACCCCTCTGGTGCACAGGTCTCACATAGGCCATCATTTTCCTTTTCTGCTCTAGTTCATTTGCTGATCCTTCTGCAAACATGAAGCCATAACTACTAGTGTTAGTCTTATGGCATCGTGCACGGACTTCACTGGAATATCTGCTTTTTATTCTTGAAGTGATATTTTCCTGCTTTTTCTCTTTCTAATAAGAGCCATGATAGATAGACGAGCATTTAAAATAAACTAACCAAGAGCAGCTGGCTGGTTTGGTTTGTTTTAACAAAACAGGGGACCAAGTTTGGTGGCACGAGGTACGGAGCAGTAGGAGAGAGCTTCTCCAAGAGTGGTTTGGATGTGAAGTGTGTGACAAGAGAGCGATCAGCAGATAGCATGAACTAGTGGCAAGGTGGGGTGGGAGAAGCAGCAGTGTGGTTTGATAAGCCATGTCCTCCAATGGCAAAACAGTCTGCAAAAAACAGCTGAGTCTCCTGGATTGTTTCTCAGGAGGATGTTTGAGGGATGGGGGAAATCTCCACACCCATACACATGGTACAGAGGAACCTCCTTGTGCCAAAAAAGCCGGCCCATGGTGTCTCTACATGGGGTTAACCTGTGGTGGAGGAGAGCAAGGGAAGCTGCTCCCAAAGCCACGCTGTGTATGTTCACTACTGCCAAAGAGGACTGTGGGGGGTATGGCAAACATGCCAGCACACTGGCTAGCTGGAAGCTGGCTTTTTCCCCAGAGAGGCTGCAAGCTGCTTCCTCAGCAGGGAGGGCTGGCCCACCCCCTGGTCACTACCATCCCTCCTCTGAGGGCTCCTGGGCTGCTGTGACTAGGTCCTTCTGAAGAAGGGTGCCCATGTGCATGACACTCCCATAGCCCCACGTTGTCTGTCTCAAATCGGTGCCTGATTGCCACCACGTGTTGTCTGCTTAGTGCTCACCAGGGCAGCCGTGTCTCTAAGCTGTAGGAAAGAATGATTTTGCAGCACAGCGATGAGTCTGCGGAAAGTGTGGCCTGAACCAGACAGTCAAAGCTCAGCTCAGGGAGAAGAATTTTTAGTCTCCTTTGGATCTGTGTGGGCAGCCAGGAGCTTGTATCACCTCCTGCTGTGAGCCCTGGGAGGCAGGAGCTTGCCCTGGTGTGGAAGATGCTTCTTTCCCATGTGCCTCCTCCGTGATTTGGGCTGTACCAGCTGCTATAGCGTGAGCGAAGGCACAGTCTGAGTTGGCTGGAGCATGCTGAGGCTCCTGCGGGCTTATCTGATCAGCAGCGGCTCAACAGGGATCCTGAGATAACAAGGATGCTGTGACTTGCCGTTCCTGCTGCTGGATGCCAGCATATTTTTAATGCCTCAAAGACAGTGTTTGATTAGGGACAGAATTCCAGAAATGGCAGATTGTACTCAATTGGTGATGTAATTAGTAATGTAATTATAAATTACCTAATGCCAGAAGTATATTGTGGCTAATAACAGCCTGTGCCATGAGAACACATTTGGATCTTGGCTCTGGCCCTGGGTTGTGTGCTGGATTCTCGCACGGCTCCACCAGCAGGCAAAAAAAGCCCAAATCCTGGTGGATCCTCCGCTGGAAGGAAACCCTGGCTGGGAGAATGGGTGGTGGTGTAATTCCTGCAGCACTCCAGCAGCGCGAGCTGCCTTAGGGTTACAACGCTCTCCTTGTTTCTTCCTTTTCCTCCTTGAAACCTCAGCTGCACGGCACAATGCCATTGTCCTCCTTTCACCCTTCTCCACTAGATCACAGGCTCTCTGCCACCAGGGAATGTTACTGACTGTGGGTCTGGGTGGTTACGGGGTTTTTAAGCCTTAAAACCTGTGAATGTTCCCATTTCCACATGGTACATTGCAGACGTGACACAAACTGGCTGGTCTCCACCATTAGTATAATGGACAAAGGTGGGGCGACCTTCCTGGAGGTGCTTGGAACAGAAGGGGAGGGAGTGAGGAGCCCAGTAACTGGAGGGTGCACCTAATAGTGCAATGATTTTATGGCAGGAGATTTATGCTTGTATGGGTGACCATTGAAATGACTGAGTCTGGCCATATGCCTCCCATTACTGGATTAAGGTCTTGGTTGAAAATTCTGGCATGGATACTCCTATTTGATGTAACTCTAAGAAAGAAACTATTTTGACCGTATGAGGAGAGATTACAAGAGCAATGATGGCACTTTGTTGCATATTTACTAAATGATCGTTATCTCATAAGTGTGAGCTTCTAAACAGCTTAGTTGGCGTCTTTAAAGCAAACATTTGTTATAACTTACTCTAGAGTTTCCAGCACATGACTTTAGATTTCTGTAACTTCACATTCTTCTGCCAGTCAGCTGAATAATTAAATAGCTAGGCTGGGGATTTTATTATCCAGAAAATCTGCAATTGAGCATTTGTTGCACAGAAAATGGACACATTTCTTTTCCCGGATACATTTGGACACTGTAGGGATCTGAATCTCTAGCAATGTCATTTATAGAAGTTTTCCAAGTGTTGAGTGATATTAAATTAAGTGAAATGAAACACTTTTGAGTCTAAATATTCCACATCTCTGTATAAATGGCTTCTTCTATTATTGAAGTCTATGAGTTGCTGGCTCGCCCCTACATTTTCAGCACGGTGAGTGAGGATTTAGCCCTGGGACACCTATTAGAGGTGATGAGTGTCAGCGTGCCTATGTACTTTTCCATCTGTGCAAGGTGAAATGCAGACAAACAGCCTTTTCATTTCTTCACCTTCACAAAATGCCTTGCAGCTTGTTTTGTTCTGGCCTATCTGGAGCTCTGTGCTGTTAACACTATAGAATAATTTTTCTTTCAGAAATTATTTGTATTATGGGGCCTGGCAGCATATCTTTGACAGTCCAGTGAGTAACACACTGCAACAGGAGCTGATCTCACAGAACTGCTTTGACACAACCTCATGGCCTTTGGCTTCAGAGGTGGACATGGAATGATGGCAGGGCAAGGAACAGATGCCATTAATAAGATAACTTTAACTTTTAAAGGCAGGCTTAATTGGCCATACTGTGACCTGTCTGTTGCAAGTCACCTTTCCTTATTCTAAGCAATTCAGATCCTAATGCAGCAAGGCACTTAAGTACATACGAAAGTGTCATCTAATTCAATGCATGGGCTTTAGCTCTTGCCGAGTCAGAGGTATAATGCTGTAAAATCCTTTAGTGCCGAGTGGATGGGACTGTGCGTGGTGTGGTGACCCTGCCACGAGATACATGGTGTCTCTGGGTCATGGTCTTGCTGACCTGGAGCTGCCCAAAACAGGGATGGGATGAAGAGCTTTTGGTCCAGCTTTGGGTTTTATTTTAAAAGCTGCCTCAAGTGAAGCTTATTAAAGGCTGAAATAAGGAAAAGAATGACTAGACTTCCAGGAGCAGTAGGTACAGAGCTGTTCCCCCTGAGCTAATGCCCGTGTGCAGGAGGAGGTTTACAAAAATCTGTGGCTTGCATGTTAGAGAAGCCTTTAATATTTGGCCCTCAAAGCCTGAAGCCTGGCATTAACAGGGGTTTATGGAGGCTGCAGTGAAGTAAATCTTGTAATTTCACAAAGTTGATTGAGTTTGTCTTAATTTTAAATGGCATAGTGTGTGGTACTCTCTTCATACTTGATCCATAGCTTATTAAAGTCACTGAAAGGTATCTGTGGATGTCAGCAGGCTTTGGGTCAGGCATTCAGTGTGATAGTGATGCCTTTTTAGCCCACTGTCATCATTCAGAAGGTATTTGTTGCAAAAACCCAACAGATCTCTAGGATATATAACTGGTTCTTGCCGTTCTGTTAGTAATAACATTTGGGAAGTTACCTACACTGTGTTAAGGTATAACAGATGGGAAACTGTACTGAGAACAGCATATCCACATGCAAGCATTGCTTTAACACACCACTAAACTTAAAAATGTCTTGGTTTGGTTAAACTGTTGGCATTTAAATTACTCTTCATTGACCACTGAGTAGTCTTTTGAGAAGGGTACGCATTTTTTAGTCCAAGCTGAGCTTTGCTCCATGTTGGTTTATGAAGCATGCTTGCTTTGCAAGCCTTCCTAGGATATCTTTTGAACAAACGCCAACCAGAGCCCCATAGGTTTCTTCAGTGGTTGGAGTCTTTGAAACCACTCATGACACAAGCTGGTGCTGGTTGCTCTTGGCTGGGTGAGAAGGGCCTGTCAGCACTTGAACCTCTCTGGTTTGAGGCAGGTTTCCTTGCCAATGGAAGGAGGCATTGCTCTGGACCTTCTGGAGTACCCGCACTCCTGACCTTGGCCATCCTACTTCAAAAGACACACAGGGGAAAATTTGCTGTTTCTTAGAAACCACTGGCCAGTAGTTTCCTCCTTTGAATGGGAATCACCAAGACTTAATAATGATTTGTTGTCACTGTTTTGAGAGATACACAGCACAGGCCCATGAGCAAACACTGACCCCAGACATATTGCCAGTAAAGGAGCTGAAAAAAGTCCTCAAGTCATTAATTATTTGTGTTGAAATATTATTTACCCATATAAGAAGAATTCAGGATGCTTCCCTGCAACCAGGGTGGGGACAGTGCAGCCACATGTCCGAGAGAGGCTGAAGGAGATCTAGTGTAGCACTGGACAACAAACTTAGGGTGTCCTCAGTAATTTGCCTCCCACCACACTGCCTGCCTGCTTACAGCCTGCCTGCTTTTCAGAGACCACTGGAAACAGCATTTATTTCCTTCCAGCACATTTAAGTGACTGAGAAGTCTCCAAAGACAGTTAAACTATTTAATGTATCTCACAGGATCTTTTGGCAGGTTTTTGAAGCCTCTCCTTGGGAAGCTGTGGCTGCTGAGGGACTGTGGAAGGGGTTTTGAGAGCCTGGGCTTCTGTCCCAGCTTTGCTTCCCGCAATGCCACCAACAGCCACAGCTCAGGAGCAAGAGGCAAGTCTGTCTTCACCCCCATGTTTTTGAAATGGGACCTACTGATGCCCTGTATTTTGCTTGAAATTATCATAATTCACATAGAAAATGCTGGCTGTGTGGGTATCTCTAGGGTGATTAAATTAGAGAGGTGAACTGGGACAATGAATTGAATCAAGGGAGTGCTTTTTGGCTCCTGTTCCCTTGCAAGGAGCTCTTGCTTTATTTATAGCTGCATGTATGTACGTGTATCGCTACGTGATCACCTCTTTCCAAAAATCAGCTCAAATCTTCCTGGCACAGATGATTCCCAGTCCATGTTGCCTTATTCATCAAAGGGCCATTGCGTCATGTTTCACATCTAAGTCATACCTAGAAATGCATGAAGCGGAGCTTTTTTGAGCTGAATTAAGATCAAATGAGTAGGAGGTGCAGCTATGACTCCTTGATGTAGACAAAGGAGGAAAGCTCGCTCCATGGGAAGGAGCTAGGAACCATTTCTCCTTCCCAGCACAACTCAACTCCCTATTCTTATAAATTGCTTAAATAACTAATAGCTTAAAAAGGGGCTCCCACGAGCGCTCATCAGCTTTCTGATCACTTCAGAGCTGTCCATTCGACTTGTAAAGAGATCTTTGTGCTCTATCTCCATAATGCTGTTAAAGGAGCTGTAATAATAATTAATAACATTGCAACCAGTCATGTTTTATGATCACCACTAAGGCTGTCCAGGGAGAAAATTGTATTTGGATTTTGGCCCACTTATTTAATTAGGTTTCTGAAGCACTTTTAACTTGTTTAAATACCTGTGAGCCTTCGTCTAAAGTAATTGTTTCTATTAGTCATGAGGATGTATTGCAGTCAGTGATTGATCTTCAGTGCCAGTTATATGGCTGGGGAAATGGGTTGAGCTGTTAATGTCCATGATGTGGTGGTCAGTGATGGGCCCTGATGGGCTTTGTAGGGTAGAGATTTTGGTAGTTACAGGACTGCCTGTAGCATTTCTGCATGTTTTATACAGAACTGGGAAAATGAAAGGGAAGGGAAGCCCACAGTGGCAGGGATGGAGGGGCTCATATCAGGGTTCACTTTGCTTTGGAGGATTTCAGGTCAGGGATGGTCTACAAGGGAGGTGGGAGACAGTGCTGTAAGTGTTGTCAATCACGAAGCTCTTTGCCATTCCAAAGTAATGCAGAAATATTTAAAAAAACCCATAAATCCCAAAGGCTGCCTTGACTGATACTGTCTGAGGAGCTGCTTGTACTTGAGTATCAGGTTGAAAACCTTCAGCTGCCTGTGTGCAGATGAGGCAGATAAGCAGAGTCCCTCTCTTTGGACTCCTTCAGAAGCAAAACAAAGCAATGTGCTCTGACCTGCAAAAACTGGATTTTATTTTACTGTTTACCTCTGTCCTGAAAGAAGTGTCCTTGCCTGTTTGCTGTGCTCGCTGCTAGGGCTGGGTGTCTTCCTCACTGGCCTTCCTGCCCCTCTTTGCCTCTCTTCTTTTTGCTCCTCTCATAAAGCAGCCAGGGCTGGGTGAACACTAGCAGAAAGGCAGGGAAGCCTTGTTTATAGGGTGTTTCTCTGTCTCAGTTGCCCAGAGCACAGTGCAATTATAGAACTCAGACACTTAAAATAACATCTGGGTAAAAAAAACCAAAACAACAAAATAAAGTCTAACTTACAGTTCACAATCAGTTCCTCAGAAAAGAAAAAAAAGATTGGTAGTTAATGGCTTGTCTAAAGAAATCCATCTCTTTAATGGCTTTAAGACTTCAAAAAGGCCAGATGCCCTGAGATGACTGCTTCTACTAACAATGCTTCAGTTCTGATGTATCTGGAATTTATTCTTTTAGATTTTTTTTTTTTTAAATCATGAAATTAAGAGATTTCTTTGGTATGTCCTTTTGGTCCAGTGCAACTTTCCCCGAAGGACTGGCATGATCTCTTGCAGGCTGGCTATCACAGCTAGGTTTGGAGAGGAAAAATTCAGGGGAGATTTTGATGGAGAAAGAAGCAGATTTGTTGCATGATGCTAAAGGCCATTGCCCAGAGTCTATCCTCTGCCTGTCTACAACTTCTCTGGGGGAGAGGGGACAACAGCAAGAAAATTAACAATACGGAGACAGAAAAGAAGGTTTTGTGTTTGTCTTTACTCTCTGCCAAGTGCCAAAGGGTTGCAAACACCCTCTGTTTGGTCAAAGACATAGGAGAGATGGAGGTTGGCAGTGGGAATAAATAGTCTGGACTCTCCCAGTAGCAATATCTGCTGGAAATCCATGTGCTGGATTTGGTAAATGTTGCCTAAAAGTAGTGACCTGACATCTGCTTAACCCCTGCTGTGCTGAGAGGTGAGGAAAGTATGGTGGGTCAAGCAGCTCAACCACCTGACAAGGCTGGTGCTGCCCCGAGTCTCTGCGGTTTTGCCTCATCTGCAGAGTGTCTGTGTAGGGTGGAGCAGGAAGGCTGCGGTCGGGGAGCTGAGATAGCACCTGGTTAGTTAAGGAACCACGAGGCTGTGAGAAAATAGCCCTGGAGGGCAAGCTTTAAAGGGTAAGATGAGAGTCTAACCAGAAGCTGGAAATGACTCTTTCTGCTCCAGCTGGTGGATAGGGTTGAAGTCAGGAGGAACCTGACTCAGGAGTTTTTGGCTGAAAATCAGCTGAAATGGGCTGGAAGAGTTTTAGGAAGCTCTAGGAAGTTTTAGAAATGACTGCAAAGAATGCAGGCCAGCATTTCTTGTCCAGGAATCTAAAACGGGTACCTTAACTGGAAAGATGCTCTGCAGACAGCCCATTGTACAGAAGAGATGTTAGCTCCATAGATGTCAAGACCTGGAGGGTGACTTACAGACCTGAAACTCAATTTCAGAGGTTTAAGATGCTTCAACTGGTAGAAAGTCAGTGCGGTTTGTGCCTTAATTTTTTAGGATAGACCAAAGCCCATTTAGCTATCTTACCCTGTCATATCTTTTTCCTACTATCAGCATTTTGCGGAAAGAATATTCACTAGATTTTAAAAACAGGCCCTATTTAATTTCCCTGAGAGTAACAAATACTTGTTACACCTTACTCAGGTCAGCAGTACAGCAAGCCGAGAAATAGCATATTCTCATGTTCTTACTTTGATAAAATAGCTATTCTACTCTTTAATGTGGGCTAAATTTGACCTAAGCCCACATTATTTGTCTTTGGGCAGAGGATAATCCCAAATAACAAAGCTGAACTCCCAGTTTTATCCAACACGATGTTTCTAACAGTTCTAATCCAGGGTGCTGTAACACTGGTTTAAGCCAACCACTAAACGTGGATCTAGTCCTTTCTGTAAGGTTTAGATTTACCTTTACTTCTAAGTTCTGGCTGCTTTAATTCTACCATAGAGGACAATGATCCAGTCAAATCTGCCTAGCAAAAGGGCTTTCTGTACCTTTTTATCAGCAGAAGTTTCCTTGATCACCATGTTCCTGTTATTTTTCAGGCTCTGATATTAACATTATGCAAAGGAACATAAGTCAAGGCAACACCACAGCACCTCTCTTCTCTCCTGAGCAGCCCTTTCAGACTCCTCTACTTTGTTGCAAGGAAGATCTGGGTGCTATGCCAGTGAAATGACAAATTAAACAATAAGTCAGTTTTTCCAACTTTAGATGCTGCAACAATTTGACACAAACAAATGCAATGAAAATAATTAAAGTTCAAACAGAAAATCAATATCGTTAAAGATCTGCCATCATATCCACGCAGACCCATAGTAATTACGATGCACGCACAGTAATAGAAGCCTAATGGTTGCAAAATGTTCTCTAGATTAATTGGCTTTGGCAGCTTACACACTCACATGATTTTCTACATTTTTGCCCATCCTGACAATCATTCTGTGCTCCAGGCAATCTTTGCCTGAGCTGTCTGTCTTTATAACCATCACATTATTCTGGCTTTTTGAACATCATAGTGCAGTAGTTTGCCTTTCAGCATCCAGTATGGTTTAATCATGTCCTTATTTGTGCACTATTGTGCAGGGGATAGCTGTTTCTTGCCTTTATGGAGAAGGCGGTTTGCACGGGGAGGGCAATAGTGCTCCTGGAGCAATGGAAAGGGAGGGGTGGGACCTGTGGACAGTAACTGATCTTGCTTCATGAGGGGACCAATTCTAAGGAATCACCAGAGAAATAATGAGAGATCTTAGCATGGGTTAGGAAATCAATGCCAAACCACGGCTATTTCTATGTGAATAATATTCATTGCAGAAAAACCGCAGAGCAAGGTCTAGGAGCATGGCCTCCAAACCCACTTCAGCTTGATAGACTCCTTCCAGAGTTTGCAGGAAGGTGGCTGCAGCTAGGAAACATCATTCCCCCTAATTCCTCAGAAAGCCAGCGTGCTCAGCTGGGCAGCTCCAGGTCAGCAAGACCATAACTCAGAGACACCATGTACCTCATGGAGGGGTCACCACACCATATACAGTCCTGTCCACATGGCAATAGAGGATTTTACAGCGTTATAACTCTGACTCGGCAAGAGCTAAAGCCCATGCATTGAATTAGATGACACTTTCGTATGTACTTAAGTGCCTTGCTGCATTAGGATCTGAATTGCTTAGAATAAGGAAAGGTGACTTGCAACAGACAGGTCACAGTATGGCCAATTAAGCCTGCCATTAAAAGTTAAAGTTATCTAATTAAATTGGCATCAGTATCAGCCCTAAAGTAAGCCTGTAGTAGGATGAAGTGTTTCAAA
Organism: Eurystomus gularis; assembly: GCA_013400335.1. Classification (NCBI taxonomy): domain Eukaryota; kingdom Metazoa; phylum Chordata; class Aves; order Coraciiformes; family Coraciidae; genus Eurystomus; species Eurystomus gularis. Next base: position 409,317 of record VZZY01003111.1, read on the forward strand.
CGACTAGTGGAAGCACTGCTTTTTGGAGCTCCTACCTGTGAGTTTCACAAAAGTTGTGACATGGTCCTATAAGCAAGATGCTAGAGCTTCAGAAAAGAAAGTCAGCATTGCTGTTATCTTGCAAAACATCTTGAGAGAAATGAGCAAAGTGTCCCCAGACCCATGTACATGTATATATGTCAGCTCGGCTCCTGCAGGTGATGTAGTTTTATTTATGTTGCCATTAAGCTTTGGAGTACATCAGGCAGGGAGCAGTGGGGGCTGAGCACCACTGGGAGCTGCCAGGAAATCCTTTGCCCTGCATGGTCTGCATGCAGAACAACACGCGTGCTGGTGGAGCCAGCTGAACTTTGAAATCTGGGCTTGTTTGAAGCTGAAACTTGAAAGCTTTCCTCCAGGGAGGAAGCAACAAGAACCTTTTTTTTTTTCCAAACCCTTCAAACTAAGAGCACTGCCTGCTCACAGCTTCAGATAAAATCTAGTGGATGGGCAGGTCTCAGAAAAGTCTCTTCACTAAGCATCAGTTCAGGCATTTGAGTCCCCTCCCGCACCCAAATACAGGGGTACTACTGGAGCTGCACCACCCCTTTGTGGCTCCAGACTCAAACTAAAGCAAGGGCTGGATGAGAGGATCCTGCAGTGGGTGCTGGTCCTGGGGCAAGGAGAGGAACATGCCAGCAGCAGGCAAATGCCCTGGCTGGTGGAACTGGAGGTGCAACAGGGACAAGTCTCCAGTGCCGTGACCTTCAGGTACCAAACAGCCTCACTCCAGCTATCCTTCCAGCATTGCTAAAGTTTGTAGAAACTTCTTAATGTTTTCTGGTCCAGCATTTGGGCTGGAATACTCCAGAATATCCCATCCTGCACAGCTGGGCCTTCTTCCAGCTTTCCTGCAGTCACTAGCACAGTGCAGAGGTCTTTAGGAAGGTGATGCTGTAGACCCTGTCAGCATGCAGGCATGGTATGAGTATGCTGTAGCACTACTGCATCTCCCTCTGCAAGAGCCATGGCTAGAACGGGCCACAGAGGGCACTGACACCCTGTCTTTGGAGTGTCAAAGACCAGCTGTGGGCTGGTGCTCTCTGAAGCAAGCTTTGCATGGTCAGGGGAGCATGGGCGTCATTAGTCTGCGCTTGCTGTGCTCACTCACACAAAGCTCATCAACTTTACTTTGAAAACCTCTTTCCTGTGAGGGTGACAGAGCACTGGACCAGGCTGCCCAGAGAGGCTGTGGAGTCTCCTTCTCTGCAGAGATCCCAAACCTGTCTGGACATGATCCTGGGCAACCTGCTCTAAGCGACCCTTCCTAGCAGGAGGGCTGTATGAGATGATCTCCAGAGGTCTCTTCCAGCCTCTATCATTCTGTGATTCTGTGTATGGACTAGAGCGTGTCCAGCTTGCTGGTGACCCTAATGGTATAGACCATCCAGACCTCAGCTCCACCACTGTCTCACGCTGTTCCTGTGCTGCAGCCCCGTGCTGGGAATCAGTGGTGGGCACCATAGATGTGAGTTTCGAAGCCAGTGCTATTTTGAGTTGTAAGTAGCACAAGCCAATGGGGCCCTGCTACCTGGAAACCTCTACCCTGTGATCCAAATTACTAATCAACTTGCCTGGTGAAATTCAGATACCTTCTAAGAAATGCATTCATTTTCAGAAACCAGTGCTGAAGCCAAGGTCACATTTCTGATGCACCCAGCCAGTACGGCATGTTGTCTTTTTGTGACGGTCCCTTAAAGAATGATTAAACGAATGTAACAGGCAGGCACAGGTACGAAGGTCCCATCTGTCTGAGGAAGAGTCAGAAGTTAATTTCAGGGACTTCTACAACATGTCACCTAATTCCAGTGGCAGCAAAGCTAATTAAGATGGAGTTGGTCCAAGAGCGCAGTGGTGTGTCAGTGGTAAGGAGAAAACACTGCCACAAAGGCACAATCAAATTGCAGTTACGCTAACGAGCCAGTCGGCACTGGGTATTCAGAGCCTGTGAGGAAGTGCTAAGCAACATAATTAACTAGAGATCTTGGTGCCATTGATAACTTCATGAATATTTCATACTCTTTTCCCACCAATCTGTACTGACAACTTGTGACACAGAACTAGCTGGAGTAAAATGCACTTAATATGCAGTTGCTGTAGCTGTAAATTCATCATCAGACATTATTTTCTTAAGAATGCTCTTTCAGGAGCCTGACCAGCCGCTCAGCAACTCAGCAGAGCTCCACAGGCCAAAGAGCAAACTGAGCCCTTCTCTAATGAGTGTTTTAATGGTCCTGATAACATCGAGCAAGTCAGGAGCATGGGTCTGTAGCCCTCGTTAGGGAATGCTAAATTAGAAGGTCCCTAAGGACAGCAGCTCCAGCTCGAAGAGGTCGTGCCTGGAGAGCAGATGTACCAGTGGCTTCTTTTTCTGATGGAAATGAGTAACTTTGTATAAAATTTGCCTGCTCTTGTAGGGGGTTGATGTGGGGGAGATTGTGCGTATGCATGCAGGGTCTGGGATTATTTTCTTTTGTTTTCTTAATATCTAGTTTGCTAAAAATCCCCTTTTAAAACCAGCCCCTGTGGAGAGGGCAAGCTGCGGCAGGCAGGGCAGCAAGGGCACTGCTGTAAAGATCTCTCTCTCCACAATAAAGTTACCTAAGAGGTTGCTGCAGCCTCTTCCAGGAAAACCAGCCAAGGAAGATTGAAATATTTGAGGTACTTGGTCCAGGGGCAGCTGCGAGGACCTCCTTTTTTACACCAGCCTCAGCTGAATGAATCAACGAAATCTATCTGGGCGTCTTGCTGCAACTCCCAGCAAAGGTGAAGCAAAAAGGCTATTTGACTTGGATAAAATGTGTAAGGAGACACTGAAACAGTGAGGAGCAGGGAGATGGGACGTTGTTTTTGTTGCTGGAGGTACAGCAGGATCCTGTGCGCCCTGCCATGGCAGAGGTAAAGGAGGGTCAGCTCAGGGGAAGAAAGCTGAATATTTTCTGGGAAAACTCCATCAAGGAGAACACTGGGTGAGCCGAAGGCTCGCTCCATGTTCAAGCTGCTCCCCTGGCACTGGGGCTGGCTGGGAGCCTGTGCAGTTATGGTACCTGCTGGTGACGCAGACAGCCCAGCTGGCCGCAGGATGGTGGCTGTGGGTGGTGGGGAGCCCGGTGACACAGCAGCTCCCACCTGCGGGTGTGAGTCAGGGCCCGTGGCCCCCGGCTGAGCCTGTCTTGGGATGCTCCGGCTGCACTGCCTGTGGTCGTGCGAACCAACACACCCGCAGTGGCACAACCCTGCTGACCTGGGAGTGAGTAATAGGATAGCTCTTCCCTTCCTTTTGTTTGTTTTCATAAGTCGAACATGAGACTGAAATTTTCTTTGGAGAGGCTGTGGCACATCCCTGAGCTCCCCGCTGGCCACAGCTCCCGAGGGGCTGCTGTGGTGGGTGGCATCAGGCATCTCCTCTGGCCATGCAGGACTGTGCTTGCCCAGAGAAACACCAAATTCACGGGATCTGAGACCCACACAAGTGCTGGCACTGACAGGACAGGGGATTTTGGCACCAGTTTCCCAGCAATGGTTTTACTTGATTCTCCTCAAGCCCAGCTCCAGTAACTGGCCGTGCCTGTGCCAGGCAGGCTCCAGGTCTGCGAGTCACGCAGAAAAAAACCCCTCAGCCTTTTAGTAGAGAAGAAGGAATTGTAGCTTCAAATTGAAAGCAAGCTATAAGTTTACAAAAACCTCTTGTTTTTAAGCCAAGCCTGTGATTCAAGGGGAGGGTCTGGGTTAGCAGGAGTGAAAGCAGATACTTTCCTGTCTGGTCTGAGCTCGGGTTCATCTGTCCAGTAAACGCACCACGGGAGGCTGGTGCATCCCACGCTCACACCTCTCACAGCCGTCAATGGAATAAGTCATAGTGATCTCAGCCCCATCAGGGATGGCTCTGGAAGGGCACTGTCCCCTCTTTTTGCCTCATTGGATTTACAGCCAGTGCAAAGGACTGGGAGCAGAAAGGATGTGATGAAGCAAGGAGCCCTGGGAGCCCTCAGAGCTCTCGGGCCGTGAACCTGAGTGGCTCCATCTAATGCCCCTCATTCATAGTCTTTGCACTGCTCCCTTCAATAAGGATCAGACTTTAGTTCTGTTGGTTCCTGCACACAAAATAGGTTATTAAGGAACACAGTGAAAAAAAAATCATGACCGATGTGTTCTGCTTCACCGTTTCCNCTCAGACTTCAGTTCTGTTGTTTCCTGCACACAAAATAGGTTACTAAGGAAGCAGATGTGTTCTGCTTCACCGTTTCCCTGCATGCCTGTATCAAAATTGTTGCTGCAGAGGAGCTGGCGCTCCTCAGGCTTGGCTGTGGAGGAATGGGTGGCAGGGAGGATGTGGATGGCGTGTTAGAAAGTCCTTTGGCTGGGAGAGTGTTGGACGAGTGATCTGGAGAGGCAGCAGTAGCACTCTCCTGGCAGGAGCAAGTTAGAAAATCAGCTGTCAGGAAGGGTCTGCCAGGGTCTGATCCTGCCTCCGGGTGAAGCACCGGCTGCCTCACCTCCCCAGGTCCCTTCCAGCCCTGCAGCTCTGTTTCTGCGCTGTAAACACTGTTGACAGTCCCATATGGCAGTGGGCAGCAGGCATTACCCTGCGCTAAGTCAGCACAGCCCTTTGGCTGGCCAGCACTCGCCGGCAGCTGCCCTTGTCCTGCCATGCAAAGCGGCCCCTGCAGCAACATCCTGCTCTCCACGCACAGCCGGCTTCGCTCGGACACGCTGTCCGCACAAGCAGAGTTCAGAAACTGTAAATCCCACACGCTGCGTATTCCCAGGGATCTACGATGTGCTTGGAGGATGAGTGCGATGCTGCCTGAACTGGGGGCTCTCGGCCCTCATGTTGGCAGTGTAGCCAGGGACAAGTGGCCTCACATGAGTTTCTGTCCTGGTTTGAGCTAGAAAAGAACTAATTCTGCTCAGTGATTTTACTTTTCAGCTCTGTCTCTTCTATGTAACAGCATTGTCTGAAGTTAACAGCATATTCTTGCAGACAGTGTCTGCTTCTAGCAGTGACAGTGCTCCATGTTCAGAGTTACTACCAAGGGTTGGTGTGAGCAGAAAGGTTCTTACTTATGCTTGCTCCTGTGCAGACCAAGGTCACTGCTCAATCATGTGCCCCACGTTGGGGTGCAGTGAGTTAGAGGTAACACCTGTGGCGAGAAGTGGCCAGAACAGGGGACCCTAAACTGACCAGCGAGCGTTTCTATCTCATGTACGTCATATTCAGTGTAAAGCTGAGGAATCACGAGGGTAAAGGATTAAATGGGCGGCATCCAAGGAGGACTGTGTCAGTTCTGCTTTCAATCTCAATCCATGCATTCCTGAATCCAGTTCCAGATTCTAGTTCCCACCTCCTGCTGAGTCCATTCTGGGTCTTCCCCAGCACCCGCTCCACAGCAGCAGTGGTGACAGTGATGAATTGCCATCAGGGGATTGGGTTAAATATTGGGTTTGTATATATTTGTATGTATTTTATTTTATTGTTATTATTTTCATTAAAGCCGTTTTAGTTTTCCAATCCACAAGTCTCTTTCCCTTATCCCCTTTCTCTTCCCCCTTGGGAAGGGAGAGGGTTTAACAGAGAGCGTCTGCCATTTGTTTAGTGGCCAGCCCAGCCCAGTCTAACCCTTGACACCCTCTCACTTCCACTGGCAGGTTTGGAGCTTTGGGTGAACCACAAATTTGCATTTTACAGCAAAACTGCCCAGGGTTGTGCCCTCATGTGGTGGGGACCCGTGGGGTTCCCTGGAGGCTGCCTCAGTGGATGGTGGCTGAGTCAGCTCCCAGGTGGGCACAGGACCAAGGGGATGGGGTCCAGCCAAGTGTGATGCACAGAGATGTTAAGGTGGGACCTGGGGACATGGCTGGCAAGGATGCTTACATTTTAAGACCAATTTGAACCATCTCAACTGGCACGTGTTTGATGCCTCTCTATGCAATGGAATTGATTTAAAATCTGATGCATGCTTAAGCAGCACTTAATAAGATGGGCCAAATGTTAGTGCTATATAATTTATTTCATCTTAGTTAACTTTCAAGCAACAAACTGAGAAAGATTAATTTTGCATCTCTCTCTCACCTGTGCAACAGGATCAGCAGCAGTAGCATAGCCACAGATCTTGCAACCATCTTCTTACATTTTATTCATTTGAGTTCATTTTTATCTCTTTAATCATAAAACTATAAAAACAAGATGATATCGCCACTGGTAATTACGTAACAAGCCACTGGGCAAGAAAGAGCACATTTAAAGTTGTGGTATAAGCAAAGGATATTTTGGGGGTATTAACGACCTTGAGTATTGAAGCTGAGAGAGTGAAACAAATGTATGGGGTTACAATGCATTTAAAGTACAAGAGGGAAATAATAAATCAGCTGAATTGTTGTAAGGAAATTGAAAATTGTGCAGAGAGAGTAACAAAACTACGTGGAGACTGAAGGACTTATGCCTGTTGCTAAGAATGGTAATGAGAATATGCAATTTGAATAGGTCTAAACTGCCCTTGAAATATCATTATAACATATCTGAAAAGATGTTTACTGTTTGTATGATTTTCCTAAACATAATACATTTCCTTGCATCTTTGTTCATTGAAAGCAACTGAAATATGCCTGAAATAAACTTGTATTGGAGTTGAAAATAACATAATGTTCCAGGAAATCAAATCAAAAGCATTTTTTAATCAGTCAGGCTTCCACAGGAAAGTATTGCAGTGTAGAGACACAGTAGCAGCATCCAGGTTAATTTTCTTTTCTTTTCTTCCCCCTATAAATAACTGACCAAAGGGAATGAAAAGCATCAGTCACTTTACAAAGCTAACCATCACAGCAGTGCTCTACCAAACATCAAAATGCCGAGTATTAATTTTGTTAGTGCTGCTTAGTTCTCTCTTTGTCATAGTTAGCTGTCACCAAATGTCTGGACACACCTATTGCTGTATCTGGTGCCATTGCCCAGGATGGGTGTTAGCACAGGAACTGGGAATTGGGAAGGCGGTGGGGAAGAGGCAAAGTGATTTAGGAGTCAATCCAAGGGTTATCAAAGCCACTGGGAACCACCACACAGGCTCCCACAGCCTTCACGAAGACACAGCCCTTTCGTCGTAACCACGGCTGAGAAATGCAACAGCCGTTACTTAATAAGCTTGAGCAGAGAAACAGAAGAAGAAATTTTCTTTGAAAGTATGTGCCAATCTCCCAAATACTATTTCCAGCACAAAGGCCACTTAACAGCTACTGCGGCTGCTGACAGAAGAGGAAAATGAAGTCTTCCTCACCTCTCAGTGCCACAGTGCAACGAGTGCTGGTAAATGGCTCTGAAATAGGGGCTCTGGCTTGCTCCATGGCTTGCTCCTTTTATAAATAACTGTTACGTTTTGATAAACTTTGAACAGATGTTGTAAGCGTGTTCCAGGCAGTGAGAGCTGTCTTAGAGACTGTTGCAAGTCACCCACGAGAAAGTGGTAGCGTTTCTATTGAAAGGTGGCTGCAAGCAGTATTTTAATAATGAAAACTTACTCAGAGGGCTTCAGTGTTTTTAATGCATCCTCCCCAGCAAGGTCCCGTATGGACTGGGACTGTATGAGAAGACGTTGCCTCTTTTTAACAACTATTCCTCTTAGTGTGTGTAAAGTCCACACTTTTATTTGGCTGTGAGGAGGCAGAGGACCAGAAAAGAAAGTGGAAGTAAAGGCAAACAGGGAGAGACACGTTCGCTACCATCCAAACGAGTAGGGGTTTTTTTTTCCTTTCTTAAAAATTCAGTGCACAAAAGTCAGGAAAATCAAACTGATGGTTCCCCCAACTGCCATAACTCTTTCTGCATAACTCTTTCTGCCATAACTCCTGGCAGAGAAAGAGCAGGACATAAATATAACCTCATACCCCGCAGTACATGCGACATATGTGCAAGGAGGTGAGTTATGGGTGCTACGGGAACCATGATTTTGAATGTCCTGACTTGTGAGTTTAAATTCTCAAGTCCAATATTCTGGGTAGTTTCTTTCTTTCCTTTTTGCACTCTGTAGTTATAAAATGTGTTACAGCTCTAGCTCTCCTTTATGCTAGCACAGCAGTTTGGATCCTGCAAGTGGCTGAAGACCCTATTCTTCATGAGAAGGTGACCACGTAGACTTTTGAGGCTGGATCTATCTTTTTTTTGTATCATAAACCTTTACACTGGTCTGTGTCATTCGCCTCTAAAATGAGAGGTGAGACAGGGCAGCACATGTCATTAGGAATGTGCATGGGAGCCTTCAGTACATGGTCCCCGGACACACGTGTGTGCCGAGGAGCTGGTCCTCCATCAGCAGGACATCTATGTGTCCGTGAAGCAAAAGGCTAATGGGAGATCCCCGTGCCTGTTGGCTTTAAATTTTAGCATCTGTACCTTCAGCAGGGCAGAGCTGGGTTTGGTTATGTCCCACTAATTTGCTCTGTCATCTTCATGCCAATAAATTTACATGTCTCTTTTAAATTCCTACTTTATTTTCCCAAATGAGGCTTTCAGACATTTGGAAGATTTTTCAGTAAGTGCCATTAAAAGAGAAAGTCTACTGTGCTCTGCATTTCAATTGGACTTGGTATCCTAAGGATTATGTATTCAACCCTCTCCATAAATCCTCACGTAGCTACCCTGTTTTCTTGCTAGTGATACTGATCTACCATTAAAATAATTTTCACAGAAACTTACCATTTAAATAACTACTAGAAAATAATGACTGCTTGGCTGTCCTTCAAAATAAATTTGTTAAACTGCTAGGAAGACTGGTCAGCCCCGGGTACAAAACCTTGGGCGCTGTGTCCAATTTTGGGTACCACAGTACAAGAAGGACATTGATGTGCTGGAGCAGGTGCAGAGAAGGGCAACCAAGCAGGTTTAGACTGGCTATCAGGAAGAAGTTCTTTACTGCAAGAGTGGTCAGGCATTGGAACAGGCTGCCCAGGGAGGTGGTGGAGTTACCATCTCTGGAGGTGTTCAAAAAATGGGTAGACATGGCACTTCGGGACATAGTCTAGGGGTTAGGGAGATGTTGGACGAAGGTTGGACTAGATGATCCTAGAGGTCTTTTCCAACATAAATGATTCTATGATTCTATGTATGCAAAGGCAGAATATAACCCTGAACGCCTCAATCATTTCCATCTGCTGCTGTTCAGATTACTGAGAGAGTCTCTTCTGTGGATAATTACATATATTATTGTTGTGGAGGTAAAACCCAAGCTCATATTACATCTAAGGAAACATCTGCATTATTCTATTAGCTCAAAGTTCGTCTTTTTGAGTCTGTGTATCCACTTCTAGCCAGAGCCAATTAGCAGTTACAGAACTTTTGGGTTAACACGTTTCGAAAAAAAATGTTTCAGTTGAAGCTAAAACTCTTTAGTTACTTTAAAACTCATCCCCAAGAAGGACAATGTCTCATATTTACATGTGCAAGTGCTCTGCTGACTAGAGACAGGTTCCGATATGCTCTTAAAGGCTCTGTTGATTTGCAAGCAGAGTTTGTAAAGTTGAGATTGTGCTTTGTCACCTTGTTAAAAATACAACCGAAAGGCCATCTTCTATATATCCTGCCAGACTGCAAATCTTCAGTGCTGAACTCTGCGAATATTTAACTATACCAGACTTACTGAAGGCCTACATCAGAAGGAATAATGCAGTGTAAATAAGCTCCATCTGACTTTTTTTGCAACGCTTCGAGCAAATTTAACATGCAAGTCAGGTGTCACGGTATTCGTTGGAAATATGTAATGCTGACAGTATTTGGTAATAAAATAATAATCACTGCATGTATCTCTGATGGAAAGAGATTCACGTCCTTTTGAATCCCTAATTGTGTGCCACACTACATTAGAGACAGATAGTTCATTGTCTCCACCTTTCAGAGATGGGAAATTCAGAGCAATACACAAGACGTTCCAGAAATAAGCCGGTTTAATGAAGCAGCAAATTAGACCCTTCTATCTCTTTATTTAACATGTACTCCCTTGAATTTATCAGAGTTCATTACAGAGGTGGAAAATAGAAAAGAAGCTGCAAAATTCATTTGTGATTAGAGGTAATGATTTTGAAAATGGCTTTTCATATTTTTCCAGATAATAGTTATTATTTATTATTGAATTTCTGTCACGTTTGCTCTAATGAAATTGCATTCTCTCTCTTCTCTTGTTTCTATTGTTTATGGTTTGGGTTTTATAAAAGGAAGAATCATAAAGATGCTATATGTTTCTTGCCAACTACAGTGCCTTTGACACAGCTTCTGATAGCTTACTCCTGTGACTCATGTCAGAAGAATGGTTTTAAAATTTCCTTCCCAATTTAATCCTTCTATAAGACCTGACAGATAATGAATCCAAGGAAATGCACTGATGCCTTTTCCCCCCCATAATTTCAATTTCGGACATGGGCTGAGAAATGGACTGAAGGCTGTAAAGGGAGGAAAAAAAACATTTAAACAGCAAAATAAAAACATGCAGAGCTCCTGCCCCTTTCCCAGGTTTGCTCTGCCTCCTACTCCTGGCAGGTGAATAGGTGCAAGCTGGGGGATGTTTACATCCACTCCTGCACATCCCTGACAGCACTTATCCTACTCAGGGCTGAAATGAGGGAGTTGGGGGCTGGCAACATGAATTTTGGTGTTGTTTGTCAGATGTTGGTGGCACAGGAGCCAGCATTGAGCATCTGGCTGCAGCTGGAGGTAGAATGAAGGGAACTCTTGTGACTCCCCTTCATTCTACAAAGACCTGTAATGGTTTCCCTGATTTTGTCGGTTTTGTCTTTGGTACTATCACAGCTTCCTGAAAGAGGGGTTGTGTCTTGGTATGAGTTTGAAAAAGTGCTTTTAAAATGCTTAATAATAATAAGGGTTGCTTAAGACGATGTATTGTCAGCCCATTAGTTCACTTACCCATGCAATATCCTTTCTCTGCTTTTTTTAATTGTTGCATATATTAATAATAGTTAATGGCCCTTAATCATGGTGATGTGGAATCACCATTTCTGAGGTAGGATGTTAAGTGAGCTGCTTGTTTTGTTTTTGAAAAGGATCTCCTGAAATGTTATTTATAATGACTAATGTTAATTTGCTCTGCTCTTTCTCTCCAGCCTCTCTCTTGCTGCCGTGTTTCTTCCCTTTCTTCTTAAGGTGATGAAACCCAAGTATGAATGGGAAAAAGTTCATTCGTAATGTGGCCAGTCCTGTGGTGTCAAGCCGAGAAAGTTTGTGGTTATTATTTCCTCCTATGGGGAGTTTGTGGATGGCCGTTTCAGCTTTGAGAGAAACAGTTTATTTGGCAGACCACTGGCAGTCTCTGGGCAACCAAGCCCAGACTTTTCCCAAGTTTTCCCTGCTAACCAGCAGTGCCCTGGGTCACACAGCTACTCCATCTCCAGGAGATGAAGGATCACAGCATTTATTCTGTAGGCTTTTTCTGAGTGGGTTTCTGATGAACTCATAGATCGGTGCTTGTGCTTTAATGCTTCTAATTCTCTTCACACAAAGGACACATGGGGCTCGCTTGGCTAGTGTGTGACCAAGTGACCTTGGGCTAAGTTTGTTAAATACGGCACTAGAAATCAGCTGTAGCAATCTCCCCACAGAGCTCAAGCAATGCAAGAAAAAACCTCATTATTCAATACCTTATTTCATGCTTTGGAAACAAAAGCAACAACCTTAGCACTTCCTCCTCTTACAGCCGTGTGGTTTCCCTCAGTCTTTTCAACTCATAATGAGATTTAGTGTTGGAGAGAGATGGTTGTGCCAGAAAGACCAAGGTGGGACCTTTCTGATCCAAAAAAAAGTAATGAAGTTTGTAGAAAAGCTGTTTCTGTCTGGAAGAACAAAGCTAATGCCACCTTTGTAAAGGTCTTTGGCTTTGTCCCCCAACTCCTGCTACGTCAGGAATATGTTTGTGGAAAGTCTGCGAGATCTTAGTGAGGGAACGTGCCAGAGATTCACTTTACGCCAAAAGAAACGTCTCATGGATGCTTGCAGCAGCCTTGGTTAACTAACGGATTAGGTCGGACTGGAGATGCTGGGAACACGCAACTATTCTCCTTCCCTGCGTCATCAGGTAGAATTGCTGCTGTCAATGGGCCAGCAGAGAGGAAAGGCTTTTTCCAGAGTGATCAGTATCATATCACAAAGTGAAAAGAGCAAAAAACCTCCGTATTTGTGCACCTCCTGCAGTAGATTAAATCTGAAGGCAGGAGTGCAGTAAAAGTATGTTTTCTGCTAATAAACTGAGCAAAAGTGACAGGGAAGTCAGTGCAACGCACAGAGTGTGCACCTGACTTTTTGCCGTTTTCCTGATGATCTTGTCTTACCTAAGGCATTTGCAGACAAGCGCAGTTCTCTCTCATCCCTGGTAAGGATGCAATGTGAAATACAAGTACTCAAAAGGTTAGGCTGCTGTAAAGCTGCAATTACTTGCGGACTTTGCAGCTATGCGGGAGTGTAATAGTAATAAATCTTTGAGTTTGTTATCCAGCAATCTGAAATATACCCTGAAAGGATGTTTTTAAAACATATTCAGAGAACTTCAAAATATAAATTAGTCTCTCCCAGCTATGACTAGATACCATGTCAGCAAGGGCTGGTATGTGGCTTGGGGGGGCAGAGATGGGCACCTGCTGTATCCAGCGTGCAGCATCCTGCAGCCCAGACCTGGACCTGCTCCTGCCTGTATACAACCCAGTGCCAAAGGAGCGGCTATTCCTGCTGGAATAGGAGCTGGCCGGCCCATGCTGAGCACCAGCATCTTCATGTCACCCAAGGTCTATCCTGTGCAGTCTCATGGGAACCACCATCAAAGCTCAGCCATGTGCCTTAGAAATGATTAATTTCCATACTAAGACAGCCCTCATGAATACACACAGAGCTCTAATCTTAATGAATCACATAAAATGTTATGCCCTTTGGAAAGGCAAATACAACCCAACTAATTATGAGCCGCTTCCTTTTTTGCCTTGATGTCCAGGTCTGCCTATTCGATTCGCTGGCTCTACAGGCAAATGTTCTCAACACACCTTTGCCTTTGGAGCCGCAGCGGACAGCCAAGTGAGCTTGGTTGTGAAGGTCACCCCCCGCGCCTGGAGCACCAACGTGTGTCTGGAAGTGTAGAAGCAGATGCTGGAGGTACAAAGCAGAGATGATAATTATTCATTTCCCAAATGAGCATACGAGAGGCAGCAGTGACCCAATCCTAGCGCTGCCATAAAAGTAACTCCAAAGGGGAGAAATACCATCAGACAGGATTGGGGAATGAGGCCTCCTTCCTTTGGGGGTCTAGGGTGCGGGAGGGCAGCATCCTGACCCAGAAAGCTGGACCAGCTTGGGGGTCCAATGGTGTTGAGCGAAGAGCTGTAGCATGGCCAGGCGTGGGGTGGCCCCAGTCTCCCCTCCAGGACCTCTACGGCATAGCCCAGCCTTTGAAGCTTCAGCGGTTGGGGCTGATGCTGGAGGAAAGAACTAAGGATTTGGTTTGTTCTTTTTCAAAGGCTTTATTCCACTGACAGCTGAGCTGGAGTCAAACCCGACTGTCCGCTGAAGCCAGCCCTTTTATTTTTCCCTCTTTAAGTTCCGAGTTTGCACTTTCCATACAGCAAGGGCAGGCTTAAGCTTGACTGTCAGAATAAAAGCCTTTTCTTCCTACATTGCTTCCTCTCTGCAGTTCAAAACACCTCCAACCCAAGTGATGTCAGCTTCAAAGGCTTCCCAGCACTGCAGCCAGGGCTTTCGCCTGCTGCAGCCTACTTCAGTGTCTCTTGATGGTCTGCAGATCTGAGGCTGCCCTGTGGGGTTTCGGTTGTTTAAATGAAAGCTGTTAGGGTGCAGCAAAGAGCAGGGCTGTAGATAACAGCAGGCACCCAGCGTGCGGGGAGGTGCAGTGGGAAAGCGGAGGTGAAGGGAGCTGGGGTTTCTTATGCAGGGGAATTGCTCTGCCCTGCTACTCAGAGTCGTGATGAATTTGTCCTTGTACATGGAAACCTCAAGAGCTTCTCCGGCTTATGTTGGATTAGAGGAAGAAGTAATAACAACCATAGCCATCCCAAGGCCAAAGGAAAGCCCAAGCTCCCAGGAGACGGGGAGTTAATTCCTGGATGCTTCTGGTTGAACTCAAGCTAGGGTTTGGCTGTGGCAAAGCTTTCTCTTCCGGTCCTCGTTCTGGGCGGCTTTTCTGGTAGAGGAAGTTGTTTAAGATGCCGATAAAGATGATAATGTATGGAGTGATTTCTTTAAGTTCCTGATTTATTGAAACACACACTTTTCTTTGTTTTCCCCTACATTTGTGTCTAATGTTAAGCAAACAGAACTATTCATTTGGAGAAAATTATGTGCATGACTGACTGTGTTGCTCCATTTAGCCTTATTTTCAACAGAACATCATGTTTATGCAGCTAAGGAAAAGTAAAATCCATCTCTATGAAAATTGCTCCTGCTTCTTTTAAAAATCCATGCAAATTGCTGGCTATGTCTCACCAAGCTGTAATCAGGAAGAGCAGAACAAGGAGCACACATGGGGAAGTTTCAGCTAATAACATCCATTCACAGAGGAGAAGGAAACTGCAGGAAAAGGTCAGCACAGGCTAACAGTTACGCATTTTCTTCAATGGAAGATACACTCCTCTATCTTTTCTCTCAGGCAATTATCATAATTACGTGAACAAGCCATTTAGCAGATTCTGGCTGAATAAACTATCAGCATTGGCTACGAGAGGTAAGTCATTTGACATTACGCCAGTTAAACAAAGCACTTGCTGCTTCAAATGTCATCTCAGACAAGACAATGAAATGAGCTGGAACTGTCCCAGCTCTGACTATTAACCTTGGCAGGATGAAGCATGTAAAGACACCGGCGTGGCAGATGTGAAAGGCAACTGAAATAGGTAGAACAGACAAGGTTTTACTGCGGGCTTTACATACCCGAGTGGTCTGTGGAGAACTGATTGACTCCCGCTCTTTACTGTGCTCGGCGATGCAAAACTAAGGGATTGCTGGTTACATCACTCGCTGGAATTTAGAGTAAACTGAAGGAAATATTTCATCATCTGTAGTGTAACCGCTCTGCCTTGCTGCAGGAAGTTGAGTAACTGGGTTTAGAAACAGTTGGATTTAGAAAGAGCTGGAGCAGTACCTGCCTGTTCCGCTCTTGATGCATCTGACACGTCTGAAGACGGTCGGCTGTTCATGCAACCGTGCATTAAGGGACCTTGAGCAGATGTCTCAATGCTTCTCAAAAACAGGGCTCTTGAACCTCCAGTACTGCATGACCATCCTGGCTGGGCAATGAAAGTCATAAGAAAGCTCATTTCTGATTTATTCGTTGAGCTGCTAAATGGAGTGATCAAGGGAGGAGTGGCTTTAGGAAACAGTGCTGTTCCCTGGAGAGCAAGTAATGGACTGAGCTCAGGAAACCACCTTTAACTGGTTTCTCAGCACCACACTAAAATGTACTGGTCATCAAGGAATCCCTAAGTTAGATGTGCCATGATTGGAATTAATAGCAACGTACAAGAAACAGAACTCTGCAAAATAGGAATTACAGCCCTCTGTAAGCAACAACCTGCTGGTTACACAGCCCCAAGGCCTGTGGAAGTCAGCTGCAGGTCATCTTCAGAATCAGCAGTTTGTGTACGAGGCTCCAGTTAAAGAACACGAGCATTTTGAACATTTGAGTTTAGTTTTGTCTTAAAACAAAACTTTGTTTAAAAAAAAAAAACAACCAAAAACAAAACAGTGTTGCACTGGGAAAGGATTTGCTCTATAGTACTTGAAAATCCAGCCTTTAAAGTGAGAGACCGGAGATTCTTCCCAGACAAAGAGCCAGCCCATCTCTGGGGGCAAAAGCCCATTTATCCTAATGATAACTTGGGTTTGTGAGCCTAGTCACTTGCCTTGTTTCTAGCAGGGTTTAATCAGCTGGTATTGCCCCAGCACAGGGTTAAAATAGATCTCCTGAGCTATGAATTCACTGGAAATTAGAGTAAACTGAAGGAAATATTTCATCAGCTATCAGGAGTGTATTGTCAAGGGAACAAGAAACAATGTTATTGTCCTATTCAGCCATTCACCACAACCATGTCACCCTCAGGCAAAGATGTTTCTGTGGGACCCTGGTTGTATAAGGGACAGGAGATATTGGCTTTGGGGAAGTGGAAAATGTCATTGCCATTTGTCCCTGACCTGGCTTTGCTGGTTTTGGCATAGTAACTAGAAGGGGAAAAGGCACTGCATGAACCTGGGCAGCGAAATAGTTGGTGCCGGTCCCCATCCTTAGCACGGGGATGTTGGCTAATGAGGCAGGTCTGTGGTGAGGAGAGATGAGGCCACATGGCTGTGCATGGTCCAAACCCTTGTGCCATGCCCCAAGGCCACCCAGGAGACAGAATTAAGACCATGTGCAGCAGCCGGTAAAGCAGTTTTGAGATGGCAGGGCTGCTGCCTCTCACACCCCACTCATGCTCCTTTTTGGTGCTTCCTTCCCCTCAGCCTCATGCCATCCTCATCCTCCTCTCCCTCCGTTCCTCCTTATCTGTGGTCTAGTGACGGCTACCCAGATGACGAGCTGTTGGGAGGTTGAAACGCATCTTCCCAGCACTCAGCTACCCGCTGAGGCAGGCAGCCACCACCAGCTTGCATTGCTGGGGGTTTGGTTTTGTTTGATCTTTACCACAAAAGCAACCAATTTGAATTCCTGGAATAATTAGCTGCCCTTTGCACTAGTGGCTCTTGAAAAGTGAGCTGGCAGAAGAACAGAGCAGGGAGTAGGAGGGTGAGGTGGATAATTTGTCCTTTGTAGCGGCTCGTATTCAGGAGGTGACGCAGTAGGTCACGCTCTTCCCTCGAAAGCAAGCGGGTTGAGCTGCAGACGCAGCCAGGGCTTGCTGCCTGCCCTCTGCCCTGACCCTGGGGTTTGTGTGGACCTCTTGGTCAGACTAACCCAGCCAAGCCAGTGGTTTGAGTGTTTGCAGGGCTGCAGCCCGAGGCAGCACCCTCACTTGCGTGTGCAGGACTCACCCTAGTGACTGCTGTTTGACCCAGCCCCCTGTATTCAGATAGAAGATAAAACCAAGATGCTGACTCCTTGGTGATGCTAAAATCGCCATGGCTTTTCCTGAGGATAGCCCAACACACACACACACGCCCGCCCTGGCAACACATGGGGTGGGGTTCTTTTTCTTGCCCAGAGCTGTTCTTTAATGTGGGCACATGAAGTTAAACGGTTGCCAGTTGTCACCCCAGATCTGGTTGTGCTGAAGCTAAAGTCATCCAGGAGAATGCAATTTACTAAGTGCTTTGGGATTCTCAGAAATCTAAGTCACCAGAGAGACCTCATAATTTTTTAAGCTCATACTTAAGAGAGTAGTAAGTGAAGGCTCCATGCTGGAGGTAGCTCTGGTGAGGGGAAGCATTTTCCAGCCGTCCCCACAGGGTTTTTAATGCATGCTTTTTGCTAACATGCCATTTCACTGGAATTTTCACCTTTCTGAGCAATCTTGCATGCAGCTGAAAAGGAAAAAAGGAATTAAGTGGTACTCCAGGACCTGGAGGCACCTCAGCTGTGCTGTGCTGGGAATACCTGCCTTTTGGTGGCAGTGGCAGTGAAAGATGAAGCAGCACAATGTTCCAGGGTGAGAGAAAAAGTCAGAAATGAGGAAAGCCGGAGAGAAAGTAAGAAAAAAAATAAACCTCGTGGGCGACTTGACAGTCCCTAAAGGGCCAAAAAGGCCAAGACTGATCAGAAAGTGGATGAGCTCCTTCTATGTATGTGAGCTCCATGTTTCTGCCTTGGATGACCAACATTCAGAGCATCAGAGGAGGCTGGAGAGCCATGAAACTGCTAATCCCCCATTAGCAGTGATGAACGCCCCATCCAGTGCGATGTACAGAAATATGGTCCCACCTGCACTACCACCTCTACTTCCTTCCCTGCAGATCACACCCCACAGCCTGCCACACACCAGAGACCTACCATAAATGCCCCAAATTTAGAGCAGAAGAGCTAACGCTATGATGCTCCTCGTGAAGACAGCAGAATAGAATGAAGACGCAGGATTAAGGGATTTTAGGGGTGAAATTCCCAGTTGATTCTGGGAATTTGCAGCACCCAGTATGTAAAAACCCAACGACTAACTACAGTTTCTGGGTATCGCCTCTGAGGGTAATTCTTTCCTCACCTAATATGCTAATAAGGACAGGAACACAACCCACCCTGTATCCTCTTGCTGTCCACCACCACGCTCCAGCAAAGGCTGGGAGAAGAGAAGCAGCAGAATCAAAACAGAAACTAAACTGTGTGTTAAAGAGAAAAAAAAAATTCTGCCTGCTGGCTGCAGGCAATCTGAGGAAGCCATGCAGCATGAGCACAGTACAGTAAATAGAAACTGAACAAGTGACCTCTTCTTGGTCCCCTTGGAGATAGTGGGAAGCCAGGTATTAGCAGCAGTCATAGTGCTGCTGCTGGTTTCCGTGATGAGGGTCACAGAGGAGACGTGTGTGGTGCTTGGAGAGGTGTGGGAGGCAGGGGCATGCGCACAGGCAGCACAGCCTGGGGCGTGCAGGCACCAGGGTGAGCTGCAGGCATGGACCTGCTGAGGGTACAGGCGGAACTGGCTGGCAGCAGATGAACCAGTGAGGGCCCTGGCAGAGAGGAAAGTTGGGCTGGTTTATTTCATAGACTTAGAGAATGGTTTGGGCTGGAAGGGACCTTTGAAGTTCATGTAGTCCAGCCTGGCTGCAGTGAGCAGGGACATCTGCAACTAAAGCAGGTTGTTCAGAGCCCTGTCAAACCTCACCTGGAATGTCCCCAGGGATGGGGCAGCAACCACCTCTCTGGGCAACCTGGGCCAGTGTTTCATCACCCTTACTGTAAAATTTTTTTGCCTTATATCTAGTTTACATTTCCCCTGTTTTAGTTTGAAAACATCACCCCTCGCCCTACTGCAACAGGCCCTGCTAAAAAGACTGTCCCCATCTTTCTGACAGGCCCTTTTCAGTATTGAAAGGCTGCAGTAAGGTCTCCCCAGAGTCTTTTCTTCTCTAGGCTGAATAATCCCAACTCTCTCAGCCTGTCTTCACTTAGAAGAAGTGTTCCAGCCCTCTGAGAGTTTTTGTGGCCTCCTCTGGACCCACTCTAACAGCTCCATGTCCTTCCTGTGCTCAGAACTCCAGTGCTGGACACAGGCTTACAAAACCTGCTTAGCACTGGTCTAGCTGGCTCCCACTGAGGCATGTGATAAATCACTTGTCTGTGGTGGGAGCAGAGCTACAACAATGCCCTCCTGAATAATCTGCCTGCAGTTCTTGCATTTGGTAGATTTCTATGGCTATGGAAGCATATCCATCTCCTTCCCCCATGGCCCAGTAAGTCCCATCTCAATGAAAAACTGCCTCACTTGGTAGGTTCATGTGTGCTGAGAGAGAACGTGGCCTCACCAGCCAGTCCCCTGCCCACAGCTTACATCTACTAACCCATTTTGGCATGCAAAGATGTTTCCTACCAAAAGCAATCAGTAGGAAGAAAAAAGGTTGAAAGAATGTTTCCCCCAAGTCCAGCTAACACCTCAAACCAATACTGCATCTTCTTGGCAAAGATTATACATTTTTAAAAGACATATCTGAAAATTACAGAAAGGCATTGAGTCCTTGCCCATCATACAAATCTACAATTCCCGCCGAATCACTCGGGACTGTGTTGTCCTGGACTTTGCAAACTCAGTCACGCGGATGTGGAGAAGTCTAAATAAAATCTGTGTACAAGTCAAAGGGGCAAATTTTGGTGAGCAGCTAGAAATTGTTGGTTCTGGTTGTATGATTGCAGCTTTTTCTTGTTCCACTGCTGCCAGTGTTTCATGAGTAGACTCTGTAATATTCCACTTCAATCCCCCTGAGCTGACGGGAGAACGTGTGCTTCGCAATCAAAATGATTCATGTGGTTACATGATCCAGTGCAGAGTAAGGGAGTAAGAATCCCTGATCTAGAACATTAGCACTTATCTGCTAAATGCTCTTTTTTAACATACTGCAGAACCATCATCTTATTTCTTACATAAGGTTCTTCATGGACTACTATGACAACAGCAGCGCTGAAAAGCAGCGTAATGAGGCACAGGGAGCACTAGGAACATACCGCTAGAACAGCAGCTCAGTACAACTATTCTTATCTGACCTCAGAAATCAAAATACTCTGAGATGTTTTTTTATTGCTGAAGATTATTGCAAATCTGTTTCATTTCCATCAGCATATTCACAAGGCTGTTTCTGTTTATACATCGATAGTTGACTCGGTCTGCAAGAGTATATAACTAAGAATAGAGCTGTGTGGCTGATCGTATGGGGTGAGAATATTCCTGAAATCATGCCAGAATCTTTATGGAGTTTGTTCATCTATTGGAAGGGGCTTGGAGATGAGCTACCAGAATAATTTGATGGTGACAAAAATGTTGCTTCATACTGAAAGAGTAAGAGGGCTCAATGTTGATAAACAGGTGCCATGAATTTATTTCCAGCTTATAATTAATTGCCTGCAGAAGGTGAAAATTCCTGACATTAGAGGGCATATCATCTGCCGGTCCAAATCAGTGAGATTCAAACAGGAAATGAAGTTTTAAGAGTTGGACCAGTTTGCCCAGGGAAACGGTGAATTCTTTGTTGGTTTAAGTCAATGCTTGATTTCTCTTGAGATATGCACTAGCTCAAAAAAACAACTTATCTCTCTATATTTAGGATTCACTAATGAAATTTGTGGCTTGATTTAGTAGGAATTCAGACTACGGTGCCTCTTTTAATCTGAAAATCTGCCCATCTCTTCAGACTTTTTTTTAATCAATTATTTTATTTTATTGCAGAGGAGGCCAAACATGAGCCTGAGGTGCAACAGTTGTGACAAAAGATCATAGTGGCTCACTCTGAACTATGGATGACAAGGTGCCCCCTTCACAGTAAGCAGTTCCTTGTTTCTTGTACAAGGAACTTTCTCGTGTGGCTTTGGGTGGATGCTGCTGCTGCTCTCCACGCGGCTCCTCACCTGCATCCCATCTAGGGCAGATTCACACTGACCTCTCAGACGTGCCTACACGTTCATGCAAGCAGCAGCCTCATGGACATCTCCAAAGGCAATTACCTTTCAGTTTCTCTATGTTACACAGTTACGCAAACTGCTGTCCATACGATCTAGGATCATACTGGTGGGTGCCCAGACTTGCTAAGCCTTTTACTTCACATCCCAGCTGGGTTTTACAATCTCCATGAGAGTTGCAGGTACAAAGTCTCCATTTCTCAGCCAGGCCATTGCTGGTAACTTGTGAAGGCAACAGCCAACTTCAGCCACATCAGAGGGAGAGGTAGAAAGCTTAGAAGTAATTTACAAAATTACTTCTAATTTTTACATTAAAAAAACACAAACATTTTGACATTAAAAACCCATAAATGGCAGTTGGGTAAATGCTGGAGACCCAAGTTGATGCAAATACAAGCAGAAAAGGCCTCTTCTGCCTTTTGTACAATTTCCAGGACAGAGAACAAGAGACTGAGAAGGGTCTTGGGCTCATCACCTGTGAAGGGGATGATTTGGGCCGGCCACTGCTTCACTGGACTTTAATTATTGACACAAAGCAGGAATGCTGGGTGAGAGAAGGATGGAATCCCAACCAGGTTACATCTTAGAAATTTGGATATTCTTGCATGAACTGTGTGTTTAGGTTATTCCAGGTACCAAAGGCAACTGGTTTGAGGTTTTCCACACCTTAGGTGAACTTCCACACCTAGGCTATATATCTATATAAGCATCTGATAAAGGTAAGTATATTTTTCCTGTACAAGGGTCAGGAAATTTGCACCACTGTGCTGAATTCAGACCATTGTTGGATACGTAGTGTGAAAGATTAAACAAATTAGACACTGTCATTATTGAGAGATTTTTTAGGACAAAAAGATAATTCTCCTGTCTCGCATTACATGCTTTTTCTCATTTCTTTTATGAGAAAATTATCTTTTTAGATAGCTGATGTATTCACATTCTTAGTCTTCAAAAATCTGTAAACTCTGTAGTGCATTATCACTTGAATAGGCCAAATAATTATTTGAATGCCTACTCATAGACAGTTAGCTTTCAGTAAAATTGAGGCTTTGAAAAGAACCAGAGAGAGCTACCAACCGCACTGAAAGCTAAAAATAGGTATTTCACTCTGGATTCTTAAAGCAAGTGAGGACTTTTGGAGGATCGTTAGCATAGTATGTCAAATCTAAAGTATTATGACTAATTTGGAGTGGTATTTCCTAATTCTGATACTAGAGGTTTTATGGCAGAAAAAGATGTTTAGTAGATTATTGAAGGTGATCTGAAAATGGGACTTCTTGGCTTCCCTCTTGAGGAGATGCCTAACCCCACCCAAGCACAGCTGAAGCTGTAGCCCCGCTAAAGCCTCATCTACAGGGTGACTACACTGGATCCTACTGCTGGGTGTTTTCATGTGGAAAGAGAAAAGTCCTTATGAGGTGGATTCATTTACACTGGGATAGTATCGCAGATGTCAGTTGGACAAGTGCCTACTTGGAGGGACGGGGAAGGTACCTGTATCATTGTGATGACGTAATAGAGAGGATGGAAAGCTGCTACTGCTGGGTTATGCACCATGCTGTCCCTCGTGCCTCCAGGTGCACTCTGGGGTGGTTCTGGTGTTGTACCAGCAAAGACAGAAAGAAATGGTAAAATAAATGTTACAGGCTTCAGAATGACTTGGCTCAGTAAAAATCCAACTATGCAAAAAAAGCCTTTGAAACTAAGAAAACTAATATGAGGCTCAAAGTGGATCAAAAGGATTAAAAGCACTTCTAAAATTCTGGTACACTTGTGAAATGGGCAATGTGAAGATTTACATTTAAGACACTGTGGATTTTAACTACTTTTGTAATTGAACAGTTAGCTAGGAGGTAATGACACTGAAATTCAGAGACTGAGCTCCTCAACTTCCATTTTTTTTAAAAAACAGCCATCATTTAGTTCAATTAATGTTTCTTTACAATTTGGTAATCACCTAAAGGCCATATAAACGTGTAAGATCTCTTCTAATAGCAAACCAGTTCTGATGCAAGTTGGCAGTAAGAATATTGGCTTTAGGGCAGATGTTATCAAGTCTATAGCATACCCATCTTAATGTACAACACTGACCTTCCAGGCTGATGACGGGCAACCTTTCCTAAACAATACCTTTTATGTAAAACGGCTTTTACAAGAAATGGCTGAGTCTACATAAAACTGAACAAAATTCCTCCCTTCCCCCTTTTTATTTCCCCTCAATTCTGTAGTGTCTTTGAAGCACCAAGAATTTTAGAGCTGAAAATGACAATTTGTTTTTTTAAAGTTCTGGGCATCTGGGGATTGTGGAAGTAATTAAAAGCTGTGTAGATGTGGTGCTGAGGGACATGGTTTAGTGGTGACCTGGCAGTGCTGGGTTAATGGTCTGACTTGATGATCTTGAAGGTCTCTTCCAACCAGAACGATTCTATAAATCTGTTCCTGGTTTACAATAATTCTTAGTTCCTAGGATAGAAATAAAATTTAAAACAAGCTAATCCCTCCACCTGTTTTAAACTCGTGATGGTTGAGGCCAGCCACACGAGTTTACGACAGCTAAAGATCTGGCCCAGTTATTTTTAATACTTTCACATCAAAATTGGCTTATCCCAATTTGCTTTTAAAGCACCCATGGAGTAAGACTCTATTTACTCAGCCCGTATTTTTCTTGAGTGCACTTTTACGAAATAGCCATAAGGACCCCAAAAAAGGCCACGTTTGTAATGAAAACACCTCCAGACAGACTGACCCCCCAAGGGGATGCCGCTAACGAATCGATTCGACAGCTCCTGACTGGGACTGAACCAAGCGGGAGCACGTCGAGACACTCGGTGCGTTATACGCTCCCCGTCAGCTGCACTTAAACTCACCTCAGCCAAAGAATGAGACTGTTTGAGGACTCGGGGTAATGTGGGCTCAGCCTTCCTGTTTGGAAAAAGGGAATCTGAAAAATCTGAGAAAACAGGGACCTACGTGTGAGAACGGGACACACTGGAGAGAAGGAGAGGCACAGAGGGATGGGGAGATGTAAGTGGGGCAGGAAAAGGGACAGAAGGGAGTTAGGAGGGAGAGGAAAGGTGAAAAGAAATAAGTATAAAGAGCTGGAAAAGTAAGGAAAAGAAAATAGAGAAGAAAATCAGTGAGAGAGGCAGAGAAGGAA
Organism: Eurystomus gularis; assembly: GCA_013400335.1. Lineage (NCBI taxonomy): Eukaryota > Metazoa > Chordata > Aves > Coraciiformes > Coraciidae > Eurystomus > Eurystomus gularis. The sequence goes on from VZZY01003111.1 coordinate 433,587, forward strand.
ACTGCACGTTTCACTGTCTCACTGTGCTCTGATGCCCTCCCTTCACAGGGGATGGAGGCGGACGAAGGTAGCACCGTTAGTCGTTAAAACTTGGCTTGTGCTACATTTAAGCAATGTACATCTAGAAAGAGGAGCTCACCAATGCAGAATGTGACCTGGCATTACTGCTGGAAGGAGCTGGTGGTGCTCTGCCTCCAAAACGCGGGTCCCTGATCCACCTGCCCTTTCTTCCCCCCCAGATGGTCTGGTGGGAGCCAGTCCTGCTGAAGGAGAGAGCTGTTTTTCTCTCTTTGGAGCAGGAGAATGTGAGTTCAAAGGGGTTCTGGGCTCCAGAGTGCCCTGATGCTCAAACAGGTCCATGACAGAGTAAAGAGAAGAAGTACACATGAGCATTACTTTTTTACTCAGCGCTGGTACTTCTTGGACTGAGGGCAGTAAGGAGAAACCAGGTTTGATTCAATTCTACAGGACTCATGGGGCAAATTTCCTTCAATGCTCATCTGCCCCACACAAGGTGATGTGCAGCCTGCGTGTCCCCCCATCACAGCCATGTCCACAGCACTGCCTGGGCTCAGCAGAGGTGGGGTTGGGGGCTACAAGTGATCCCTGTTCCTAGAGAAGAGCAAAGGGAGTACTGGGGCTGGGGCTGGCAGAAGAACTTCTGGATCTGCTACTGGCCCAGGAGTTTGAGGGGGACATGGGCACAGGAGCTGAGACAGGCCTCCAAGCTGGCTCCAGCAGCTGTGGGGTACCACTGACCCACTATGGGATGTGCTCTAAGCTGCTGTAGGGTAGGATCTCTGCCTTGACCTTCTGCGGGATCCCTCTGGACCTGTTGTCTGCTGCCCCTGGCCAGCCCTGGGATCACCCCCTACACCTGCTGGGGGATGGCCCAAACGTGCTGAGGATGTCTCCAACATGCTGTGAGATGTCCCCAGTGGGATGTCACCCAGACCCGGTGAGGGATATTCCCCATACCTGCTATGGGATGTCCCCTAGCCAGCCCTGGAATGTCTCCCAGAGCTGCTGACGGATGTCCCCAACACTCTGTGAGATGTCCCCCAGACCTGCTGAGGGATGTCCCCAACACTCTGTGAGATGTCCCCCAGACCTGCTGAGGCATGTCCCCAACCCTCTGTGAGATGTCCCCCAGACCTGCTGAGGGATGTCCCCAACACGCTGTGGGATGTGCCCCAGCCCCGGTGAGAGGTGTCCCCCAGACCCCCTGCGAGATGCCCCCCGGCCCTCCCCGGGACACCCCCGGACCTGTCGTGGGATTCCCCCCGCCGGGCC